>CM053572.1:97926020-97945653 GCA_028646485.1 Cryptoprocta ferox | reverse complement strand
CTGATAATTTTTTGAGGAACCTCCATAGTGTTTTCCAGAGTGGAGGTACCAGTTTACATTCCCACCAACAGTGTAGGAGGGTGCCTGTTTCTCCACATCCTCGCCAGCATCTGTAGTCTCTTGATATGTTTATTTTAGCCACTCTGACTGGTGTGAGGTGGTATCTCAGTGTGGTTTTGATTCGTATTTCCCTGATGATGAGTGACGCTGAGCACTGATGGGCTGTTCTATCAGAGTATCCTAAATCTAGCCATGCATCAGAAATTCCTGGACATCTTTAAAAATTTCAGGTTTTTTTAAATCCTGTTGCATGAGTCCCTGATTCACTAGTATATTATTTTCTACACTTTTGGTCACAAGTGACGGAACTCAAAACTAGCTTAAGCAGAACAATGGAATTTTTTTGACACAGGAGACTGGGGAATTCAGATAAAATTTGCCTCAGAAACTTAGCATATACTGTCAGAACTCTTTCTGATTCTCATTTTCCTTTATTGCAGATAGGTTTCTCTTAGTTGTCAGGAACTAGGGCTACTACTTTGTGGAGAATGGATTCTGTTTTTTTTCAATTAGGCAATGAAAGGGAAAGAGACATTTTTGTCTTTTATCCAATGACTCTAAGAACACAGGGAAGAACTCTGACTGCCCCAGTTTGGATGATGTACCTATTGTGGGACCAATAGTCTCTAGAGAGGTGAATATTACAGAATTGGTGGCCCTAGGGAAACCACATGGAGTGGGGACAAAGAGAGTGCTCTGAAGACACCCCGAAGAGAGCCATGCCTTAGCAGACAAAAGCAACAGTTGTTTACAACTGTAGAGCTAAAGTAGGGTATATGAATCTGTATTTTTTAAAAAAACCCAAAAACCTCTTAAATGATTTTACCAGGGTTTGGGATACCCTGAGCTAGATGGCACAAAGGATACCCTTTGTAACTCTGACAACTTTCCCCCCCTCTTTTTTTAAGGTCTAAATTACACAAAGTTGAGTTGGGGACAGCAAAAGAGAAAAGAATACCATGGGCAATAACAGGAAAAAGAAGCAATGAAGAAGGAAGGAGTTAAGTGGATCACTGCATTGTGCAGCAGGTAAGCTGGTGGGAGGGCACCCTCTTGCTAACTCTCTGTTCTGTTGACAGTTGGGCTCTTTTTGGCTGAAATTCAGTCTCCTTTCAGGGCTATCAGTAGGGCTCAGGTGGGCCTACTCAGAAAGCCTGGTAGGTGCTTCAAAGGGCTAACACATTTGCAGTCCTTCTGCAAGAACATGCAGGCACTGGCAAGAGGTGAGGTGGCGGTAGAAGTGCTTTGGAATCATCTCCCCATCTCCTGAGATGCTCTGTTCCCTTCCATCTCTGGACCATAGGCAAGCGCAGAGTGGATGTGCTGCTTCTAGTGCCTAGGTTTCTGAAAACTCTATTCACAAGAAGCCAGGGTACAGTCATTGAAGCAATGAGGCAGCTTGTGACCGTGGGAACTGATCTCCTGCTTTGTCAAGTCACATTCAGGGGTGAATGGTGCAGATGTCAGAAAGGATGTGCTGGCAGGTTTCTGAGGCAGAGTTTTTCTGGATAAGGTCAAGTGTCTTGGGAAAGCCCACAGGTGTCCAGAGTTCACACAGAGGCTCTGCTAGTCCTTGAACTTCATCAGTTCATCAAAAGAATTGTGCTCTAGGGGAAGAGCTCACTGCAGTGGACATCAAAGGTGTCTGATGGAGAGACCACTGCTTTTCAATAAGCAAAATGTATGTGACTAAAGACTGGGGAGGGGGAGAGGTCTGTCAGCACAAGGCATGTTTTCTTGGTGAGAAAGAGTCAGCATTCAACATTTGTTGGGCACCTGCAATGTGCAGTGGGGTTAAATAGATGACTAAACCCTGTTCTTACCCACAGAACTTATAGTCTAATATAGAAGATAGACATATAAACAAAGAAAAACCATAGCAAGATATTTAAGGAAGTAGTGTAACATGGGGGAGAGGTCAGAGCCCTGGCTGTGGTATCAGCAGGACCTTGGTTCATACCATGTAGCTCTGGGACTTTGGCCAAATTACTGGACCTCTCAGGTCTTGGCTCCCTCATTGGGAAAATGGGGTTGATAAGAGTCCTTAACTCATAGCAATGCTGTGAAGAATGAATGAGATAACACACTAAATTGCTTGACATGTAACAAGGACTCATTAAATAAGATATATTATCATTCACAGATCATGGGTGATATAGCATAGGGTGTTAGAACAAGTTCATTAAATCTTTCAAGAAGTATTTATTTGGACAGTTACCCCATTGCCAATAATTGTACTGTGAAAAACAGATATAATTGTTCTCGTGACGTTTGCAATCTGAGGGAGGAGATGGGTGTAGAGCAAATAAGACTTCACAAATCAATGATTTCAAACTATGATGAAAGCTGTAAGAAGAAAAGAATGGGATGCTATGGGAAAATGTGGCTGTGGTATTTCATTCATATTTCATTCCTGGGAAAGGCCTTTCTGGGCAAGTGACATTTAAGGTGAAGGTAGAAAGATTCTGAGTTAATGAGGCAGAGAGAGGAAGAATGTTCCAGATAGAAAGAACTAGAAAGAACATTCTGAGCCAAGGCCCAAGGTAAGATGCAGCTTGGTATGTTTTGGGACATGAAAGAAGGCCCAGTGAGGCTAGAGGGAGGTGGGGAGAATGATCAGAGATGTGATGGGGGAAGTGAACAAGGAAGAGCCTATTTCCTGCTTTGTCCGCTCTCCATCCTGCTCTGCCTTGCTCTGTGCCTCCTAACCTTCCTTTATGGACCCCATTACCTACATTCTCAGGCTTCTGGCTTCCAATTGGGTTCCACCAGTGTTGTGAGGGCAGAGCAGAAAGTGGTTGGAGAGATAGGTCCTAATATTATTTCTTTCCCTTTTCTTCCTGCTTCAGTGATATGGTTCTGGCCGTAGCCTAATCCCTCTGTGGGCACTGTGGGTGTCGTGGGGCGACTTGTATGTCCAGTTAAGGACCTGGTCTTTCAGATTTTTATTTGAAGGGCAGTAAGAAGCTACAAACATGCTATAGTTACTTTCTTGTCACATTATCCTCTTACAGCTACAACTCACTTCTCATCTCCTCTTAACAGGAAGGCTGTCTTCTTAACAAACAGCCTCCTCTTCATTACTTCTCAAGCCACGGTTGACCAATTCTTCTTTCTCAAAACTCCCTGCTCTCGTAGCTTTCATGACTCCACAGGATTCTTATCTTTCCTACATTTTAGGTTCATTAGAAACCTTTTGTTCCTCTCCCCAACTTATGGATGTTGTGGGGCTCTCTAGAATTTACTTTTCTCGTTTTCCACAGCCAATGCAAACCATAATCATCTCTCAAAGGAACTAAATGTTTCCTAATTTGTCCCTCCATCATCTTTTCAAATCATAAATTGGACCATGTTACTACTCACACAAAATACTTCAAGGGCTTTTCATGACAGTTAAAATCCAAACTTAACCTATCAGAGGTCCATCTCTGGTCCAAACAGCTGTTATCCTGGAGGAAGACTGATCTGGTCACCCTAATGTGGGTTATTTCCCAAGGCCAGTTCTGAGAAAAAAAGGGAGATGGGGGTGGCCATGGGCCTGGCAGTTACCCCTAAAATCTGTCATTGGAAATGTTGCAGTACTGTTTCTTTTAAACATTAAAAATATAAGTATATTCCAGCCAGTGCTTCCTAAGGATAGATCTTCATGGTAGTGAGTGGATTGTTGTAGCATCTTGAACTTTCAGTTTAGATCTGGAAGTGACTAAGGTTTGGTTCACAATTTATTTATAAACCCTTTCCTTGTGTTAAGGTTATTTCTACTACTCTCATTGTTGATATGTTGATTTGATTAGTTTCAGAACATACTCTTTTTTTCTTCTTTTTAATGCGAAATATCTATTCTGGCAACACCTTGTTGTAGAAAAGGAGTGTCACTAGTTTTCTTTCATTTTGTTTGCAAGTGGTTTCCAACTGTGGAAGCTGCCTTTCCTTTGTGTTAGCAGTTTTCTTGAATTACCAGGTGAGTTTTATGGTTTCTGGTGGGTGGTATCTAAACACGGTTCTTATTGTTGGTTTTTTGGGGTTTTAAAATTTGTTTTGTTTTGTTTTGGTTTGGTTTTTTGAGAGAGAGTGACAGAATATGAGCAGGGGAGGGGCAGAGAGAGAGAGGGAGACACAGAATCTGAAGCAGGTTCCAGGCTCAGAGCCCAATGAGAGGCTCCAACTTACAAGCCCTGAGATCCTAACCTGAGCCAAAGTCAGAAGCTTAACCAACTGAGCCACCCAAGTGCCCCTCTAAACACAGTTCTTGTTGGGCAGTTATAACATTAGAATTTCCCCATCTTTGATGATTCACCCCAAAGAGTGGTAGGTAGGTCACTGACCTGGCCTGGGAAGCCTAAGATCTGATAGACCCAAATACCTATTGGGAGGGAAGGGAGTGGAAAAAAGATAGCAAGTATTATTATCTTTTTAAGATACAGATTCATTCTCTTTCTTCAATTTTTTCTGAAATGTTTTTATTAGTTTTTTAAATTACAAATTTAAAAATTTAAATTACATCCTCATGTATCTCTCCCTTGACCCAGCAATTCAACTCCCAGGTAATTATCCAAGAGAGATGGAAATTATGTCAAAATTATTATGCAAGAATGTTCAGAGCAGCTTTATTTACAATAGCCAAAATCTAGAAACAATCCAAGTGTCCATCAATAGGATATGGACAAGCAAGTTATGATGTGTCATTTGAATGCAATACAATTTAGTGATAGAAGGGAATGATCTATGAGTATATACAACAGCCTGGATGAATCTCACAGACATAACAGCAAATGAAAGAAGCCAGGCATAGAAAGTTATGATTCCATTTATATAAAATTCTAGAACAGGCAAAATTAAAAGTGAAGTAAATGAGAGCTATTGTTGCTTGAGGTGGAAACAGGAGTATTAAAGACAAAAGTTAGAAGCACTCATTTCAACAAGTGAAGCAATCCAAAAATGCATAAGGAAAAGTTAATCCTTTCCCATTTATTTTCACCCTACTATGGTAATCCTGTTAAATCTGATATGTACTTTTTCATACTCTCTTCTTGCTTACAATATAAATAATTACATGTGAATATATGCAGCTTTAGGATAATGCTATACACAGTGCTTGCTTTTTAAAATACCTGCTTAATAATATATCATGGATATCCCTCCAGCTCAATAAATACAGATCTAACTCATTCTTTTAAATATTGGTATAATTCCTTAATTGAATGGACCAAAATTTATTGAACCATTTTCCTGGTGATGGGTAGTCAGGTTGTTTCTATTTTTTGTTTTTGCCATTGTAAACAATGTTACAATAAAATATATCTTTGTACATCTATCTTTACATATGGTGTTTAGAATAGAGTCTCAAAAGTGGGAACAGGGGGGTACCTGGGTGGCTCAGTCATTTGAGCCTCTGACTCTTGATTTCAGTTCAGGTTGTAATCTCCTGCATGCATGGCGTTCTGAGCTGACAGTGCAGACCCCGCTTAGGATTCTCTCTTTCTCCTCTCTCTCTCTGCCCCTATCCTCCCTCTCTCTCTGCCCCTATCCTTTGTGCATACTCTCTCTCAGAATAAAACAAATAAACTTAAAAAAAAAGTGGGAGCATGGAAAGATAAGTGTTTTTTTATTTAACTGATATTGGCAGATTGTATACCAAAGAGATTATTGCAGTTCTCACTCTCACTGAGCAACATATTGAAAAGACAACATATTGAAAAGGATTTTGTCACATCCTCATAGCATGAGATGCTGTTGCTCCTTTGAATGTTTGCCCATTAGACTGATAAAAACATGTTGCCTTAATTTCAAAGCAGTTCTAACTGAGGTCAACCTATGCTTTCATACTTTGTGTAAAAGTCTCTTTTAACATCTCTCCCATTTTTTAGTTTTGTTTTTCTATGTCAGTATGGTTCACATCCCTCAAAACTGCACTTTCAAGTATATTGGGAGATAGAAGGCAGGCATGGCCAAGAGGGCTATTCTCATTGTTTGTTTTCCGACGTAAAGCATTCAGCCTAATAGGAAAAATTCCCTATTCTGTCAACCCTGTCACAGCAGGCTGCTTATTTTCATTTTGGTACCAATAAGAATCTGTGATTGTCTATTTATTTACTTGCATTAGGCAGGGCCACAGAACTGAGAACAGAACAGAACTTAACTTGAAAAGGTTTAATGGAAAAGAATGAAGCAAACAGACCATTTATGGAGTCAAGATCAGGGTTAAGTGTATTAATAAGGAGGTCGAAGCACTTGAAACTTGCAGTGGTGAGGAGCCATTACCATCAGTTTCAATTATTTATTGCTGTGTAACAAATTGCCACACAATTTAGTGTCTTAAAAAAACAACCAGCATTTGTTTGCTCATAGTACTTCAATTTGCAGAGGGCTTGGTGGAAATGGCTTATCCCCACTCTGCACTTGGTGGAGTTCTCTAGGGCAACTCAAGGGGTGCTGGGTGAAGATCCAGGACGGTTCACTTACACAGCTGGTAACTTTGCTGGAGTGACTGGAATGGGATAGGGGGAGTTAGGCTTGACTCTCTTTCCATGCGGTCTCTCATTTCATAAGTTAGCCTGAGCTGTTGATAGGTGACTAGATCCCAAGAAAGTAAAAATGGAAGCTACCAGGCCTTTTAAGAACTTGACCAAACATTCCATGTGCCAAATCCTACTGGTCAAAGTAAGTCACGAGGCAAATGCAGCTTCCAAGGGAGGTGAAATAGATATTACATTTTAAGGGGAGGAGAACATGTGCATATAGAATTGAGATGAATCATTAGTAGCTGTCTTTGCAGATAGTCTACTACATATGCTTCGGTACAAAAAGACAAAAGGAAAAAATAGAATTTCTAATGAGATCTGGCACTGTGGAGAAAGATCTGTCCTACAGGAGATGCAGTAATTGAAATATACTGCCAGAACTGTGGGGCTGAGGCAGGGAGAGAAGGACAGAAGAAATACCTTGATCTCTTTCTTTTTGCTTCCTGATTTCCTGCCAGTACATGGCAGTCTGGTTAAGGTAATTCAGAGGTCAACCCCACCTCTCCAGAAAGTAAAGAAGGTCAGAAAAGGCCACTGAATGGATTAGAAATGGATTGGACCATTGAAGAAGAACCAGCATATTTTTAATTAGCTGTTTCTCACATTAGAATTTGAATTTCATCACAGGAGGGGAACATCTATCCTGATCACAGCTGATTCCCTGGGGCTAACAAGTGTCTGGCGCTTCCCAGGTACTCAATAAAATGTTTTAAATTAACTTGAGTTCAGTTATCTGAGGAAGAGACGTAAACTTGACCTTCCTTCTTTCTGATACTGAAGAAGAAACATCTGAAAGATGGCAAGGTGGAGGTTAAATGACAAATGAGATCAGCTTGATCTTAAGGCCACAGTTTCACTTTGGGGCTACTCAAAGCATGAAGCATGAATGCAAATTCCCTAGAGACTGACATGGAGTGCTACTAGATGTTCAGAGTCATAACACCCTATCTGATCTCCCTGGTGACTTTCTGAGCATTGTTCTTTTCTCACTTGGCTCCCTGATGATGGGCTTAGATGCCCTGAATTAAGTGATTTATTTGTTTCCTTTAATGTAGTACTATGAGAAGCCAGAAGTTATGCTTTCTTAAAAAAAAATTGACATATAACTCACATACTATGTATCCATTCTTTTTTAAAGTGTGAATTCAGTGATTTTTCATAAACTCACAAGGTATGCAAACAACCCACTATTTAATTTCAGAACATTATCATCAGCTCCTCCTCCCCACCCTAAACCCATATTCATTAGTACTCACTTACCTTTGCCATCTCCTTCCAGTTCCTGCAACCACTAATGTACTTTTCCTTTCTATAGATTTGCCTATTAGGGACATTTAATACAAATAGAATCATACAATATGTGGCCTTCTGTGTCTGCTTCTTAAGCTAAGCATGATGTTTTCAAGGTTCATCCATTTATAGCATATATTGTATTTTATTCTTCTTTTATGGCTGAATATTATTCCATTGTATGGATATACCATATTTTGTTTATCCATGAATCAATTGATGTACATTCTTTCCACTTTTTGGCTACTTTGAGTAATGTTGCTATGAATATTTGTGTACAAAGTTCTGTGTGGACATATGTTTTCATTTCTCTTGAGTATATACCTAGGAGTGGAGTTATGGGGTCGTATGGTAATTCTATGTTTAACTTTTAGAGGAAGTGCCCAAGTGTCTTCCAAAGTGGTTGCAGCATTTTACATTCCCACCAGCAATGTATGAGGGTTCAAGTTTCTTCATATCCTTGTTAGCATTTGATTACAACCATTCCAATACGTATGTAGTGGTATCTCATTGTGGCTTTGATTTGTGTTTCCTTGATGGGTAATGGTGTTAAACATCTTTTTATATGCTTATATGCCATTCATATATCTTCTTTGAGAATTGTCTATTCAAGTCATATTTTAATTGAATTGTCTTTTTATTGTTGAGTTATAAGAGTTTTTAATATATTTTGTTTATGTCTCTTATCAGGCAAATGATTTGCAAATCTTCTCCTATTCTGTGATTTGTCTTTTCACTTTTTTGATAGTGCCCTTTGAAGCACAAAAATTTTTGATTTTGATGAAGTCCGATTTGTCATTTTTTCTTTGGTTACTTGTGGTTTTGGTATTATATCTAAGTTAATAATAATGACTAGGATTATTACTGGCTCCTGGTTTACATGAAGAACTTTTGTCTCCTTCCCTTTGAGCACTTTTGTTTCAGAGATCATTCCAGTGTCTCAAACTTGTATTCTTGATTAACACAACGCTGAACCCACCAAAGGAGGTGGCAGAAGGAGGGTGATGGTGTAATTAATTCCCAGTTGAAGAGTTCAAGTCTGAAGGCCCGATATCCAGGAAGGAGTGCTGATGTCCAAGGGCAGGATTAAACGGATATCACAGCTCACAGGGAGTAAGAGTAAATCTGCTCTTTTTCTACCTTTTTATTCTACTTGGGCCCTCAATAGATTGGAGAATGCCCACCCACATTGGGGAGGGCCATCTTCTTTACCCATTCACCAATTCAAATGCTAATCTCTTCGGAAAACATCGTCACAGACACACCCAGAAATAGTGTTTTACCAGCTATGGTGGGCATCCTTTAGCCCAGTCAGGTTAACACATAAAATTAATTATCACAGGGATTAAATGAGTTTAAAAAGATGCCTATAGAACTCTACAGGAGGAATAACTGTAAAATACTTTACGGATACAAAGAAGGCAAATGCCAGTGCTTTGGCAAGAGTTGAACTAGGTTGTCAGGAAGCAAGCTTTGCTTTGTGATTAATTAGCTGGGTGATCTTGCCCAATCACTTAAACTCACAAGTCTCAATTTCCTGGTCTATTGAATGTAGGTAATCAAGCCAAATCTAACAACCTTTCTGCGTTATTGTGGGATTGAAACAATGTAGTAGGTATAAAAGTGCTTTGAAGAATTTAACTTGTTATTCTGGGCATTGGGAACAATTCACAGAGAATTGCTTGCTTTCATTCTAAAATCTGAATTTGAATTGTTTATAGTACCGATTTATCCCTTTGCTTGCGGCCAGCTCCAAGTAATGTTTACCATAATGAAACATTAACATGAAATTTCTCACCTCTTAGCTGGGCGAGGTCCAGGCTCTGGTACTTGGCTCAAAGAAAGTAGTTATACAGTGTTTAATAACAGCCAGGCCCTCAGGGAACTCTTCAGTGCATGCTTTTGGTACTAGGGTAAAATGTGACCAAAGACTATCAACCACAGTCTTTTATTGGTCACTTAGAATGTAGAGGAAGTGTGTTAAAAAAAGGCAACCTTATTGACATTGTGGTGGAGCTGGAAGACCTAAACCTTTGTACCCCCACACACTCACTGCCCATCTCCCCCAGGCATTCATGCCCTGGGGAACCCAATTTGAGCGGAGGAGGTCAGTGAACCAAAATATAGTAATCTAAAGCACTGACTCCGTTGCTGAGAAAGATGCATTTGTAAATTATGAAGTGTTTAGGGATGATGCTGTATATCCCTATGGGTTGGTTTAGACTAAACTGCTTCTGACAATTAATGCCACTTTTTGGAAGATATAGGTAGATACAACAGTTATTGACAGGCCAAGTAGAATAAAGATCTTTAACTGTCACCTATTGTGTCAGAGAGACACCAAAGAGGACAGGACACTTGGAGTACCAACAACTCCCCCCTCTACTACCCACCTCTGGACAAATTTCTGAGTGTTATTCTAGACTGAGTGAGTAATTCAGACTTTGAGATGTTTCACCTATGGTTCACCTATGGTGAACTCATCACCTGGTTGGGGAAGAGAGATGGCCTTGGGGCAAGAGCAGCCCTTGTGAGGAAGAGTGAAATTTTCAGGAGTAAGGTAGAGAGGAAGGCAGTGCTCTCGTATGAGAATATGGAGATCCAGAAACAAGGTGAGGATCTGGAAGCTTCCAAAAAGGAAGCTCTCTTTATGAAGGATTTAACCTTGTAGGTGCTTTTCCCTTTAACCACGAAAAGTCATACTTAGTATATAGTTTTACACTATTTTCCTCATACTCTTTAATTCCCTTTTGCTTCTTCTAACCCTTCAGTAAAGTTTGATACACAGCTAGTTATCAACTGTGCCTTAATTTTCTTATTGTTTAATAGAGATAATACCTACCTCATAGGTGAGGATTAAAAGAATTAGTACATATTAATTAATGTGCTAGTTAATGTGAGTTAAATTAGGACATCTGGCAGTGCCTAGCCTATAAATGTGCTCAGTATATGTTAACTGTTGTTGCGACTATTATTACCACACCTTCTCTTCCTCTTTCCCTTCTCAAGATCTTTCAAACATCAAGGGAGGCCAGGGCCACTTTCATTTTATGAGGCCACTGGTGTATTAAAAAATAAGGAAATTACAAAATGTGTTTGCAAAATATTGTGGTATACTTTATTATTATTATTTTTTTTTAAACTTTATAGTTTATTGTCAGGTTGGTTTCCATATAACACCCAGTGCTCTTCCCCTGTGGTATACTTTAAACATTTACATACAACAAATTAATGCTTTGCAACACACACAAATATGAACAATAAAACTGTGCTCTTCACAGGGTAATTACACAGTACATATATTGCGCACTCTGGACACTATAGCTCAGAGATTAGGATGCAAGCCTAAATCTGCAAGGCAAGCATCAATATCTTCCAATCCTGTCAGCCTATCTTTCTATCTTTGTAGATGACCTCATTTGGAAATAACTTTAAAGACAAATTTTAGTCCATTCATGAATGGGAGACCAAATCAAAAGACCCTTTTGCACTCCTCTATCCCCAGTCCTTTGGGCTTTAGGTAGATTCATAAAGGGAAGTAAGGGCTCCTTTCTAGACCTCCTCCCACCACCTTTGTGGAGAGAGAAGTGGCCAGAGAACAAGCAGCTTGAAGGAGCAGTGTCAAGAGGGTGATTCCAAAAGGGACGAATCACTATTGCCCACCTCAGCTCTTTTCCTGATATTCAGAGGGAGTTAAAAATCTGGGGGGAGAGAGGAGCTGACATTCCAGTAGCTGGAGTAATGCCTGGTTGTACACCATCATGGGCAAGCCAGGCTTCAGCTTCATGGGCTGAACATTTTTGGTTTTTTTTTTAGCTTTTATTTTAATTCCAGTTAGTTAATGTACAGTGTAATATTAGTTTCAGGTGTACAATATAACAATTCAACATTTCTGTACAACACCCAGTGCTCATCACTATTTAACCTATCCCCCATCCCCCTCCCCCCTGATAACCATCAGTTTGTTCTCTATGGTTAAGAGTCTGTTTCTTGTGAACCTTTCATTTTTATCTGTCTTGATGGAAATCTTTCTAAAATGGAGTCTACTTCCCCACATTATTAAGAAGAGTACAGTAAAAATAAAAAATGAAAATAAAACCTCTTCAAATGAAAAAAGTGGATGCCATTTTGTTTGAGATACTGTGCATGTGAGTCATGTCTGAAGAGTATCATTTAGCCACAGAGGAATATCTGAAATTCACAGCAGAAGTTAAATAGTGCACACGATCTCTGTTTCCTTCATATTCTCCTTGTCGTTGTCATAGTTCAAACTATGTCATCATGGGCATAATGTAGAAGTGAAGAAATGTGACTGCAAGCATTTCTGTTAGATAAGGACCATTTTAAATACCTTTTTTTAAAAAAAAATAGCACTAATAGAGGACAAAGCAAGGTAAACTGTTAAAACAACTTTCCTTAAGAACAAAGAGGGGCGCCTGGGTGGTTCAGTCGGTTGAGCGTCCGACTTGGGCTCAGGTCATGATCTTGCGGTTCGTGGGTTCGAGCCCCGCGTCAGGCTCTGTGCTGACAGCTAGCTCAGAGCCTGGAGCCCGTCTTCTCCCTCTCTCAGAGCCTGGAGCCTGTGTCTCCCCTCTGTCTGACCCTCCCCTGCTCACGCTGTCTCTCTCTCTAAAATAAAAAAACATTAAAAAAAAAAAGAACAAAGAAAGAAAATTCTATGGACTCCAGTGGCTGTGTTTCTCTCATTTTGTTTGGAACTTACAGAGCAGGGTAAGTGGTAAGGGAAACATGCAACCAGTTGTAGCCCAAAGTCCTGGGTGCTGGTTTGTCTCAGGTTCTCACGACCTTGTGGTTTCAGGCATCTTTGAGTCTTAAGTTCTCTATTTGCAAAATGAACCAATTTTTCCCCTGCTCCACGTATGTTATAAAGGTGAAAAGCAGTTGAGATTTGTGATTTTACATACATACAATGTTTCTTTTGTGGAGTCTAGCTGATGTTCTACAAAGGATAGCTGCTGTTGTTCATTAACCACATTTTACTCCCAATTGCTTCCTTTAGTACATTAGTCTGACCTGTTTTCATCCCAGTTGGTTTACTCTTGCCCAGTGGGATGCCTGGCATGACCATTTATCCATTCGTTCATTTATTTCTTTTTATTTTGGAAAACTTCAAACATAGCCCAAAATAGAGGGCATAATATAATAAAGCCCAGTGTACCTACCACCCAGATATAATCATTAACTCATTGCCACTCTTGTTTCATCTATACTCTCTTAGCCTTCTTCTCCACTGGATTATTTTGAAATAAATCCCTGATGTCATATCACCCATTTGTAAGTATTTCAATATGTATCTCTAAAAGACAAAGATTGTTTTAAAAACCATACCCACAATACTATTATCACACCTAAAAATAACAATAATTCCTTAATATTATAAAAATATTCAGAATCAGTCAATGCTCAAATTTCCCAGTTATCTCATAAATATGTCTTTAAAAAATTGTCTTTAAAAAGTTATTAGGATCCATATGAGGTGCATAGACAGCTTTGGTTCATAATTTCTTAAGTCTCTGGTAATCTATAGGTAATCCCCTTTCTTCTTTTTCTTTCTTTCTTTCTTTCTTTCGTTCTTTCGTTCTTTCTTTCTTTCATGTTTATTTATTTTGGAGAGAGAGAGAGAGACAGAGTGCAAATGGGGGAGGGGCAGAGAGAGAGGGAGACACAGAATCTGAAGCAGGTTCCAGGCTCTGAGCTGTCAGCACAGAGCCCGTCGTAAGGCTCTAACTCACAAACTGCGAGATCATGACCTGAGCTGAAGTACGTTGCTTATTGGACTGGGCCACGCAGGCACACCTCTTTTTTTTTTTTTTAAGTTTATTTCTTTACTTTGAGAGAGAAAAAGAGAGAGAGAGAGCGCAGGGGAAGGGGGGGGGAGAGAGAGAGAGAGAGAGAGAGAGAGAGAGAGAATCCCAAGCAGGCTCTGCACTGTCAACATGGAGCCCCACCTGTAGCTCCATCCCACAAACAATGAAATCATGACTTGAGCGGAAATCAAGAGTTGGTTGCTTAACTGACCGAGCCACCCAGGTGCTCCCCACTTTCTTTTGTTTTTGCAGTTTATTTTTTGTAGAAATACATCGGTCAATTGTCTGGAAAGTTTGAAGTTTTCCAAATTCTGATTTTTTGCTGATTGCATTTTTCTTGTGTTGTGTGACATGTTTTTCTTCTCCCTGTGTTCCCTGTAAACTGATACTTAGTTCTGGAGACTTGACGTGTGATTTGGATTCTAGTTTTTGGCAAGAGTATTTAATGGATGATATTATGGGCTAAACTGTGTCTCCCCCAAATCCATCTGTGGAAGTCATAATCCCCAGTATCTCAGAATGGGACTGTATTTGGATACAAGGTCTCTAAAGAGATAATTTATTGAAAATGATGCTATCGGTGGGCCCTACCCCAATATGACTGGTGTCCTTGTAAGAGGAGGAAATTTAGACACAGTAACAGAGGGAAGGCCGTGTGAAGATATAAGAAGATGGCTATCTACAAGCCAAGATGAGAGAGAGGCTTTAGAAGAAACCAAAACTGCTGACACAGTGATTTCACCCTTCTAGCTTTTAGATCTGTTAGAAAATAAGTTTCTGTTTTTAAGCCAGCCAGTTTGTGGTACTTTGTTTTGGCAGTTCTGGACAATTAATACAGGTGGTGTTGGGAATTTCCATTGGGAGGCATATAGTGAGAGGTTACTTTCTTCCATGGTAATATTAGCTGCCATTGATGATTATTGCCTAGATCCATTATTTCATTTAGGGTTGGCAAAGATGGTCATGCTCTAATTCTATCATTCTTTCTCCATTTAACTGGAATTCTTTCCTAAAGAGAAATTTTTCTCTCATCAATTATTTGGAAACTTTGAGAACAAGAATAGATGCTTGATATTCCCTCTATTCACCAGTAATGAGAATAATAAGTTCATTCCCTAGCATCTTTCAAAAATAAGCAGCTTTAAAAAATTGTTGTTGTTGTTGTTAATGTTTATTTATTTTTGAGAGAGACAGAGACAGAGTGCAAGTGGGGGAGAAACAGAGAAAGGGAAACACAGAAACTGAAGCAGGCTCCAGGCTCCAAGCTGTCAGCACAGAGCTTGATGCCGGGCTCAAACCCACAAACCACAAGATCATGACCTGAGCTGGAGTAGGATGCTCAACCTACTGAGCCACCCAGGTGCCCCCATCCTTTTTTTAATGTTTAAAAATGAACTCCTGGAATTTAATACATTTGACTTATTTTAATTGGTTGCTATAGTTACCATTCATTTTGATGTTCAAATTATCCCAACTTTGGCCAGGGGGAGTTTTTTCACTATGGTTTTCACTTCATACTAGACTTTTTTTTGTGGTGCTTCCTTGCTTTTTATTATGACAAGATATGCAGGCTACCATTTATATTAACCTGGAGTTAGCCATTTCTTTAAGGAGATGATATTTAGAGGCCACAACCTGAAGATTAGAACTGCCCATTACTGTTGGGTTTATTGTTTCCAGGACTTTTCAATGGAATGAACTTGGAAATACTTTTTGTTTATTTTAAAGAAGAAAGACATTATGAGTTCATAATAATTCAAAATTTATTATTACAGCATATCAACTTCTTTGGTTTATATATTTGATTTTCTTTTCTTCTATTCTGAAAATCTTTGTTAATCAACATTAACAGTTATGTAT
The DNA here is from genome assembly GCA_028646485.1 of Cryptoprocta ferox. NCBI lineage: Eukaryota > Metazoa > Chordata > Mammalia > Carnivora > Eupleridae > Cryptoprocta > Cryptoprocta ferox. The sequence continues at coordinate 97,930,094 of CM053572.1, read as the reverse complement.
TTGCTTTATTCTACCATGAGTATAATAGTTTCAGAATAATAATAGCAATAGTATTGCTAACAATATGATTATTAAAAATACTTTAAGGAAGTGTTTGCAGTTCTTTTTCTCCACTAGGGATATATGGTCAAATTACAATGTTTTAAAGCCATCTGAGGTAATTTTTCAATATACTGTTAGCTTTTGTTTTATTTTGTTTCTGTTTCTTTGGGAGTGTTTTTATTTTTATTTTTGTTAGTTAATCATCTGATATTTATGTGGTTGAAAGTCAAATCTACAAAACAAATTATATTCAGAAGTCTAGTTTCTCATCTATCCCCTCTACCCTGTTTTCTCCCTCCCCAATAGGTAACAATGTGTTTTAAATGTATATAAGCATTATACATAGACAAGGTTTCTGTATAAGTATGTATGTATTTGATCAGGAGTTTACTAAAATAAGTTTTCTTTGCTTTGCTTTCTGACTCATTGTTATACTTAAGAGATCACTTCATAGCATTTTCACAGCTTAGACAACTCCACTGCAGGCACATACTATTATTTATGCAGCCAGCTCCCTACTGGTGAACTTTTGGGTTGTTTCCAGTTTTTTGCTATTCCAAATAATGCCAGTTTATACTTGGCAAAGTATGCATACAACTTTAAATACTTCATAAGTGTTATTTTGGGGTAGGTACTTGAAAGTGGGATTTCTGGGTTAAAGAGAACTTGTAAACTTTCAATATATTGCTAATCTTCCTCTATAGAGGTTGTATCATTTTGCCTTCTCATTATCAAGGAATGAAAGAATCTGTTTCCCCAGAGTATCTGTACAGAATATGTTGTCAATCTTTTGGATTTTTTTGCCAAATAGGTGGCAAAAGATAAGTGAGAAATGTATCTCAGCATTGTTATAATTCACCATTTTTCTCCTATAAGCAAGATAGAGCATCTTTTTGTATGTTTGAATCATTTGCATTTCTTTTTCTTTCTTTATTTTTTTTTAATGAAGGGAGGATTCTTTCTGGCTCTTCCCTTTCCAGGATCTCTGGTGCTTTCCAGGTCCCTGGTGCCTCCCGGTTCAGTCTTCAGGCCTTTAGGGACAACACTCAGTGCTGGACTCCTGCAGCTTCCCCTCTGTCAGGAGCCACCACATGGTAGGAGGACAGTGAGAGACAAAAGAAGCAACGGGTGTTCTCCCCACCTCCCTGGGACCACTGTCCCTTTGATTAGAGAGGAAGGCACCCCTCCTCAGAAGGTTAGGCATATGTAGGCCCTGGTTGCTGTTTTTACTGTTGCCACCATGGGATGACCTGGGGGCTGGTACATGAGAGGCAAAGAGAAGGCAGAGAACAGAACAACTTCAGACAACTTTAGCATTCTCCTTTAGCTGTAGGAGTTCCCCATTCTCTCCTGAGGTCAGAGCTGGAGGGCTTCTTCTGGACCTCTCTTTTTCTGTGCCCGGTGCCCAGCTCTAGATATCAAAATACGTTGAAATCAGGTTGGGACACCAGAAAAAAAGAAAAGGAAATTCACAGCTGGCTTGGTAGTACTTTAAATTCTAGTCTTCTTCAGTTTGCCTTCTGCTGTTTAAATTAAGAAATGCGCCCTGCTTTCTAGCCACGTCTAGTGGGAGGGAGAGATAGGATGGAATGTGCTTATTACTCCATCTTCCCTGGAACCTGAACCCCTGCCTCAGGGATTTTGCACTTAGTTTCTTCTCTGTTTGAAATGCTGTTCATCTAGATCTTTAATTGACTGACTCCTACTCATATTTCAGGTTTTACCACAAATGTCATCTGCTCAGAGAAAACTTTCCTGACCACTCTCTCTCATGTTGCCTCTTCCAATCCCAGACACCCTTTGCCACCTTAATCTATTATGTCGTCTTCATAACATTTATTATGACCTGAAATTATCTTCTTTATATGTTTACCTGCTTCTTGTCTGTTTATTTGCCTACTCTGTGAATGCTTGACCTATTTTGCTAATTTCTCACCTGCCTTTAGGACACTGACATGTAGAAACTGTTCAGTGAACAGGTATTGAATACAGGAATGCAAAAGAATTAAGGAGCATTTGGCTAAAATAATATTTGTTGGCTGATGGTCTGAGGGAGATAATATCATGAGGCTAAGACTACAGACAGGGGTCGTGGCCATGAGGTGTAGGAGTGGCAATCAGGAATGTGGTCCTCCCCCTGGCTCTGCTATGGACTTGCTCTGCAATTCTGGAAAAGCTGCTTCATCCCTTTAGGCCTTAATTTTCTCATTTGAGAAATATTAGAATGAGATTTGTTGAACACGAAAGCTCTTCCAATTTCAGCATTTAAGGATTCTCAAACATTTACATTAACAGCACTCAAACATTTACATCAACAGCATGCCTTTAAAGGTTACATGATCCAAGAAGATCAGTTACATCAGAAGAACCCATCTCTCTGGATTGCAAGAGTGAATGAGATAATGAAGGGGAAAAAGGTCTCCTTAGGTTCTGACACCGAAATTACCTGCTTTCTTCTGGCAGTGTATATCTATTTTAACAATGACTTTTTTCTTCTTCTTTTCATGTATAATATCTACTCTGAATATAAGGCCCTCCTCCTGTATTACAGCATCATTTTGACTTTGGGGTGTTTCATTATTCAGATTTTACCACCCCCCCCCCCGTCCCACAGCAGACAAAGAAAGAGGGGCTCCCCTGAAAATTTTGGCATTATCAGCCTCTCTTCCCCAAATATTTCCCCAGCACTGACCCTCTAGTTAAGTCTGGAGAATCATGTTAAGTCTAGTTGAATCTCCTTCCTATTGTAGTAAGTGTATACACAGAGATCGTATTATTTTTAGACTGTAGCAGACATCCTGGGCCCCTCCAGTTTGGCTTAAGTATTTTGGTTTTCATCAAATTCCTTGGATATTTGGTGTTGGGAGATCTCATGCCAGACCCAAACATGCTGAGGCCCTAGAAGTCTATACCAAGAATGTGGTTGTATATAAACAAAGCGCTTTGTTATTTATATTTCTCTATAGTGTTTGTGTGTGAATCATATTCAAGTTATCTGCCACAGTGTAACGAATAGCTTTTTCAGAGAAGTCAGGAAAGAGGGCCTATGTTCTTCTCCTGGTCTGTAGTTTCCCTCATGTTTTCATCTGTTTACTAGGCCTTAATATTCATTCAGCTATAAAACATTTGCAATGTTCTAGATACTGTCTCACCATGTGAGGAATCTACATGCAAGGAGAGCTCTTATTTTCCTTCACAAATATTTTGACCTTTGACTGCTATTCAGTTCTTCCGTCACTGCATCTCTGAATTTCTGATGATACAGTATCTGTGGTTTCCTTAACATAAAGCTAATGAAACTGTCATTCAGAGTGTTTTTAAATGACTAATATAATTATCAGATAGTCTAGCTGCTGGGCTGTGGGGTATAATTCAATTTCACTGTCATAAAGTTTTTAAGTAAGAAAGCTTATGGACTCTATGTACTATTTGGAGAGAGTTATCTTTCATTATTTGTGTGAGCCCACATTGGAGACTTATTCAGAGAATCATAAATGAAGTGCATAAAGTTCAGAGATGTTCATTAACATGTTATTTATCATATAAAACATTGGATACGATCATATTATCCACTGCTAGAGAAATGATTAAATAATAGAAGAGAATTAAATACAGCATTACAATTGTTTTAGAATGATAATAATATTGGAATGTATTTATTTACATTATATATATTTTTTAAGTTTATTTATTTTTGAGTGAGCAGGCATGTGCTTGCGTGTGCACTTGCAAAACAATTCAGCGTATGCATGCACTCGAGAGCAGGGGAAGGGCAGAGAGAGGGGGAGAGAGAGAGATAATCCCTTTGCTAACAGCGTGGAGCCCAAGCTCCATGTGGGGGCAAACCCATGAACCATGAGAGCATGACCTGAGCCCAAATCAAGAATCAGGTGGTTACCTCACGCCAGTCAGAGTGGCTAAAATGAACAACTCAAGAGACTATAGATGCTGGTGAGGATGTGGAGAAACGGGTACCCTCCTACACTGTTGGAGGGAATGTAAACTGGTACAGCCGCTCTGGAAAACAGTGTG
>CM053572.1:97882580-97925520 GCA_028646485.1 Cryptoprocta ferox | reverse complement strand
TCTTGAATACTGAAAACAAACTGAGAGGGGAAGGGGAAGGGGGAAAGGTAATGGGGGGTGATGGTCTTGGTGGAGGTCACTTGTGGGGAAGAGCACTGGGTGCTATATGGAAACCAACCTGACAATAAACTATAAAGTTTAATAAAAAATAAAATTAAAAAAAAAAAAAGAATCAGGTGGTTAACCCACTGAGCCACCCAGGCAAACCTACAGTATATTATTAAATAAAGGAATTAGCTTACAGTAGCAGATGACCTGATTTTATTTTTTAAATTGTAATAATATAAAAAATATAAAAAAATATGTTAAAAATGTAAAAACTTTGTAAAAATTATTTACATGTAAACATATCAATTATAAATAAATAATATATTTACCAATATAACATAATATACCTGTGTATATGCACAGATGCATATACACACACACATCTACCAAGCTAAAGGAAAATACCAAATTTTCCATAACTAATAATAGTCAGTGATGATCTCTCAATTATGGGTGATTTATTGTCTAGCATAGTGGTTAATCTCATGGACCCTGGAGCTGGTCTGCATCGATAAAAATCCTGGATCTACCAGGCCATGTGACCTTTGGCAAGTACATAACTTCTACATTATGTCTCAATTTCCTCTCTATAAAATGGGGATGATAAAAGCTGTATCTGTCTCATGGAATTGTTTTGAATAATAAGTTAAGATTTGGAATAGTGCCTGGTACATACTAAGCTCTATATAAGTGTCATTACAATTTTCAGTTTTATCCATATTATTAGTAATGATTATGTAGTCTTCTATGCTTAGAAAACAATTTAGTAAATGTCATTTTTAACCAAAATGGTATTGCATTATTGATGTAATCTTTCCAGAAACGTTTCCCTCTTGTATCATAAGTGTGTCAAGTTAGTAGGAAATGACAGTGAAAATAAAGTGCATTAGGTTTCTAGGATAAATTATTTAAAAACTATAAATAAATTCACCTTTTCGGGTCAATTTATTCTCAAATATAGGCAGATAATGAAGAGTTTCTCCTCCAGCAATGGTTGTCAAACTTTGGCATGCATCAGAACCACCTGGAAGTCTTGTTCAAACCCAGATTGCTGTGCTTCACCCCCAGAGTTTCTGATTCAGCAAGTCTGAGATGGAGCCTGAGAATTTGCATTTCTCAGAAGGTCTCAAGTAATGCTGATTCTGCATTTTTTAACCAGATTAACCAGATTCTGCATTTTAAGAACCACTGACCTACAAAGCCTTTTGCCATGATCAAATGGAAAAACCTATGACTTGAGAATCAGCACTCTGGGGCTTTCAGTCACTGCCAGTTGTATGACATTCCTCCTTTCCTCTTTCCCTTTCTTTCTTCCATAAACATTCACAAAGTACCTACTGTGGGTGGGCAAGAAACTGTGATAGTATCTGGGGATTTAAAAAAAAAAACAGAAACCAAAAAACCCCAAAAAACTTTTGGTGTCAGTGAGCTTACAGTCTAGGGAGAATCTTAGGCAAGTTACTTAATCTAATTTCTGGTATCTCAACAAGGAAATGAAGAATTTAATTATTAATTTATTTTAATGGCAATTATTGAACATTTACTATGCCCCAGGCTCTGTGAAAGGCAAAAACAAAACAAAAACATTTGATGATATGATGTTTTTAAGTGTATCCATAAATATTATCTCAGTTGATCCTCACACCAACCATTTGTGGCTGCTAATATATGATTAACACTATTCCATAGATAAGCCAACCAAATTGTAGAGTGGTCATAAGTTTGCCTGAGCTGAAAAGTAGCTCAGAGGATCTTGAATTCAGTTCCTTATTCCCCATTTCAGAGTCTTTCATCTATATGTCCTTTGGAACTAAATTTTCTTCAAGGTCCCTTCATGCTCTTTTCATAAGTGAGTTTGTGATAAATATTGGTTGAATTAAAAGGTGATCACTTTTTACTTATTGTTCCAAAGCTGTGGATGATACTTTTAGATAAACATTGGAAACTCACTGAACATTGTTGTCAATGCAAGTCAGAAAATATTTATTGAGTATCTGATACATAATAGAGAATATATTAAGTGTTGGAGATTAAAACTATGTATAAAATATGAATATATAAAATATACCTAAATATATTTTATTGGTAATAAGATATATAATATATATAATAAGAAATATATTTATATATAAAAGGATATGTATGTGTGTATATATGTGTGTATGTATATATATAAAAATAAATATATATCTATATACAAGTATATATATATATATCTCCTATTTTTTAAGGGACTTAAAGTCTAGTAGGACAGATAAACAGGAAATATAATACTACAATACTTTGTGGTAAGGACAGTGAGAGAAGAATGCCTTAGGTACTAGGGGACAACAGAGTGAGGACACAAACTTAGCCTGGGGAAAGGATTGGGGAGTTTTCTAGGGACCCTATGTCTCAGCTGATTTTTGTGAGATGAATGATCAAAAGGAGTGGAAGCAAGTGATCCTAGCAGAGGGATCCATATGAACCAAGGCTCCAATGTATCTAATAGCAGGGTGTGTTCAGGGAGTTGAGTATTCTTTAATGGACCTGAAATATAATGTGTGGCTGTCCATAAGTCTGGAAACATCGGCAGGAACTTTGTGAACCATACTTGGACATGTCTTGAATGTGGTAGGAAAACTACATATCATAGAGGCTCAATGCTTGAGCTTTTAAGTCAGACCATGTGTCCTTGACCCAAGTTCTTATATGTATTAGCTAGTGACCACGGGGAATGTAATCTTCCTGAGCTTTAATTTTCACAGCTGGAAAATGGGGATAATAATGCCTACTTTGTATGGTTTGTTTTGAGGATAATATGGGGTAATGCATGTATAGCTCTTGGTGTGCTGTTTATTGCAAAATACGCTCCCAATAAGTGGCAATATATGACAATAATGATGATGACAATTATTATTAGAAGGCCTTATCATAAATAGCTGCCTAGTTGTGCATCATATTGTAATTATATTGAAAAGTAAAGATCTGATGATGACTCTCAAGGAATTTACTGTCTTAGAGATCATGCTGGCTTGGACAAAGAAAGCATGAAAAAGTTGTATAAGCAACTCTGCATTTCTATGCTTATCAATGAAGTTTACTATTATTTACCCAAAGTGGGAGGGCAGAGAAATTACCCTGGTTTGGCATCAAGCAAGCTGTCATTAATAATTATTTAGCTTGGGGCATTTGGGTGGCTTAGTCACTTGAGCATCTGACTTCAGCTCAGGTCATGATCTCGTGGTTCTTGAATTTAAGCCCCATATCAGGCTTGCTGCTGTCAGACTGTTGGATCCTCTCTCCCCCTCCCCAACTAGTGCTCTCTCAAAAATAAATAAACATTAAAACTAATTATTTAGCTTATGCTTTGTTTTATTCATTGTGGTAAGCTCAGAGGCAAAGAACCAATAGGTAAATTTTCCATTCACATCTGAGGAAAGGCAGACAGACTTGAATTTTAGGTTTCCTGATCCAAAGGTGCATTGACAATCTTCTTCATTTTCTAGCCAGGAGGACTGTGATGAAGTTCTGTCCTGGAGATTGGAAGGGATAGGGATTATAAACTTCTGTGTAGGGTATCTGAATTCTAGGCCGACACTTGCACAAAGCCCTTCAAAAATGGCAGGCCCTTGGCCAGCAGGTGGTTCTGTGGATGCTGTGCTCTTGGGAAGAGTGTCTCAGCCTCTGTGGCCTGGAGACCTAGGGAAAGGAAGGTTGAAGGACCAGGCAGAGCAGCAAGCACCAACAAATGGATGGATCAGCTCTCAGCCATGTGCACATACTAAAAGGCTTAGTGGTGATAACAGTTACTGATAGGGACTGAACCAGAGGACTCTTACTTCTATTTTTCCCCATATTCTGACACAAACCAAGGCAAAGAGAGGAAGCCACAAAAATGACAGATACCAGTCTTTTGACTGACCTTATTGCATGGGGCAGGAAGGTGGATTCTGTGTGGTTTAGAAAAATAAAAACATAAGACATTGCTCAAAAATAAAGTATTGAGTCACAATTTCTACTCATTAAAATAACTTTCATACAGACTTCAATTCATTGCAGTTATTGGCAAGCATCAACTCAGATGCCAAAAAAACCTGGCATAAGAGTAGCCTTCCACACCCTACCGCCCCAACAAAAACACCTCATTGTAGGGGCTGTTGATTTTCTCCATTCCCTCCTTCTCTATTTTCTGTCCCTGGTGGCCACAGTACCTTATGTGCTGGGAGGAACATGTATCGAAGGGTTGGGTGGGTGCTTCTAAAGACAGCTGACCCTGATTTATTGTATTTCCTAATGGTGGTCCGGATGTTTTAGCAGGCACTGTATCTTTTTCTGTTAATGGCTTTGCAGATTTTAGACCGTTATCAGCTCTGCTGCTGCTGCCCTCACACATACAGTCTTGGCAAGACACTGTCAGACCACCCTCTCCAGTGCCCCCATCCGCCCACCACACCCCTTTCTCCTTGTAAACCTCAAAGAACTCCAAGGAAGGAGCAAGTTGCCACCTGCTGCTCTGCCCTCCACCAGTTTGACTGGTTTTTCTTGCTACCGCAGCCCAGTCTTTCTGCTTCTGAGGCCTTGGTGACCCACGGAGACCTACATGGTTAGCAGCCATAGGACAAAAAAACTCAGGTTTGGCAGGCAAACAGTAAAATTGGTCTTTTCAAGTGATTCTGAGAACCTGAAGACTGACTTTGTTGTAAAGCCTGTGATTTTCCTTTCTGCTTCCAATGAGTTGGATGTTTGAACTATACTTAGTATTCAGAACTCAAAGTCCTCTTTGTGCTCATTGCTTGAGAACATATTACAAAGTGAACCCTTTCTCTCAGTAAGGGGCAGAAGGTTTTTGAAGAGCTCTGCTGCTGTCCTTCAGATTGTAATCATATTTGACATACCAACTGGCCATCATCACACCAGGTCCTTAGTACATTTCCGAGCAAGGAAGAGGGGGAAACTATTATTCTCCTACTCTTAAAAAGAAAGGTTGCAAAAATGACTAATTTAATTCAAGCTTTACCTGGATAGAAACTGATTACTATAGAAAATGAGGCAAGAAACTCACATGGACTGTAACACCTAGTATGTGCTGGGGACCCAGTACACATCCTCTCCCTTAATCCTCTAGCAAGCTAGCCTGGCAGACTGTCTGGCAGCCTCTCATTAATTAACATGGCTGCAGCTCCAGGAGAGCCACACCAGAAGCTGCAGGGCCTGTTGAGTTGCCCAGTGTCATGTATGCCAACTTCTGTTGGTTCAAGTAAATGATGAAGCCAAACCAGATGCAAGAGGTGGGAATAGAGACTCCACCTTTTGGTGGGAGTTGCTGCTAAAGGGTGTGCAGTATAAGGGAAGAGCAGAATTACTGAGGTCATCTTTGCAGTCAACTGTCACACTGGGCCCAGGGGGAAAAGATGAATAATGACAGCTGATGTGAACCTAACTCCAAAGCTGTAATGTCAAATGAAACAACATCCACAAAATGTTTTGATCACCTTGGCAGAAAAGTGCAGTGTACAGTGAGAGGACAGGGGCAAGTATCCATGACACATAAACAGAGGTAGTTTCTGTTATCACCATGACCCACAAAATCGAGTAGTTAGACTCAATCAGATTTGGAGGGTAGGTTTGCAATGATTAGACAAAATATAGGCAATATTTATTTGGCATACATGTGATTCACTGTGAGGAGCTCTGGAGAAGTCATTCACTAGTGCAGCTGACATTAAACTGAGGCCTGCAGACTGCTGGTTGGGAGAGGCATGCCAAAGGAAGAAGATGGTGTGGGCAGAGAAAATAAACTGGTTTCAATGGGAGCCCTAAATTGAAGGTCAAAAGGGTGGATATATAGCAGGTGTTGATTTGCAACTGGGATGCTTCTCACATAAGCAACTTTGAGAAGAATGCTTCTGGGTAAGTAACAGCCATAATTTATTTATCTAAAAATGGTTAATGATTATTTAAGCCACACCCGGTAGACATGCTAGTTATTAAGGTCTATTGTTATTTCCCTATCTCTAAAAGCTTTCTGTTACTGACAGTTAGTGTGGTAAGCAGGGCTTTATATCTCAATGAGTTTTACTTCTTAGAATGACCTTGGTGTTCCTGTTTTCTGTTGATGGATTCAGAAAGAAGCCAAGGAAACACTGTAATTCGTAGGGGAGTAATGAAAAATTTTCTGAAGTTAAAATATTGTACCTAGGGGAAGAATGGCAACAACATCAGTTTGGGATGTAGAAGAACTGGCTTTAATTTTAGCTCTGTCTCTCACTAGCTATGTAATCTTAGAGGCTTCTCTTTCTTTTAACTTCCACAACAGGTAGTATCTGTAATTATCTCTTGAATCTAACCACTATGTTTCCTGCCATGATCTAGTCCTTTATCAACTATTTTTTGGATTTGGGGTGCCTGGGTGGCTTAGTCAGTTGAGCATCCCACTCTTGATTTCAGCTCAGGTCATGATCCCAGGGTCGTGGGATTGAGCCTCGCCTTGTACTGAGTGTGGAGCCTGCACGATCTCTCTCTCTCCCTCTCTCCCATTTCCCCACTCTCTCTTTCTCTCAAATAAAAAATAATTAAAAAAAAGCAACACTTTTCTAGAGTTTGTATCTGAACATGTCACTCTTCCTTGGCTCTCTATTGTCTTTCTAAGCACCTGAGTTTGGAAAACAGCCCTTTTTATGTTCTTTGCAGGTTTACTTCTTGTCACTGTTCTTCCTCTGTAGTAGGCTGATTTTAAGAACTGGTCTAAATTCTTCCTCCCTATATCTGTATGCTTTGCAAAAAGACTGTGTAGCTTCTCCCATCAAGAGCTGGAGTCTGGTTCCTTACGTCTTGATTCTGGGCTGTCCTTGTGACATGCTTTGGCTTACTGAATGCACTGAAAGTGGCACTGAGTCAATTCTGAGCCTAGGCAGCAGAGGCTTAGAGTGCTTCTGCTCTTTTCTTGTGGAAACCTGCCACTGTTCTGTGGACAAGGCCAGATAGCCTGCTGGGAAATGAGAGACTACTTGGAAGAGAGCCCAGCTGTGATAGCCAGGGCCATCAGAAACCAGGCTACAAGCCAGCTAATGCCAGACATTAGAGAGAGAACTATCTGCCCTACTCTCAGCTGACTGCTCATACATGCATGAGCCTAGCTGAGGCTAGAAGAACTGCTCAGCTGACCCACAGACTCATGTGCAGTAGTAATGCTCTTATATTTTAAACCACTAAATTTTGGGATGGTTTGTTACACAGCAATGACTAATTGATACACTCTTAATTCCCTCTCTCTGTACTATGGGCTCCAGTTAGGATAAATTTCTTCTAGTTTTCTATGTATGCCATCTTCATTTTTACCTTTTCATCTTTGCACAGACTGGTTCTTGCCCCTCACCTTCACCCTTTACTTGGCTAAAGTCTATTCATTTTTCATGAATACTTGATGGCTAGCAAGATTCTCCTAACCCTCATGAGTAGTAGGTTAGCTGTCACTGCCATGTTCTCCCATAGCATCCTGCCCTTACCTCCTTCATGGAAGTAGTCAAACTGTCTTGTAATTACCTGTCTTCTCATCTGACTTCCCATTCTCCTTTAAGTTCCTGAAGGCAGGCCTGCACCTTGTTGGAAGGAATATTGTCTAAGCTTAGTATAATGTCTAGCATACAGTAGGGACGAAATAGAAATTTTTCTATGAATAAATGAAGTTATTCTACTTTCCCAAGTTTCAATTTCCTCATTTATAAAATGTGAGGGGTGGAAAGAATCAGGGACGAAAATAGGTTTTGTTTTGTATGTTGACTCCCATCCCCTGGTTGTGAACATCTGCAGTTCTATACTGAGGTGATTGTGAGGCTGTCACTAGAGTTATAGGGAAGAACTTCATGATTAATTAGCTATGTCTACCATGGTCAGGAAATGGGAAGTGACAGCATCTTTCAAAGACGTTCCAATATAGGGAAAGATGATTTATTTCTCTGCTTCAGCTACTGTGAATTTGAATCTTGCTCAGCCCAGTCATATCTGCATTATATATTGTGTTAATGAAGGGAAAACCAAATGTTAAACTGATTAGATGCTAAAATTAATATCACTCTACTATGGTAGAGACTAAGTGCTCACCAATCCATTTTCTCTTTTGCCTGGGCACATACTGGACTCTGTTTCTGTTTCTCCAGCCCCTTGCATTAAATCTGGGGCATCTGACTGGTTCCCACAAATGTGATATAAGCTGAAATGATATAAGTTGCCTCTGGGCTCAGCTGGTTAAGCACAGGGAAGCCTTCTTTGTGCTCTCTCCTTCTTACTTTTTGACTCACTCCAAAGAGAGAATCCACTGGAAGGATCTCGGCACCTGAAGGACTGCATCTCACATTGGACTGTGATAGGAATGAGAAATAAGCCTTTATCTCTCAAATCACTGAGATTTTGTGGGGAGAGCTATTATCCTAATATATCTGCCTGCTTTTTTTTCCTCTTTGATTTTTTTTTAAGTGTGCAGGCACAGAAGAGTTAGGTGCCAAATGTTAATGGCATCTATGCAAGTCAATAAAAATTATATTTGATAATTCAGGTGCTTCAGGTAACCCAAAGTAATGACTTTAGAAATTGAGATACTTTAGAAGTCTGGGCTGTTCTGGTCTGCCTTTATTACTGCTCCTTCTACCCTTAGGTCCTTTTCCCATATAAAGTGACCCACCACGGGGACATAATAAAAGCCCCACATGGAACAACCGTCTCCTCCCTCTCCCACTTTTTTTGATATCAGTTACCCAACAGACCCTGCAGGTGAAAAAGTCTATTGCTCTTAAAGCTCAAAAAGATAATGATTTCTCCCCTCAAACTTCCTGCCTTCTACAATGTGATTGCAAAAGTTTCCACACTCATGACAGAAACAGAAAACATAGATTTAAGATATTCATGCCGTTTTATCTGCAGCAGTGTGGGGCCATGAATATGCATATGCAGCCAGATAGCATTGCCTTCTTGTTCAGGGAGAAAAGATGCACCTACAAAAAGGAAAATGGGAGAAGGTGGCCTTTCCTATATATCCACCCTACAATCTTGGGCCTCTTACCTTCTACGTTCCTACATATCAAGCCCTTAATCTTCTCCCAATAATTATGGTCTCCAGAGCTGCCTGTTTTTCTTGCAGTAAAATGTTTTCTCCCTAAAATCCCATCCAAACTTCCTCATCCTGTGGCCCAAGTCTCACTCAGCTCTCTAATCTGCTCAATTCTTGTGAACCAATGTGTTACTGAGTACTTAGGAAGCCGTTTCTCTAATGTAATAAATGAACATCTCTGTAATAGTCCATGGGATGATGTTGCCTAAACTGGAAATTTCACACTGGACATTTCAGGCCATTAAGGACAAAAGGAAGGTCTGCTGCAGACCAGTGCATGGCCTCCTGGCAGTCTTAGGTCACCCTTTGAAGGTAGCATTGTTATTCGCCAGTGTGCAACACTGTTCCAGTGAGCATACTGTGATGGCAGAGACCAGAGTGATGAGCTAGTGGGAGCTTTGGTATTATTTACAGCAGGAATTTAATGTGTGCCAGGGCACATGTCAGAGGCTGTCTAAGTAAAGGTCAATGGGTGGTATAGATTTCTGGTAAAAACAGGGCAGGTGAGGGCACTGGGACTGGTTGGGGGTAGAGAGAGATTTTAGAATGCAACAGGCATACAAGGAAATGCAGCAACTTGGAGGTTTGTTTTTGTTTTTATCCCATTTATGATTCATTCTTTCTTCTCTTTTTTCTTTTCTTTCATTTTTGTGGGTGCTATAGAGTGGGCCTTAAGGCTTGAATTTGCCTGTGCCTTTGATTTATTAGTGGAAGCCCAAACTAACACCATCACTACCACCACCAATAAATATAAGGTTGTATTTATTGAGCCCTTATCATGTGCCAGTGGTTCATTTATTGCTCCCTACAACTTTTGCAGTCTTAGTATCATTATCCCACATTTTTTTTAAGGAGAGGAAGAGGCAGAGGGGCATGGAGAGAGAGAACTTTAAGCAGACTCACAGCCTAGAGTGAAGCCAAATGCAGGGCTCAAACTCATGAGCGTGAGATCATGACCTGAGCCAAAATCAAGAGTGAGACACTTAACTGACTAAGCCATGCAGGTGTCCCAATTATCCCACATTTATAGATGAGGAAACTGTAGTTAAAAAATAACTTGTGTAAGGTCACAAAGCTAGTAAAATGGCAGAGACTGCACCCTCTTCCTAACCATAACACCTTACTCAGCATCTCTGAGAGGTAAAAAGGCCAGAAAATTTTGTAGGACAAGGCCTCCTGTTATCAGCCCTACCTTTTTCATGAAAGGTAGTTCAATGTTAAGATGTTCAGTTGGGAGCCAGTCTTGCCAGCAAGGTTTCCACCAGCATCTTTGGCTGGCCACATTCTCTCTGGGCAAGTCTTTGCAACCAGTGTCCTTTGGCTGATTTGAGAAAGCAGGCTGCCAGCTTGCATAAGGTGAAGCTTCATCAGTGCTAGAGGAAGAGAAGCATCAAGGTGAAAGCCCTAGAGAATTTGGGGTTGTCATATCCCTTGTCAGTCAGAAAGGGTCACCCAGTGGAAGATTCCCCAGCCATTAAATGGCCCTGGAGGAAGGAAGCTGACACACTGTCCTTTAGAGAACCATGGTGGTAACAAAAAGACGTGCAGATGTAACTGTACATTTGTGAGCAGAAAATCCATCGTGCCACAGGCTGCATTTGAGTCACCAAATGGATGTGGCCACCTGGCTGGATCTCGACTGCCACAGCACTTCCGGAGAAGTCAGCGGTGGCTCCAGCCCTGGCCGTCAGTGTGAGGGAAGCGGTTCAGTAATCAGATCTTTCAAAATCGATTTAGCTCACGCTCCAAAGTCCTGGCGTAACTGACAACAACTTCCTCATGGTTTCCTTACTATCAGATAAAAATGTTAAATTGTTTTAAACCCTTTTGAGGCCAGGATTCACCTTCAAGTGGAATTTTAAGAGGCACCTGCAAAGAGATTTGACTTAATTTCAGATCTTTCCTTTCCACTAGTATGAATAATTAGCTAAGCAGTCCCAGCACCCAGAGTTTATGTATAGTGGTCCATAGTGGGAAATATTAAAGAAGCCTGTGCCTAGTGGTGGTGGCATAAAAAGATTTCTACCCACCTTCTGTGTTCTATGAAATGGGGATAACAATAATGAATTATGCTGGGTAAGTGCAGGCCAATTAGTCCAAGTTTGTAAAGCTCAAGGCAGTGTCTTATTACAGCTTTACTGCTTCTGGAGAGTAAGCAGGACCTTCCTGTGACTTTGCATGTGAAACTAATTGCCCTGGAAATGTCGGGAATTTGATCTTCCATCAAATCCCCCAGCCCTTCAGATCCCTTGACAATCTTTGTCTATTTGCATCTCAAGGTTAAGGGAAGCTATTGCTTTCTGGATGCTAATCAGTTGTGAAAACTTTTGATCTCCTCTTGAAAACTAACACCCATTGCAATTGCCTATTCTGAGCCTGGTTAGAGTGGAGGAGAAGTGAGATAGGCTGGCTTTATTGCAATAAGCAATGTGTTTAGCAGTTTTGAGTTTTAATTCTATTTTCCTTGGGCTCTGTGGGATCCTGGAAAATCACTTAATATTTCTGAGTATATTTTTCCCCAAATGTGATCTGAATTTTGTCATATTTCCCCAGCGAGAAATTGGAGAAATTACCTTTATGAAGGTCTAGATTTTCATAGCACATAGATTTAAAAGAAAGAAACTTTGCAAATAGTTTTCTGGGGGAAAAATATATGCTTATCCATACACATGTGTACTGTTTTCCTACTATGCCATTTTAGCCAGACTGTGTACTTTTTAGACATAAAAGTTACCCAAGGCTTCTCAACAGTGGTGCTATTGACATTTGGGACCACATCATTCTTTGCTGTGGGGGGATTGTCCTGGGTATTATAGAGTGTTCAGCGACATTCCTGGCCTCTCCCTACTAGGTGCCAGTAGCACCCTGTTAAGTTGGCTACATGAGGGGGCCCTTAGACTGAGGTGTTTCTAAAACCTTAGCAGCCTACATAAGCAAACCAAAACCTAAGCCTATAAATGCCTCAAGGTTAAGAAATCAAAACCTAAAGACAACCAACCATAAACAGCCAACTAGGCTTTCCCAAATAAGGAAACAGCTCAAGCTACAGCCAACCAATCCTTGCATTTCTTGCATGTATTCTCCATAAAAGTCTTACCCCTAGAGCTTGTTGGAGGAATACTTCTAGCCACTTACAGTTGAGTGCTACAGACTTGAGTCAATTTTTGCTTGAACAAACTCTTAAAATGTCTCAGTTTATCTTTTAACAACCTGCAAGTCATGACACTCGAAAATGCCTCTAGACATTGCCACGTGTCTCCTGGGATAGGATTGCTGGATTTAGCAAATAAAAATACAGGATGCCTAGTTAAAGTTGAATTTCAGAGAAACAATGGATAAATTTTAGAATGTATAAGTTTAACTGGGTGTACTATATTTAATTTGGCACCTACCTGGAGGACAGACCTCTCCCCTTAGTGAAGAACCACTGTTCTAGATAAAGATTTGCATTTATCAGTAAACTCATATTATCCTCATCCTTCTATCATTCCTGCCCCACTTTTCTTTCTTTCTCTTCTTTCTCTCTATCTCTGGCCTTCAAGATAGAGGATAAAATAAAGTACATTGTGGGCCTCACTACAAACCGTTGCTAGCCTTAGGCATGAAAGAAAATAGAAACAAATTTTTATAACACTATGATAAAATGACAGTCAGTCACAAAAAAAAAAAATGAAAGAAAGAAAGGAAGAAAGAAAGAAAGAACGAAAGAAACAGTTTAGGCAAGCTAAAATCAGCCTATCCAAGCAGAATCCTTGCATGACTGGCTCAGGACCCAATCAGATAGGCCTTTGAGGGAAAGAAACTCTGTGTGATGCCAAGATCTCCATGGACCCTTTGAAAGTCAAACCCAGAAGTTAACGTGAGTTTTTCTTTTTGCCATTTAATCACCAGATACTTTTTGAGCAGTGGCAACATCAACCAGGCGCTATATGGCATACAAATAAGGAAAAGGCACAGTTTGTGTCTGGTAGAGAAGAAGCAGGTTGTCCTTCCATACAGAGATAATTGTTGATAACAGGTGGTGTGTTCCCAAGGCCTAATAAAAATGCAGATGTTACTCCCAGGGAGAAACCCATAACCATGGTCAGTGTGGGAGTTAAAGACGGATGGGTGGAGTTACAGGTGTGGATGAGGGACCACAGCTGGTTGGAGACCTGTGACTGTACCCTGAGGATCAATGATTTGGTGTTCAGAGCACACCAAAAACACAGTGTTCCTTTAAACTGATAGTCAGATATTTGTTCAATATTCGCGTAGAGGAGCATGCATGGAGGAAGTACAGAGAAGGAGGCTAGCTTTTGTCGGTCTTTATTCTTTTCTTTATTGTCCCCAAGGATTTGTTATTGCTCCACTCTGCAAAATTAAAGTTAATCAGACCACTGATTAGAGACCATCTGTTGGTACTGAGACTGCTCTTTGAGGGGACCTTCCTCCCCACTCCCACCACAAACAACATATTTGATATTTCATTCAATTTCATAGGATTGCTGAGACGTCTTGCTGAGACATCTTGCTGAGACCAGTTCTCCACATTTGCCACTGTTTTTCAGTGCCCCTTAATAGATTGTTGATTGCCCAAATAGTCCCCTTCTTAATCTAGCTGTAAGCCTATCAGGATATTATTGACACAAATGTTGTGAGCCAACCATTTATATGTATTAGTCACTCTGTAAAAGGGTCTTCACCAAATGCTCCATGAAAAGGCTTTCCCCAGTGGTGGCAGAAGAGATAGGACACAATGGTGCCACCGAAGAAGCATTCAACTGGGAAGCAGAAGGCTAGTTGTGAGTTCTGGCTTTGCAACTAACTTGCTGCATGTTTTTGTGTATGTCACACCCCCACCCTGGGCCTTTATTATTGTCTCTAAAAAATAGAAGATTGGACCAGAACCAGGGTGGTAAAACAAGTTTTATCTTAAACACTGATTCTGATTGATTGGTAGCAGCTCCCTGGGATGCTGCATAGAGAAAGCTTTTTATTTTACTTTATTCATTTATTTTTTAAAATTTTACTTTTAAAATCCCAACGTGGGGCTCAAACTCACAACCCCAGGATCAAGAGTCATATGCTTTACTTAATGAGCCAGTGAGGCACCCCTAGAGAAAGCTTTTTAGGCCACATCTGGGCTCTGGAAGAAAGAGTGATCAATTACCAAGGTCTACCATGAGTGCAAAAAGGGGATGGTGGTGATGATAGTATGGGTGCCTCATTTTTAGTATCCCTTGGTTGAACAGGCTCTGAGAAATTCCAAGCAGAGTTCAGAGACAATGTGAATATTGGTTAAACATTCAGAGAGAGTTTCTATCTTTGGAATTAGAATTCTGTGGATTTCTCCAAAACTGTAGTTGGGTTGTTTAGTGCAGAATAGCTCTACGGTTGACCTGTGGAATAACATGGTTTGAACAGGATTTGAACTGTGTGGCTTCACTTTTATACAAATTTTTTTTTGATAAATATAGTACAGTGCTATAAATATATTTTCTCTCCCTTATTTTCTTAATAATATTTTCTTTTCTCTAGCTTACTTTAAGAGTACAGTATTGTATATATATATATATATATATATATATATGTATAACATATAACATAAAACATGTGAATCAACTGTTTATGTTATTGGTAAGGCTATAGGTCAACAGTAGGCTATTAGCAGTTAAGTGTCTGGGGAATCCAAAGTTATATGGATTTTTTACTGCATGGGTGTTTGTTACCTCTAACCCCCATGTTGCTCAAGGGTCAACTGTAATTCTTTGCTTCATTTGAGATGACTGAGCTTCTGACCTGCCACAAACAGAATCTGCACATCTATGGTTTTCCTAGAAGTGGAGAATCCTTATACCAACAGAACCATACTTAAATGACTTAGTTCTTCAGCCCACATTACAATTTTTTTATTATAAAATAAGTTGATATGATCCTAACCAAAACAAAATAAAACAAAAGCCAAGCACCGTAAACTAAATGATAAACTCCAGGCTGAGTGAAAATAGTTGCAAATATTTACCAAAAATGTACTTAAACGATAAAGAGCAGCAAGAAAACAAAAAATAAAATGACAATTCCATATATATAAAAAAAGAGCAAAGAATATCAACAGACAACCCAAAGGAGAAATATAAACTGGCTAGACATATGAAACATAAATCATTTTTAACATACTAAGCCATGCAAAATGAAACAGCGTACTGTTTTTCTATCATATCATATTGGTAAGTAATATCCAGTGTTGACAAAGAAGCAAGAAGCAATGTAGAGAAGGAAGTAAACTAGCACAACCATTTTGGAGAACAATTTGGACTTATCTATAAGTACTTTAAGTGCGCATATCCTTTGACCTAGCAATTTCACTTCTAGGAATTTACTTACAAAAAATGCTGATACAGAGATATATATACTCAAGGGCATTTATTGTAGCAATTTTATTTTATTTGAGTTAGTTAATTAATTAATTAACTTAGTAATTGCTACACCCAACGTGGGGCTTGAACTCACAACCCCCAGATCAAAAGCTGCATGCTCTTCTGAGCCAACCAGGCTCCCCAATAGCACTTTTAAACAGCAAATACATAGAATCAACTTAAATACATATAATCAATAAAGGACTGAAGAAATAAAGCATGATATACTGTATGTGTTAGATTATGCTGGGTCCACTTGGTTCAGCTGGAATTGTTTCCCAGAGTTCTCTTCCCTGTATGATCCTATGTTAAAACTGACCAAAAAAGGAGCTTTGTGGGGGACCTGGGTGGCTCAGTCATTTAAGCATCTGACTTCGGCTCAGGTCATGATTTCAGGGTTTGTGAGTTTGAGCCCCACGACGGGCTCTGTGCTGACAGCTCAGAGCCTTGAGCCTGCTTTGGATTCTGTGTCTCCTCTCTGCTCCTCCCCAGCTCACACTCTGTCTCTCTCTTTTTCTCTCAAAAATAAATAAACATTAAAAAAAAGAGAGGAGCTTAGTGAGATTGGGAAGGTTGAAATGAAGAGGGGGCCATTACTCACTACCACCATCAAATTTCACTTCCAAATTAACACACACACACACACACACACACACACACAATTTCTGTCAGTTTGTATTCATGGAAAAAAGCCTGGAAAGCCCCACACCAAATTGTTAATGGTGGTTAATTTGGATTTGAGATTTGAAAGTGGTGACCAGTATGATAAGTAGATTTTTCCTTTTAAACTTCTTTGTTGCTTATCCTTGTTATAAAAAGCAAATACAGGGGCGCCTGGGTGGCTCAGTCAGTTAAGCATCCACTTCGGTTCAGGTCATGATCTCACAGCTCTTGAGTTTGAGCCCCACATCAGGCTCTGTGTTGACAGCTTGGAGTCTGGAGCCTGCTTCGGATTCTGTGTCTTCCTCTTTCTCTGCCCTTCCCCCTTTCATGATCTGACTCTCTCTCTAAAAAATAAATAAACATTAAAAAAAATTAAAAAAAAGAGAAAATACAAAAGTATATTTGAGAAAAAAGAAAAACACTTAAAAATAAAAACTATGGGGCACCTGGGTGGCTCAGTCGGTTAAGCGTCCAACTTCGGCTCAGGGCATGATCTCACAGTCCATGAGTTCAAGCCTAGCGTTGGGCTCTGTGCTAACAGCTCAGAGCCTGGGGCCTGCTTTAGATTGTGTCTCCTTCTCTCTCTGCCCCTCCCCTCCTCACTTTCTCTCTCAAAAATAAATAAACACTAAAAAAAAATTTTTAATATAAAAAAATAAATACTGCATTGCAATTTTCGAAAATGCAAAAAGAGCAAAGGATGTATAACATATATGATATCTATACTTCAATAATAAAATATAATTTCTTAAACATTTCAGTTTATTTAAATTTCTAGTCTTTACTCATGCTTTTAAAAACTGCTTTGTTCAGTATAAATGCCATAAAATAAACTGCATGTATGTAAAATGTTCAATTTGATGAGTGTAGATGTATGTCTACATTTGTGAACCGTCACAAAAATCAATGTAATGAACACATACCTCTCAAAAGTTTCTTTCTGTTCCATTATAATTCCTTCTTCTTGGGGTGCCTGGGAGGCTCAGTTGGTTAAGCATCCAATTCTTGATTTGGGCTCAGGTCATGATCTCCTGGTTCTTGAGTTCAGGCCCTGCCTTAGGCACTGTGCTGACAACATGGAGACTGTTTGGGACTCCCCCTCTCCCTCTCTCTTTCTCTCTCAAAATAAATAAATAAACTTAAAAATATATTTTTTTAATTCCTACTACTCTCCCCTACTATATTCCTCAACAGCCATTGATCTGCTTTCTTTTACTATAGATTATTTTTGCATTTCTAGAATTATATATAAACAGAATCAAACACGTATATAGTGTTTTTGTTTGATTTCTTTCATTGGTGTAATTATTTTGAGGTTTATCCATGTTGTGTGTATTAGTAATCTGTTCATTTCTATGTTGAGTCATATTCCATTGTATGGATTTCTGATTTGTTTATCTTTTGTCCTATTGATGGACATTCGGGTTTTTCTATTTTGGGGTGATTACAAATAAAGCCAGTATGAACATTCACATACAAGTCTTTGTATGTGTATATGCTTTCTTTTCCTTTGGGTATTTACCTAAGAGAGGGATGCCTGAATGGGATGGCAGGTGTATTTTTGACTTTGAAGAAACTGGCAAGCTGTTCAAAGTGGTTCTACCATTATGCATTTCCACTAACAGTGTATGAAAGTTTCAGTTATGTGTTCATCAACACTTAGTATAGTGAGTCTTTTTATTTAACCATTTTAAGAATTACAATATCTCATGGTGGTTTAATCTGCATTTTCCTAATTATTAATAATGATCAGCACATTTTTGTGTGCCTATTTGCCATCTGTGTGTGTGTGTGTGTGTGTGTATGTTTCTTTTGGTGATATGATTTTTCAAACATTTTGTTTAGGTTCTAATTGGTTTTTCTTACTAATAATTACTGAGTTACAAGTGTTCTTTATAAGTGTTTACAATCCTTCTTCTGGTATCTGTTTGGCTGCTTTCTTTCCTAGTCTGGGGCTTGCTTGCCTTCATTTTCTTAATAGTGGTTTTTATAGAGCAAAAATTTTTAACTTTGATGATGTCCAGTTTATTAAATTTATGTGTCTGATTTAAGAAATGTTTGCCTACTCCAAAGTTTCTATGTTTTCTGCTAGAAGTTTTATTGTTTGGATTCTTACCTTTGGCTCTATGATTCATTTTGAGTTATTTTTGTGTGTGTAGTATAACATAAGGGTGAGGTTAATTTTGGTATACCATTTGTTAAAAAATTATCCTTTCTCTCATTGAAGTGACTTGACATCTTTGTTACAAATGAGTTCAACTTGTATTTGGATCTGTTTCTGGGCCCTCTATTTTGTTCCATTGATCTATAAGTATGTCTTCTCATCAATATCACATTTTCTTGTTTATAACAACTTTATAATAACTCCTGAAATCAGGTAGTGTGAGGTCCCTTACTTTGTTCCTTAAAAAAATTATTTGGCCTATTTGCATTTTAACACACATTTTAAAATCAGCTTGTCAACTTCTATAATTGAATAGAAATTTAGATTATAAATGTCTTTCACTTGGATTTTGGATTGAGATTGCATTGAAACTATAGATGAATTTGGGGAGAGTTGACATCTTAATATTGACAATGCATTTCATTTTGAACTGTTTTTCATGTAATGGAATAGTGTATATATATTTATATGCAAATCTATGATTTTTCAAAGGATGAAATCAGGAATTGCTCAACAGAGCAAAGTTAACTGGCCCACAGAGACTGAACCCATGGCTTTGTCCTGAGCACTGTGGAATGTTAGCAACTGTTCCTTAGCTTGATTCAAATAAAATGTATTTGGTCAAGTTAAATCCACATTTTTGTGTAGTACAAACATAAAATGTTGATGTTTGTTGATTATGATTAGTAGAATACATCTAAAAATTGCCTGACCATTTGGGATGGCAAATATGTGGGATAATCCCGTTATTACCTTACCTCTCACTCCTCATTATGGCACAGATCATCAATCATACCATTCTTTCTCAAAGAATGTATATATATATATATGTATATATACACTATTTATTTATTATTTATTAACAGTGGTCCTCTTTATGTAATATTATTTATTACCAGCGGTCCTCAAACTCAGTTTTCCTTTCCTGCAGTAGAGGGAATTCCTCCACCAGGGATCAAGGGCTTGAGTTAACTTGCAAGGGTTTTTCTAATGCTAAGGTCTGTCAACTTTTCATTCCTCACACCAGAATCTGCTATGCCAAGGATTTTTCCATTGTTTTGCAACTCAAATTCTATGGGCACTTTTGACTCTAGCCCATCTCTGCTTGGGAGTCAAAGTGGACTCTGTGTAATAGAGCCTTTAAATAGTACATAATGACTTAATTGCAAGGATTTTAACATTCTTGTAGAAGCCCTTGTTCCCACCTCCTACCTTGAAGCCTAAGGCCTTGGGCCTTTGCTGACTCTACAGTACAGCTAAGAATGTGTCCATTGTACTTACAGCCCTGACTTCCAGTGCACTCAACCACTCTCCCAATCTGTATATCACCTTATGAGACCAGTTCTCCTACTACTAGTTTGCTATTTCAGTCATTTCAGACCACTGGACTGACACAGTGTATTATGGATACTCTTCCTCATGCTGAGCCATGGAAAATTTACTTTTTTTTTTTTTTTTTTTTGGTTGCCATGACATTTGGAGAGGTGGAGGACAGGGTTAGAGGCCTGGTAGGGAGCAGATACTTCTATTGCTGATAAGAAACTTAACTGAAGCTAAAAATTGTTGAGTCTCTTTGGCTTCCTCCTTGTGACTTCTCTGTAGGAATAGATGCCAGGAATTCAGGCAAGTTTGGGAGGGAAGGGTACCTGATGGATTCCATTTGTAGGTTGTAGAGTTGAGAAGAGGTGATGATAGGATGTCTTGGTAGAAAAAAAGATGCAGGTTTGGAGTTTAGGAGAAAGGTTTGCATTGGAGATTATTGATTTAGAAGGCATTTGCATACAAGTGACTGCTTAGGAGGCAATGGTAGATTGAAATCAGCAGTTAGGTGGGAATGTGCATAGAAAGAGGCCTAGAGCTGGATCTTGGGGATACTCACATTTGAGAGTTTGAGGAAAAAGGGGACCTACGAGTGGAGGAAGTTGAGAAGAAATGATGGATAGAAAATCAGCATTATTGTATTAGGTACCTTCCCAATTTCTGCTTGGCCAAAACTTTGCACCCTCAACCCTTGTAATAGTGATTGGCACATAGTCAGTGCTTAACAAACTTTTGTTAAATGACTGAATGTATGGAGTCCAAAAGAGATTTTCTGGGAGGAAACCAAGGTGAACAGTCTCCCAATGTTAAAACAAGGCTAGAATGAATGAGGAAAGTTTCTCTGAGAAAAGGATTTGGATTTTGGGGGATTAGGAAATTACTAGTGACTTTATAGTATGCAAGTTATAAACTCTTATCACCTCATGCTTAGATTATTGAAACATGTAAACTGCAGATGGTAAGACTTGATTCCTTGGATTAATGTGAGGGTTCAGTGATATGACTTGTAAATGGTGTTAAGTACTTAGCCCAGCCTCTCATTCATTCATTAAAATAATATTTAATGAGTGTTTACTATGGGCCAAGCATGGTTTTAATATCTGCAGATAGAACGGTGAATAAAACAGATAAGGTTTTTGCATTCATGAACTTTATAGTCAACCTGGGGTGGGAACAGGTAACAACAAAGACATCTGAGAGTGACAGATGCTGTGCAGAACCAAAGGATGATCATCTGATAGGGAGTGACAGGATGGCTGCTATACGTAGTCTGTCCAGGTAAGGCCTCTCTGAGGAACTAAATAGAAGCTAAGAGCTGAATGAGAAGAAGAGCCAATATTGACTATTATTATTCTTCCCTTCTTCCTTTTTTTATTTCTGGTTCTTCTTCTTTTCACTTCAGCTGTTCATCTGCCTTACACACTAGCTCTTTTCATCACATGCTCGAAACCCTTCCATGCCTCCGTGAGTGACTTTGCAAGTTGTTATCTGGGCTCAGCCAGCAGAGAAAAGTGCTGCTTTCTGTATTACCAGCTAGCTGTCAGCTCCACGTGGTGCTGTAGAAAAGGCATCCTTGCCCCAGGCAAAGGCATTTACACCTTCCAGGGAGATGTATGATTAGAGACAGCAGAGGGGCCGAGGCAGTGGCAGATGAAGACACAGAGGAGAGAGTGGATAGGAAGCTAACAGGGACTTAATCTATTAGAAGAGGAAAGGCCTTTGAAAAGTGAATTGATGATATTAATAGCTGCATCAGGTAAGTAGTTGGCTGGAGTTCACTGATAATGAGGCCAGGATTGAATTCCCATATGGACCAGAGAACTTCATGTGGAGAAACTATGCTATTTACTCCCTGGCTATTGAGACTTAGGCAAACACATACCTCTCTGAACCTCAGTTCCCCAGTCTAGGGCACACACAGATCATCTGCCTGCCCATGTCATAAAAAACAAATGAAAATGGATAGTGAAGTACTTTTTAAAATTATAATTTTTAAATGTGATCTATTGCTATTACTGATTATGTTATTATTTTTGTGGCCTAGGTAGCTTCCTCCCCTCCTTGTTCTGCAGTGTATCAGCTAGCTATCTCTCATAGTGGATATTCAACCACACTGTGAATGTTTCTTATAAATCAATCAATAGCCCTTCAATAGGCCCATTATACTGATCCTGAGTTAGGGAGATCATATATTCTCAGGTGCTGGTGCTTGGTCTATTCTACCCATTCCTGGCTAAATCTTTGTCTTACTCATTTTAATATTTGTTACACTCTATTGCATTGCTTCTAACCACTAACCACTGGTGTGGATTTCCTGTCTTCTCGTCATGATGAGTTGTAGGCTGAGTTTTCTTTGACCTTTGTCCTTTTGCCTGATCTCTAGAGAACTGGAAATTAGGTCATTTGGTGTTTACCACCAAGTGATGACAACTGTAGGGCACATGGCACATGTGCCTCCCCCCACCCCATACCCTGCTCATCATGCTCACTGCTAATTGATTATTGCCATATCTCCTATTGATGTGGCTTAACAGCTCTACAATGGTAACCATTGGTTACATGTGGCTACAGAGCATTTGAAATGTGGCTAGTCCAAATGGATGAATGTTGTACAAGTAAAATACATAAAGACCATGAAGACCTCACAAAAGAAAAAAATGTAAAATATCTCAATAATTTTATATCTGTTATAATTTGAAATGATATTTTGCATATATTAATTAAAATATGCTATTTAACTTAATTTTATCTGTTTCTTTTAACATTTTTTTGGATGGCTGCTAGAAAATGTAAAATTATAAATGTGGCTCACATTGGTGGCTCATGTTCTATTTCTACTGTACAATGCTGCCTTCAAGTCATTATTAAGATGTTCTTTAGGCAGTCAATGACCAATAAACCAGAAAAAGGAGTTGTATTTTATGGGAGCAGAAGAGAGGTTGACATTTCAAGTTTACATCTCAGAATGAAAAAAAAGAACATTGAGTTTATCTAATTTAGTGGTTCCCAAACATCTGTCTGTATCAGAAAGTCCTGGCATCTGAAATTGTCAAATTAGAGATTTCCACGTTCCACTCTTGGAGATTCAGGTTTAATAGGTCTGAGATAGGGCCCTGGATTGTGTATTTATGTCTTTTTCTTTTGTTTAGTTTTTATTTCATAACAGTAAACTTAATTCTGCAATCCAGCTAGACTTGGAGGGGAATAAGAAAAATATGGAACCCATATTCTGTATTCTTTGCAGTGAGAACACAAAGATTAGAGATTATTTTGAGCAGATGAGGGTGAAGGGGTGCTTTTGTAAGCTATAGAAGGAATGGTCTGATGGTTAAGATAAAACACAAGTCAAATTTATTAGATTTGTTCATGGTCAGTAATGGTGATCTTCTTGCTGGTCTTGCTGTTCCTGGACCCAAAGTGCTCCATGGCTTCCACAATAGTCATGCCCTCTTTTACCTTGCCAAAGACCACATGCTTGCCATCCAACCATTCAGTCTTCACAGTGCAGATAAAAAACTGGGAGCTCTTTGTGTTAGGTCCAGCATTTGCCATGGACAAGATGTGAAGACCATATGTTTCAGGATGAAATTCTCACCATTAGATTTTTCCCCATAAAAGGACTTGCCATCAGTGCCAATATGGCATGTGAAGTCACCATCCTAGCATATAAATCCCAGAATAATCCTGTAATTCTTTCTCCAAATTCTTTCTTCCTGGTGCTCAGAGCATAAATGTTTTCTGCTGTCTTTAGAACTTTGTTTGCAAACAGCTTGAAGGAGATATGGCCCAAGGCTTCACCATGCATTGCAATGTCTAAGAACACTGTGGGAATAACCATAGCTGGGTAGTGCGGGCAACTGCCAGGGTTGTGTTTTCAGTAAGCAGCCTGGGAGATTCTGATGTGCAGCCAGGAGAACCCCTGAGCTAAGACTTTTTTTTACATTTCTATGAAGGGACTTTCCTGGGGTGACAAGTTGTTACTAGCAGAGTGAAGACCAGAGCACATGTTCCTCATGGATTATATTTTGTACCACAAATCCCTCGATTATTTTGTACTATTGTGACCTAAGAGGCTTCACAGAACTCAGGATGGAATGAGGAACTCAGGCTGCATCTAAGCAGGCAGGCAAACTCTTCTTCCTTATTTGGAGAAAGCCCAGTTTGGCTCAGCAGCCCCCTCTGTTGTCAAAAATCCCCAGTGCATCCCGACAGAGCCGGCTTTTGGAAAGGCAGCAGGGAGAAGGAACACAGGAGGATGTAGCATGAAGAAATTAGATGGGGGAATCTATTTGCAACCAGGCAGTGGTCAAAAGGAAACAGCGCAGCCTTTCTTACAACCAGAAAGAGCTGTGGAAATTGCTTACCTGACTGCCTCCTGGTCTGGAGGAGAGGAGGGAATTTGGATAAATCATTTCACTTCTCTGAGCCTAAATTTCCACATCTGAACAAGGGAGTTAATGACATGATCTGTAACCCTCCCTCATTAGAGACTATTGTAATAGTCAAATAGAATAATGGGAATGTTTTTAACAGTCCAAAGATGCATGGCTAGTTCGAGATAGAGCCAGACTTTGAACTCTGGTCTTCCAGTTGAGGCATATCATACAATTTCAGCTAACAAAAGAGAGATATGTTCAGCTGCTTCCAGAGGGATAGAGGTGGAAAACCTTACAGGGGATTGAGGCTGCCATCACGCCTAGGTGAATTAAAGTCAGGTAGCTGCCCTTTTATTTAAACATTCATTCATTACCAATTTATTCAGCTTATATTTATTGAGTACCTCTTACAGGATTGAAACTGTGCAAGATGTGGTGATACTAAGTCAGATCAAACAGGTTTTTTATTATGTCTATGGTTCTTGCAGTGTCTCCCCGAGTATTTCCTTTGTCAGAAATATTCTCAACTAGCAACTAGTGGTCGCAGTCAACAAATAACATGACTGGGTGAAATATAATAGCTGCCATTTACTGGGAGTTAGTTATGTTCCAGGCACAGTGCTAGGCACTTTCAGCATAATTGCATTGGAGCCCAGAAGGAGAAATAGATCTAGAGGGACTTAGAACATTTCCCAAGGTAACAGTTTTGTAGATGGTGGAGGTAGACATGTTTCCACCTGTTAAACCACAATGCTATGTTGTTTTGAAAAGTATTTCATTTTGGTAATAGCATTAGGTGGCTGTAAGGCCCTAGACAAAATGCACATTTACTTGTGCATGTTCATGAAAGTGTTATTTGTAGTAGTGAAAAATAACCTAAAATACCCAAAATAAATTTAAATAAATTATAATGCAATATTTTTGAAGAGTATTTAATGATCTGGGAAAGTGTCATTCATAAAATGCTACTTCATAATAGGAAGATTTATATCTGTTTGATATTAATTTTGTAAAAACACCCACCCACACTCATAAATCCAGAAAAAAAGGATGGAAAGCAATTCATCATTGTTTTTAATATTGTTATTGGGCATTAGTGTTTTGGGAGAGTCTTATTTTCTTTGAACTTTTTGAATTTTCCATACCTTCTGCTTTTTTTTTTTGAAGTTTTCCCCCAGATATTTTATTATGATAATTCTCAAACATACAGAAAATATGGAAGAATTACAGTGAATACCCATATACCCACCACCTACATTCTACAGTTAACATTTTACTACACCTGCTTTATCACTTATCTATCCATTTTTCTGTTTATCGATTTTATTTTTGGATGCATTTCAGGATAAGTTGTTGGCCTCTGTATACCTTTGCCCAAATACTCATTACGTATTTGTTAAAATTCAGTATTTGTTTGTGTACTTTTTTTTCTTAGGAGGTAAGATTTACTTGTGTTGAAATGCACAGATTCTATGTACCATTCAATGGGTTCTGAAAATACATCCACCTGACAAATCCTCAGCAAGATTCAGAACATTGACATCATCTTGGAAAATTCCTTCATCTCCAGTCAATCCCTTTCCCCAAAGCAACTTCTGTTCTCATTTTTTCCAGCATAGATTAGTTTCACTTGTTACAGAGGTTCATGTAAATGGAATCATATAGTATACAGTCTTTCATGTAAAGCTTTTTTATTCAACGTAATGTTTTTGAGATTTGCCCATGCTATTGCACGTACCAGTAGTTTGTTTTTCTCTGTTGTGGGGGTGGTATGAATGTACCAGTTTTGGTATCTCCATTTTCCTACTGATGGACACCTAGGCTATTTTCAGTTTTTGGCTATTATAAATAAAGCTGTTATGAATATTCTTATATAGTTTTTTTGTGGGCATATGTTTTTCTCTTGGGTAAGTACCTGGGTATAGTTCTGGGTCATAGAATAGGTATATATTTAGTTTTGTAAGAAACTGCCAGGCCCATTCCCAAAGTGGTTGTATCATTTTATACTCTTGCCAACGACATAAACAAGTTCTGGTTGCTCCATATCCTTGCCAATATTTGATGGTGTCAGTTTTTTTTTTTTTTTAATTTTAGTCATTCTGATGGGTGTGCCATGGTATCTCTTTTTGGACCACAGATTTTTAAGATCAGAAAAAAATGTTTTATAAAAAATAAAACTGAAATGATGCCAAGGGGAAAAAAAGAGAAAGTACTGGAAGTAAATTTGATAAAATTAGCTTTCCTTTTTTTTGGGTGATTCATGCATGGATTTCTTTCTTGTCCTCCTTTGCTTTAGTTTCCAGATTGTCAAAAATAAACATGTATTCTTTTTATTATGAAAGAGGACACATCTTATTTTTATAAAAAATATTACCTATGAGAGTTAATATATTAATTGAAGACAATTCAGTGACATTTTAGTAGTCATGGCTGTGTGACAGCTTAGAGCTTTAAAAAGTTTAAAATGTGACAGCTGGGTTTGATGGGCTATATTTGGGCCTTACGTGTAAATACTCTGTATGAGCAAAGTGCTTCCTGTCTGGGCTTCAGTTTCTTCCTCTTTTTTATAAATGGGTTGGAATAAATTATCAGAATGTGTGCAAAACTGATAGGCATTTGAGGAAGTGAGAGATAGGACACATAAGCTTTGATGGAGGACAGAGGTTTGTTCCTTAGGAGTTTCAAGCTGAGGAAAGAAAAAAAAGAGCCATTTGCCCTGGGACTCTTAGAAAAGGTCCCAGGTCACAGAGGGAGACTGCAGCATGCAGCGAAGAGAATGTGAACTTCAGAGTTTGATGGTCCTGGATTCAAATTCAGACACAACCCTCTTCTTGATCTTTGATCTTGGGCAAGTGCTTTAATCTCTCTCAGCTTCTGCATCTGCAAACGAAGATCATAAAACCTTTATTCTTTTGGATGTGTGTGTGTGTGTGTGTGTGTGTGTGTGTCTTTTAAATCAGATAGTATTTACAGACATTATCATTTACAGAAATGCCTGGGTTTGTCTTCTGTCTTGGAATGTAGTAGACAATGTGACAAGTGACAAAACTGGGGGAGAAGGACTTGGAATAGAGGGAAGTAAAAGGGTCCAGAGACAGATTTAGAAATCTAGATTGTGAAGGCTTTAAGGAATGCTAGAAATGATCTAATCAAAAACCTCATTTTGCAGAGGAGAAAAATAAGGTCTAGCACTGATTTCCCACAGACATGGTGGCAGGGCCAGTATGGGAACCCAGGTGTTTTATTTTCCAGTTATATTATGAGGCTTCAGCTATCTTTACAATTTGACTCTAGCATGGTGTCAGTCAGATGAAGTGGAATTTTCCTTGAACATTCCACTAGGACCACTTGGTTTGGGGTTTTCAAATGCCTTAACCAGCAAGAGAATAAACAAGCTCTCCAGGAGACTTGTTAGTGGAAGATTTAACTCTTCAACTCTTTAAATTTTACAAACTCAAGTGATGGGCAACAACAAAAAACCAAAACAAACAAACAAACAAACACACACACAAAAAACCCCACATGTTACTGGTCAGCTCTGTCCTGGAACTATTTGCTTCGTTTGACTCTGATTCTTCCCAAGCTCAGGCACCAACTTCCCTGGTAAGTACATGTTGCCCACAGAGGGATTTTTGTGTATCAGTTTCATCTACGTCAGGTGTCCTCCATTGTCCTGAGTTGCAGGCTAGAGACTTACCATCTGACAACTGTATGATTTTCTGGCACTTTCAAAGGAGACCAAATATCCCTGCCACACTGATTTGCCCCGATTAGTTTCCATCAAAGTTGTTTACCACTGGTTTAGTGGTATTAGCTTGTTTCTGTGCTTAATTTCAGAGAAGAAGATTTCTTTTCACAAGGCTAACATATAAGAGCTTAGACTCCCTCCTTTCAAACCTTCAGTTTTTTTGGTCTGTGGGAGCAATTCTTGGATAGTTTTATTGGCTGAGAAAAAGAAGAGAAAAGAAAAATCAAGATCCAGCTTGAATCTACTCTTGCTCCTTGACCTGAATCTCTATAAAAAGTCTTTCCCTGCACACTGCCCCACTCCCTAACTTTGCAAAGGGGTGCTCATGACTGAGTACTTTCAGCCCTGGCGATCCTGAGACAGGAAATAACATTAAGCTATCCAAGGGAAGGCTGTTTTCACAGAGCGATTTTTATTCCAGATTGATTCAAAGAATAATGAGCCTCTTGTGAGCAAATCTCTTAGGAAACATCTGATTTAGGTTTCTAAGATATTGGTCAGAGTAGCAAGAGGGCTTTGGGACACTATCAAGACTGGCTCTGGATCCATCTCACCTTATTTATCTGTTGGGATCAGGGTCTGCTTCCTGCTGGAAGGAACAATTTTTGCCAAGCTCCTTCAACCCAAGGCATAGAAAACACAGAAGAAATATTGATGCATTCTTGTGCTTTCCAACACAAATGTATTTCATAGAGTCCTTGCTGCTATAAAGAAATTCTTTGAAAGCAAAATGTAAGAGAGCTTTGTTAATAGAAAAGTCCTTTCTTCCCTTGGCTAAGGGCTCCTTGTTCCTTTGCCATCTCCATTCTCTCCCTTGACTGCTTTGTTTATATGACAAAGTCAATATTGTACTCCACTTACTGACATTCACTGTAGTAAGGAAGATGGAGTTGTAAGTTTTGGCTCCAAGGGCAATGTGGTAGAATAGAAAGGCCTGGAACTTGGTCTGGTGTCATAAATTCAAGCTTTGGTTTTGCTCATGACTTCTCAGACCTCAGCATCACGAATCATATCTAAGAATAAGATTTTACAAAATATTTTTTCATAACACATGTGAGACATTTAACACAGGTTCAAGCCCAGAGTAAAGCACCCAGTTTGTTCTAGCTGTAGTTGGCTTGAAAGTTTGTTTCACCAAATGCTTTATTCCTTAATGGGTGTGTATGCAGGGGACTGGACTCCAGGAAGAGAATGAGAGAAAGGGCTGTTGAAAGGGGGCCAGGATATAGAAAGAACTGAAGAATAGTTGTTGAAGGCACACATTGGCTTAATCTTTTTCTGAGGACTGACTCTTCAGGAGTGGGTCAGTGTGTGATGTGGTAGAAATGTAATAGACTTCGAATAAGACAGATTTGGGCTCCAGGTTCTATTCTACTGATTTTAGATGTGCAACATTGTGTACGTTCCTTAAAACACCTCTTTGATAGGTTCAGTAAAGAGACCCAAGTTTTCTGGGCTTTTCCCTGCCTTTTGCACCTGAAGCTGAGAGAACTAGACTGGAGCACTGGAAATGACTCCATTCTCTGTGTGAAACCAGCCCTGAAGAAACAATTAAGGCGCCTAAAGGTGTTGGCAGAAGCCTAATAAACCTTATGGGCATGTTATTTGGGGTTGCTAACCTTCCTCACAATTGGACTCTTCTATTCACAGATTAACACCAATAATAAGCCCCATTGAAGAGAATGGCTCTAATTGGTTCCTAGTTGTTGCTCTGGGATAAAAGTTGACCATCTATTCTGAGAATGGTGTTTCTGAGGCTGTGTCTGCCGTTTGCGCAAATGAACTGATAAATCAGTGAAAAGTTCACTTCACAGATTTGTTGGGTCAGAGCAACACTCTGACTTCTTGTGCAGATTTGTGTATGAGTGTGTGCATGTGTGTGTAACTGTGTTTGTGTGTTAGAGAGAGAAAGTGTGTGTATGCATATGAGTTTAAAACTGTGGTGTAGACAAATGAGGATACTTAGGAAAATAAACTAACCAAAGGTTCAAATAAAAATCTGCTTGCTTGACTGATCTCTCCTACATTAGTGTAAGTAAAAAAGCAAATGGAAAACATTTTGACATAATGAACATGACCTGTCACAAATTCTAATGCTTTAGGAGGAAAACAAAATGATGAGAAGGAGATCTGGCCCAAGGATTGAGAATATTCCATACCTTTCTCTCCAGGAAATTATTATAAGAAGGATATCCAAGTTAGTTACTGTTTTGTTAAGGCCCATTGTATATATTTTTCTTGACTTTTTCACATTCTTTTATTGTGGTAAAATACACATAACACAACATTGGCCATTTTAGCCATTTTAAAGTATATAGTTCAGCGGCATTAAATACATTCATCTTGTACAACCATCACCACCATCCATCTCCAGAACTTTTTCATCTTCCCCAACTGACACTAAGTACCCATTCAGTCCTTCAAATTTTTAAGAGATGCGAGTTATAGATTTTGGCACTGTCTATTCCTTATTCATATGAGGAGTTAATGCAGGAAGTAGCACATCCTTTCTTTTTCCTTATTCATTTATTCAGTTGCTCAACAGGTATATACTGATTACTGATGATGAGCCCAGATTCTGTGCTGGGGATGATGTTGAACAAACCAGATAAAATCTCACCCTTTCGGATCTTACAGATTGTTCTCTTCTTGATGTGGTAGGCAGAATAATGGCCCTCTAAAGATGTCCATGTCCTAATCCCTGGAGCTTGTGACTATGTTGCTTTACATGACAGGAGGGATTTTGAGATATGATTAAGTTAAGGATCTTCCTCCCCACCCTTTTATATTTATATTTAGGTTAAAAACAAAAAGAAGAAGAAAACCATTATGGATGTAGGATAAGGATCTTGAAATGGGGAGATTATCCTGGAATATCTGGGTGTGCCCAGTGTAATTTGAAAGATTCTTATAAGGGAAAGAGGGAGGCAGCCGAGTCAGAAAAGGAGATGAGCCAAAAGGACAGATTGGTGGGAAGGGGGCCATGAGCCAAGGAATGTGGGCAGTTCTAGAAACAGGAAAAGGAGAGGAATGGATCTTTTCCTAAAGCCTCCAGAAGGAACACAGCTTTCTTGACACCTTGGCTTCAGCCTATAAGACTCACTTTGGACTTCTGATCTTTAGAACTATAAGATAATTTGTGTTGTTTTAAGCCACTAAGTTATGGTTAATACAGTAATTTGTTATAGCAGCAATAGAGAACTAATGCACTTGTCTTTATTCTCAGTGTTAAGGGGTTTCTTTATTGTGAATGTACTCTGGTTGGTTCAAGAAACAGGAGAGTGTAAAGTTTTTGCAGAACACAGACTTTGGTTTGCTCTAGAAGACCTGCCTGCCCCATGTCATGAGGCTCATGTCTGGACTTCCAATGGACTATAACTTGAATTAAATTCATCTCTTATTTTTTTTACCCCTTAGTGGCATGCTAGTTACACTAAATGTCTAGCACTCAACCTAGGAGGCATCCTACCCTTGGCTCAGGCCCTTTCTGAAAACAAGGCAGCATTCAGGAGAGGTGGTCATTCCATTACGTAGTAAATTTACGTAATCACAAAGTGTGTAATCACTTTGCCTACAGTAAAAATGGTTGATTACCAAGTGCTAGTAGTATATTCATATGTGCTGTGTACTAAACTGTAAGATACATGATTTTTCTGAGACCCAGATAAAAGGCATAAATATTCTATGCAAGAGTCTTCCTCACACTGAAAATATAATCTTTGACAATTCTAAACGCTCAATATTTACTAAGTCTTGCACTTGTCTGAAACAGTAATCTTTATCCTTTTTGCTGCATGATTCTTTCTTAAGAATGGAAAATTATATTTTCCAATCTTTCAGACTTCATTCTGTAGCCTCCCTCTCTAATCTTCTGGGCAGAGAGAGGTCAGGGCTGAGTAGGTAAAGGAGTAAATAGCTACCAGTCTTAGGAAGACAAAAATGTGAGCATGAGAATGGGAACTCCATGTTCTCTGCGGTCTTGACCTAAGACCAGAGAAGAACAGAATCTTCCATTTACTTGATCTTTAGAGATCCTCATAAAAGTGAATCTCTTTTTAAAGAACAATTCTGAGATACTAGCTAACCTTATCTTTTTCGTGTTAGAAATGAAATCTAAGGCACAGTAAGTTGAACCTCTTTAAAATGGCTTACAAGGCCCTTCATGACCCAGCTGGCCCTTTTCCCTACCTGTGCAGCCTCATCTCTCACCACTTTGCCTCCTAATCTTCTGATTTTTTTTTTTTTAGTTTCTCTAACATTCTGAGTCTTTCCAGTGTCATAGCTTGTACCTGACTCAGCCTGAATCATGCTTTCTTCTTCTCCTTTCCTCCACACCTTCGCCTGGCTGACCCCTACACAACCTTCAGCTTAGAGATTGCTTCCTCAGTTAGCTTTCTCTCATTCCTCTCCATGCTCAACTGCTCCTTTGCAACACAGCTCTTATACACTGTCTTATTGATGTCATTTGCTTGTCTCTCTCCCTGACTAGACTGTAAGCCCCAACAGGGTATGTTGCATGGGGGGCCTGTGTCTCTTCTGTTCATTGTTTCCCCACCATGCTTGGCACTTCCTTCTAACAGACTGGCACTCTGCCCACAGGCCAAATCTACCTCAGTCAGGCTTTTATGTGCCACCATTTGTTTTAATTGCACAGTTGTACATGACCGAGCAAACGGCGGATAGGTACCTGTAATCAAACAGTTCGGAGATTTTAAGTACTTTTGTTCATTCCTGGAACAGTCAGTGAGCCTTGGCAATAGGCAATTTAAATTCTGGACAATGAGTTTCCAAGCTGCTTCAATGGCTACATTTGGAGAATAGCGGAAAAACTCCGACCCTTTGATAATTAGACTGAATCAGTTTTCATAATTCTACTTTATGCACTAGAATGGTTAGCAAACTTCATTATCAGTAGGCTGATGAGAAAGCTTTTAGCTTCTAATATAGATCTGGTGCGTGATTTCGATTTGCAACCAAACTATGGTCACTCTGCATAGCAGTGTTTCTTAGACAAGATGATCTTAGAGTTTCATCATTGTAAATAATTTCAAAGTAGGCTCAGAAAAGAGCATACAATTAGCATCTTGCTTTTGTATGTAGAGAACGGAGAGCTGACTGCCTGACATAGTCAAAAGCAGCCATCATAAACCTCTCTAACACAGGTAGCCTGCATGGGCTGAACTTGTACATTGATTTCTTTTGCTCTCTATGTCTGGAACATTGCCAGTGTCTAAAGAACTATTCATAATTAATGGAGACATATCTTTAAGAAGTTTCCAGAAAAGACATGTGACTTATCTGACAGAGCTTCCTGGATTTTCCCTTTTGTGACACTCATAAATTACTCCTTCAATGTCTCTTTAATCCATATTAGTCTGAAAACTCCATCAAGGCAGAGACCATTTCTGTCTTTGCCACTGAATCCTTAGCACACAGACAGATCATACCCATTTGTTGGATGGAGAGATTAGGGACTCAGATGAATGAACTTCCATAGTGATGTATTGGGATATATGCAGTTTTATCTTTGGCAGCTCTACTTGATGCTATTTTAAGTGAGAACTTGGTTGCTTATTTTGAAAATTGCTTTGCATCCTCTTTCAGTGAAAATGGCCAAATAACAAACCACCCCAAAACTTATGACTTACCTCTCAACAACATTTATTTTCCTCACACATGTGCATTTTGAACAGGGCATGGTGAAGAAAGCTCATTTCTGCTCTCCTTGGTGTGGGCCGGAGCAACTTGGCAGCTGGAGAGGGGAATCATCTGAAAGCTCCTCCTTTCGTAGGCTAGGAATCTCAAACAGCTAGTGGTTGTATAAACCAGGGTTTCTCTGACATCTCTTTCAGGCTCTGCAAGGTCTATGTAATCTCTCTAGCACGGTGGCTTCAGGGTAATTGGAATTCATACACAATGGTGCAGGGCCCCAGGGGTATGTGTTCTAAGGAGAGAGAAAAAGCCAAGTAGAAATTGTATTGCTTTAAAAAAATTTTTTTTTAATGTTTATTTGTTTTTGAGACGGAGAGAGACAGAGCATGAGCAAGGGAGGGACAGAGAGAGAGACACACAGAATCTGAAGCAGGCTCCAGGCTCTGAGCTGTCAGCACAGAGCCTGACATGGGGCTCAAACCCACAAACTGCGAGATCATGACCTGAGCCAAAGTCGGACGCTTAACTGACTGAGCCACCCAGGAGCCCCTGTATTGCTTTTTATTATCTTACTTCTCAAGTCTCATGGCATCACTTCTGCTGCATTGTGTCCCTTTGAAGAGGTCACTTTGGTCAGCGTATAATCAAGGGAAGGTTGAATTCGATTACACATTTTGTGGGAGAACTTGCAAACATGTTTCAAAACTATCACTCACCCATTCACTGTTCTGGAAGTTTTATGAAATCAAAAAAGTCAAAATCAATTAAGTTGAGATTTGAACACTTACCCTGAGTGAGACAAGGACTCCTGCAGAGAAGTAAAATAGCATGGTCACTTCTTACATATAGGCATGAAAATGAGGAGTTTGAATGAGGACCCTTTTCACTCCAATGTAAGCCATAGCATCATAACACCTCCAAAGGGTAGAATTTTGAGGTATATTTCTATTCTTTGGATGGGTACAAGTGGGACCCTTACAGAAGGAGAAGAGATATAACAGGTAATGTCAACATAGACATTAGTAGGGATATGCTTTACAGTACCCTCATTACTTCTCCACTGTCTCACCTTGTCCCCCCAGGCTAGGCTTCAGGGAAGGTAGTGACCTTTCTGATCCTCTAGTTGTCCTTTTCAGACCTTTTCTTCCCTAGCAACTCCCACAATTGTGCAATATCATTTCTATACTAATATATTTCCCATTCTATAATATTGATGGTTGTTCTGTTATCTGATTGAATTCTGACTGATAGAGAAGAAAGCAACATCGTGTTATTCTATAAAAATTTCTTATTTTTGACTAAATATAGCTTGAATAGTTTTTATTTGCAGTAGGAAGCCTCAACTTCATATAGATACGAGTTATAAACCATGTCTACGAGACCTTTTAAAATCTAATGGAGCTCCCCAGGACACTTTGCATTGACCTTTATTAAAATATCACCCAAAGACAGACTGGTTGCTCCTGAAGTCCCTGAGGCCATGCCAATCCTGTACTTCACAGGCCCTAGGTTTGGGGAGGGTCAACTCTTCTTTACCTTCCATCCACAGGCCTGAGGAATCTTACCTCAGATTACCCTCAAAGCATCCAAGGACCAAGTGACCAATCACTCCTCTACACTCTGGATCAACCTAATTAGTTACAAACTACTTGCTCCTAGAATGTTTTGCCCAAATCTCCTCTGGGCAGCCGGCTGAGTATTTACAGCTCTTTTAGAAAGACCTCATCTCTCCTGACCCTGAACAGGGCTCCAGGACTTACAAGTCTGACTTGGGGTTGTAATCAGAGCCCTCCCCCTTCCACCCTGCTCAAGCAGCTTTCCTTTTTGGTCCTGGGACAAAGGCCCTTTGGGGAGGGGTAAATATTACTCATTCCTTCCTGATAGACAAAGAAGAAATGGACACAGAAATATCTCAGTAGATTATCATTCTTCAGTAAATTCTCATGAAATCAGCAGGCTACACATGTTAAAATACTTTTAGCTATTAAAAAGGGCTTATGAACCTCAGATGAAATAGCGTAGGGGAAATTTTGTTTTTTTTAAATTTCCTCACTGTTCCTAGGGTATAGATGTGGAAAATTTCCTGGATGGAGGTAATGTTCACAGTTACAACAAGAACAGAGCAAAAGGGGTTTCAGGATGTTCATA
This sequence comes from Cryptoprocta ferox, assembly GCA_028646485.1. Taxonomy (NCBI): domain Eukaryota; kingdom Metazoa; phylum Chordata; class Mammalia; order Carnivora; family Eupleridae; genus Cryptoprocta; species Cryptoprocta ferox. The sequence goes on along the minus strand of CM053572.1, from coordinate 97,889,918 downwards.
TTTCAAATGAAGAGAGAGCAAAAGTGTTTTCAGGATAAGAGGAGTAACACAGGGAATACTTCTCTCTTGCAGATCTGCGAGTTTGCTCTTTTTTTTCCTCTCAGAACTTCTAAATATGGTGAGTTTCTTCTGAGTTCCTGAAAATGAGCCAGTTATTTGCAGAGTATTTAAAGAACTCAAGGGAATGTTTCTAAGTTCTGAGGATCTCCTCTAAAAGGAAGGTGGGGAGGATTAAGGAGCTACCAAGTTTACTCCACAGATATGTGATTCACTAACCCTTGTTCTTAAAACACCTAATAAGGTAGAGTCTCTAAAAATTAAGATTATGTGACTGGACCAGACCTTGCTACAATCTGCACAATCTCCAAATGTAGGAGTGCAGAATCAGGTTATGTTTAAGAACACAGGTGTTGGAGGAAGTTTTCCTTCTAGCTCTTCCCTTTATTAACTGTGTGAACTTTGTGCCAGGGGCTCACTGTACTTAAGCCTCATCCCTAAAATAGAGGTAGTAACAGCATCTACCTTATCTCACAGAATTGATGGTGCTATGGGATAGTGGTTAGGAGTGTGGACGTGGAGGTGGACTTTCGAGGTCTCACTGCTGTTTCCACTGTGTATTATCTCTGTGTGAACTTGGGCAAGCTCTTTACCTCTTGGGGCCCCAGTTTCCCCATATGGAGAATGGAGCTAACAACAGGACCTAGATCTTAGAGTTGCTGTGATAATTTAATAAATTAAGAGAAGTAAAGTAGTTAGGAGAGTGCTGGGGCCTAGCAGAGCTCAGGAAATGGTAGTTGTTCAGATAGTTACTCGAAGCTGGAATGAAATCAGGAGAGCCAGTGTAAAAAGCCTAAGTGGACTTCTGGTGGATACCCACATCATGAGGGATGTGAAGGAGATACAAGGTGTAGGACTATCTTACATGGCATGAATTCTTTGCCTAAACAGGTTCTTTGGACAGATATCTATATCTCACTTATGGACTGATGCTCAGAATACAGTCATTAAAGAAAAAATTTAATGGCCTAAGACAGTATGTTCTAGTTATCTACTGCTGCATAAAAACTGTCCCTAAAATTAGTAACTTAAAATAACAAGAATGATTTATTATTTTTCACAATTCTTTCAGTTGACTGGACAATTTTGTTTCACATGGCATTGGGGGAGGCTGCAGTCATCTGGAGGGCTGCAGATGACCTCTTGGGTGGGATGTCCAAGACATGGTGCCCAGTCAGTGCTGGCTGTTGGCTGGAAGCTCAACTGGGGATGCCAAACAGAGGACCTCGGTTCTCCTCCACACATCCTTTCTATGTAGCTTTGGTAGCTCACTGCATGTATCTGAGTTCCAAGTGGTGGGAAGTGGAAGCTGCTAGGAAATTCTAGAATGTCACTCTTGCAGCTTTCTATTGCTCAAATCAGTCACAGGACCAGCCCAGATTTAAGTGGAGGAAAAACTTCATCTATTGATGTGAGGAGCAGTAATCAGGAGCAGGAAGGGCACACAGGAAGGAGACTAGCTATCTGTATTAATAATCTATTGCTGTGTAAAAAATTACCCTAAAACATAGCAGCTCAAAACAATGGACATTATTATCTCACATGGTTTCTGAGGCTCAGGAATTTGGGAATGACTGAGCTAAGTGGTTCAAATTTCAGAGTCTCTTACGATGTTGCAGTCAAGCTGTGAGCTGGTGCTGCAGTTTCTGGAGGAGCTAGAGTATACACTTCTAAGCTCATTCATGTGGCTGTTGGCAGGAGACTTCAGTTTCTCACCACGTGATTCTCTCCATAGGGCTGCTCATTTTCCCCAGGAAGAGTGGTCTAAGAAAAGATAAAGAGAGGGAGAGGGAAAGGGAAAAGAAGAGGGAGAAATAAAGGGAGAGAATAAGATATGGAGAGAGAGAGAGAGAGAGAGAGAGAGAGAGAGAGAGAGAGAGAGAGAGAAATAAAGCCTAGAATTGCAAATTTTTATAACCTAACTCTTGGAAGTGATATACTGTCACTTCTGCTATATGCTATTGGTCATATGGACCAAATCTCGTACAATGTTGGAGGTGGGGCGGTGGCTATGAAATGGTGTAGCTTGGGTATTACTGAGGGTCATTTTAGAGGCTGCCTACCCCACTACTACATAGTGATGCTGTGCACAAGAAGGTTCTTGGGAGCTAGTTAAATTTGCAGATTTCTTGTTTGAGATTTTGATGTCAACCACACTTTGGGAAATCTTGGTCATACCCAAGGCTTTAATCTTATTGACAATCTGATGTCCAAAAGGCAGCTAATTGTCTGCTGCAAGCACACACTTACACATTAGTGTGAATAGATATGGGTTTCTCTTTTGCCTTCCACTAGGATTTAATGCATATTAAATGTGAAGACCATAAACTCCTGTGTTGTTTGGAGCATTGACAGACATATGGCTTTTTGGTTTTGGGCTCTTCAGTGCACTCTTTGGCAATTTGTTATTTTCCTAAGACATAGATCCCTGCTTTTGATTGGCATACATGTTGTCAAAGGTAAGAGTCCCTATCAGTGGCTACTTACTTGTCGATACTCATCACATACATGTGGACATTGGTCATGTCACTGTCACTGAATTTCATGAATATCTCCATTAAGACACTAAATTCCTAACCTTCTGGTTTGACTCTTATCAATATGGGGAAGCCCTCCAAATCTATTTGGATTTGTCCCTCCTGCCTCCACTCCCTTCCTCCTTTCTATTCAACAAAACACCTGTATAGGAGTCACCTTTTGGGCTGTCTGCTTAGCTCACAATGATTCTTTCTTCTCTTTTGCCCCCTTTCCAATGTCCCTAGTAATGTGTTTAAATCATACAGCTCTGACCAACTGAAGTTAGTAAATTGAACCTCTGTGGATACCAGACTCAAACTGAGCATTCTGATTCCTTCCCTGTAATTTGGAATTGGGACCAAAGAGGAGACAACATGGGATTCTTTTTGCATGGCTGGACTCCTGCCCTGTAGGTGCAAAAGTTGTGGTGGAACTGAGTCCCTCCACCCCCATCCTCCCCTTTTGCTGTGTAATCTGATAACAGAAAAGTCTGTGGTACAAAGCAGATGCAAGAGTGAATTGGTGATGCAATAGGGAGAGTGTGACTTTGGATTCCAGATGGCTTTCCATTTCTTATATCTGTCTTCCTGGGTCTTGGCTTGGATTTTATGTGCTTTCCATGTGTAGTTATCACTTGTGCCCCACCTCCTCATCCTTTTAAATTTAAGCTAGCTCCTATAGATCTCTGTTACTCAATTTCTAAAAGGTTTTATTTTTAAGTAATCTCTACACTCAGTGTGGGGCTTGAACTCACAACCCTGAGATTAGGAGTCACATGCTCTACTGGCTGAACCAGCCAGGTGCCCCTCTGTTACTCGATTATTAATACAATCCATTTATATGGGCACTGTGGCTACACCCCTTACCTGGTGAGTTCAGATATTGCAAGAGAAGATTCTTGCTGAAGGCCACCTGGAGAATAATAGAGGCATGGACATAAGGTGGTGGGAGCACTGAGGAGGGATTCCTCACTCTATGTGAGAGCGCTGGTGAAGGGTTTCTCATGGGGTGGGAAGGTGGGAGGTTTGAGCTGGGCTTTGAAGGATGGTAGGAGTTTATGAGAAATGACAAGAATCTAAGTCCAGTGAGGTCAGGCTGGTGTGTAAAGGCATAAGAAAGAGCAATTATAGAAACTGGAGGTGAGATTTGATGCCAGAAAAGTCAAGAGTTTCTTATGTTATGCTAAAAATAACAAGATATATTTTCAAAATAAAGCATAATTTGGAACAATTGGTCTGGAATATCTCCTCATTATGTATTCATTTGCTATGCACTGTAATAGAGCCGGTCCTTATAAGTGCATTTGGAATTCAAATGACTCTCACATATACCTTCTGCAAGATTTGGCCTGTCCTTTTAGACGAAGCTATTGAAAAACATCCATAAGCTTTCATTCTGGTTGTAATATTTTTGTGGCATGGGAAAGGCATTAAAAAGGAGACTTTCATACACCACATTTGGCCAGGCAGATGTTAATTAGAAACAAAAGCAATTTGTGTTTAATTTAATGGTAGTGGGAGATTCATTATCCTGTTCTTTGGTCGGACACAGAAATGAAGGTAGATTTCTATGCTGTTTTTCTCTCTCTTTCCATTCTCTTTGTCTTTCACAGCCATGGTTTAATGTATTTCCTGGGGATTCAGACTCTCTCCATTTTCTTTCCCATTTGATTTTTTTATATCATCACTATTACATTTGAAATTTAATTCTTTTCTGTTTGTAAGCTTTCATTTGTTTGGTTTTGCATCCTGTAACTACACATTTCTAATTATCTTTATGGTGGGCGAAGTCAAATTGTGGGTTATTCAGGGAATGGCAGCCTGATTACTAGATAATGTGACTCTTTTATTTTTTTACCTTCTTCTTCTTCTTGCCGATTTTATATCTTTTTCCTGCTCACCAACATATTTATTAATAATTACCCTGATATGAAGGAGGAAAAAGAACTAAAACAATTAAAATTTAGTGATTTTTGAGCAAATTTGATGAAAGGTTTGTTGGGAAGAATTTGAAACTTCAGGCTAGAAGCAAGAACTTTGATTATTAGTAGAGCTAGGGTTCTTTTCTGAAGTCTTAGCAAGCTATAAGAAAACATTTTCTTTGTAATTTTTTTAATGTTTATTTATTCTTGAGAGAGAGACAGACAGAAAGAGAGAGTGAGAGAGAGAGAGAGAGTGAGAAAGAGAGAGAGATTGAGAGATTGTGAGCAGGGGAGGGGCAGAGAGAGAGGGAGACACAGAATCTAAAGCAGGCTCCAGGCTCTGAGGTGTCAGCACAGAGCCTGATGCAGGATTTGAACTTGTGAACTGTGAGACATGACCTAAGCCGAAGTCAGATGCTTAACCAACTGAGCCACCCAGGCGCCCCAAAAACATTTTCTACAGATGGGTCATGATCTTGCGGTTCATGGGTTAAAGCCTCGCGTCAGGTTCTGTGCTGACAACTCGGAGCCTGGAGCTGATTCAGATTCTGTGTCTCCCTCTTTCTCTCTCTGCCCCTCCCCTGCTCACAATCTGTCTGTCTGTCTGTCTGTCTCTCTCTGTGTGTCTCTCTCACAAATAAACATTAAAAAATTATAAAAAAAGGAAATAAAAAGATGGGTTTAAAGGAGACCGCTAGAGTACTCCTTCATGGGATAGCTTACTTCTTATTTGGGAAAGCAGAACAGAATCCCACTCTCTTTATTGAAAGATGGAGATAGGCAGTATGGCTTTCAGGCCCATGGATGTGTGTTCTAGTCTTCACTTTGCCATTCAGTATCTATGTGATAACAACATAAGCAATACAAATAATAGAAATATACTGATGGCTTATAGTGCTATTGTTATATGCCAGGCATTTTACTTATGATGCTTCGTTCTTGCAAAAATCTTATGAAATAGGAAAAAAACTGAGTCAGAGAGAGCTTATGTAGTTTGCCCAAGGTTACTTGGTTGGTAACTGACTGGATTCTAACTCCAGAGCCTTTGTTCTTCATCACCATTTTCTACTTTCTCCCAATCCTCAATTGCCTGGCCTCGCTGGGCCTCAGTTTGTTTTTACAAAGGGGAAACTGCTTGCTGTGATACCCCTTCCTAGTGGAGAGGATCAAATGAGAGTGTGAAAGGGAAAATGTTTTGAAGACAATAAAGTAGTAGAAAAATACCAACAATTATGAAGATAGACAAGCTGAAAGAGAGAAAGAAAAGGAAAGCTCCCTGGAGTGAGAATTAGAGCTTGACCTTCAGTAAAAGGGCTGTCGTCATTGTGCTGACAGCCCAAACCAAGGACCTGGGTCCCTTCCTCCAAAGCTGTCAGAATGGCAGAGGCAGGGGACGGACGCTGGGCCTGGGCATCCAGGCGTGAGTGGTACCAGAGTCTCTGGGCAGATTCACTCAGAGCCTGACCTTTTGAATGTAAAACACTTGTCAGGTTGCCAAGTGCCAACTAGCCAGGGGGTAGATTCAGCCAGGAGAAAAATATTCCTGTGACTTTTCCAGGGATGCTCGCTTTTTAACTGGACCCTATGACCACAGGGTCTCTTTTGAAGAGAAATGGCTTCTACTTACCTCAGGGAATACCTGTAAACTGGGATCTCTCTAGTATATGGTTGGCATTTCTCAAGTCTTAAAACCCATGCCTCCATTTTAGAAATGTGATGCATTCTGTAATTTGTATTATAAAAATAGTTGTATATATTTCATTTTCTAACTATAAAATTGTGTCGTTTATTATAGTGTTTTCATTATATGTCCTCACACTGTGTCTGGTAAGTCTCTCTGGGTGGAGTTTGGGTAGGGGTGGGGAGAATTCTCTTGAGAATCATTGATGTATATAGTATTTCTATAGAAATATCTCATTCAACCCATTTGGACAAGAGATCTGCACAGGAGAGCTCTGTGGAAAGCAAAAATGTGGACTATTCTATAAACTTGGTGGAAAAGCTTTCCTTGAGGAATCAAACCACAGAGGGCTAGGTTGAGAGGTTAGTAATTTAGGTCACTGACTACTCAGAATATGAATTCACATCTTTGTTAAATGTTTACAGTTCGGTAGATTGTAAAATGGCTGCAAATTCTTCTCATCTCAGACTGCACTCCTCTTTGCCTGGCATGTGAATGAAGCCACCCTATCTCTGGGTTGCTGTAACAAAACACCAGTGACTGAGTAGCTTATAAGCAATAGGTATTTCTCACAGTCTTAAAGGCTGGGAAGTCTAAGATTAAGAAGCTGACAGGTTCAATGTATGGCGAGAGCCTGGTTAATAGACGCTGTCTTTTTGCTCTGTCCTCACATGGTGGAATGGGTGAAAGAGCTCTCTGGGGTCTTGTGATGTGATTTATAATAATTGTGTATTTGGCATTCCTCTATTCCCAACAGAGCTCTTAAGATCCTTGCAATTTCCTAAGTAAGGTGAACAATAAAGGTGTCTTTTGTTATTCATAACAAGCCTCTTTCAACCACACCCAAGTTTATGTTAATGAGGTGACTTTTGGACCACCCTTAAGGATGTTAGTTGTCATGGGAACCAACTTTTTTTTTTTTTTTTTTTTTTTAAACTTTATAGTTTATTGTCAGGTTGGTTTCCATATAACACCCAGTGCTCTTCCCCACAAGTGACCTCCACCAAGACCATCACCCCGCTTTACCTTTTCCCCTTCCCCTTCCCCCCTCAGTTTGTTTTCAGGAATCAAGAGTCTCTCTTTTTTTGTCTCCCTCCCTCTCCCTAACTCTTTTTCCTCCTTCCCCTCCCCATTGTCCTCTATTGGGTTTCTCCTGTTAGAC
>CM053572.1:97635658-97882080 GCA_028646485.1 Cryptoprocta ferox | reverse complement strand
GTGATGCTGAGCATCGTTTCGTGTGTCTGTTGGCCATCTGGATGTCCTCTTTGGAGAAGTGTCTCTTCATGTCTTCTGCCCATTTCTTCACTGGATTGTTTGTTTTTCAGGTGTGGAGTTTGGTGAGTACTTTGTAGATTTTGGATACTAGCCCTTTATCTGATATGTCATTTGCAACGATCTTTTCCCATTCTGTCGGTTGCCTATTAGTTTTTTCGATTGTTTCCTTTGCAGTGCAGAAGTTTTTATCTTGATGAGGTCCCAATAGTTTATTCTGGTTCTTGATTTCCTTGCCTTTGGGGATGTGTCGCATAGGAAATTGCTGCGGTTGAGGTCATAGAGGTTGTTTCCTGCTTTCTCCTCTAGGGTTTTGATGGTTTCCTGTCTCACGTCCAGGTCCTTCATCCATTTTGAGTTTGTTTTTGTGTATGGTGTAAGAGAGTGGTCTAATTTCATTCTTCTGCATAAGAACCATTCTTTAGAGTGTGGATGGCATCAATCCTGCATGTAGCCCAAGTACAATGAGTGAGTGCAGGACATATCCTGACCAATGGGAGCATTCCATTCCTTTGGCCTCAGGGATTGGTCTGGAAAGAGCACATGACCCAAACTGGGCAAATCAGGTCCTCTCTAGGAGTTGGTACAGGGACCCTCGGAGAGAAGGCTCACTCTCCTGGATCTAGAATTTTATAGGCCTGTATACCTGGTTTGGCAGTAGCCATTCCTTTGGCCACGTGGAAGAGGCTGCCTGAGGATTAAATCAACACTGAGGAAGAAGATGGTGGTGGTCTGGAAATTCAAAGGGAGTTATCATTTCAGCTCCTTCTTCTGGGTGTGCCTACAGTGAACCAATAAATTTCCTTTTTACCCTTAAGCTAGTTTCAGTAGGGTTTTTGTCACTTGCAACTACAAATCTCCTAATTAATACAATCAGTACTGGCCATTGTTATAATCAAAACAGTAGTAGGTAATCAAAGGTACGTTTGAAGTAAATATACTGGGGCACTTTATGACCCTCACCACATTTGGAATTATATACTGTATAGTGATTTGTGTGATATTTTAATATGTCAGTCTCTCTGTGAGCAGGATCATATTTATTTGCTCATCACTCTAGCTCAGTGGTTGATAATAAGTTCTCAATAAATATTTGTGGAATGAATAAATAGTTACATGGCAATCTTTACTGGCATGAGAATCTAATTGCCCTTAGCCAAAACTATTGTGATTGTGTAGGGGAATGCCCTATTCATCAGCAAGTTATACTCAAGTGAAGTGTTTAGGAGCAAAGTGGGATGATGTCTGCACTTAAGTGATTCAGCAACAAATAAATAAATATATAAATAAGTAAATAAAATAAGAAAAAAGAGAAAAGTATATCTGTGTGTGTTAGAGAAAAGAAAGCAAACAGCAAAATGCTAATCATTACTGAAATTAAGTGGTGGCTACAGAGGTGTTCATACTATTCTTTTGACTTTTGTATGCTTGAGAATGATCAAAATTTAACTTCAGAAAAGAAAAAAGATTATCATTATCTGGATGGGCACTCATGTTTGCCCTGCCTTTAAGAAACTTCCAATCTCTAAATTATAGGACAAATATACCAGAGAAAGACCATTTGCATTACAAAACAATTTTTCATTTTTCAGGGGAAAAAATCCTTGAGTCTTCAAATAATAGCAATTTTAATGGTCCAGAGAATGCACTGAGTTCAGCTGTAGGGGAAACTGGAATTAGCACTATAGAGCAAATTTTCACCTGCTTCTCTTCCTTTCTTCCTCATTCCCTCCTCCACCTCTCTTTACTTTCCTCTTTTTTAAAATTTTGCTAAAATAGAAAAAAAAATTTTCTTAGATTCTAAAGTCACTGTACAAGAAAACTGTAGACACTAAAGAAAGATATAAAGGAGACAGTAATCCATGATTGGATTAAGATATTGTGATTTCTTTATTGCATGACCTGGTGTAAAAATTTAGCCACATATATTAATTTATTTATGAAGCAAGAAAAGATAGACCTACAGCATTATTTTTCATGGCAGTGGCATCATCACCACCACCACCACCATCATTATCATCATTGGCATCACTGCAGGCTTGTTATGTCAGGCACTGTGCTAAATGCTTTACTTGGTTTCATTCTCACAACTACTCAATGAATAAGAGGAAAGCATGGCTGGGCGAGGTTAACTTGCCAAAGGCTGAGTGGAGCTTTAAACCTGGCTGGCTGACTCCAGAGCCTGTGCTCTTAATCATGCATCATTGTTTGTATCCAGTTCTCTAAATTTGTGTGTTTTAGTTATTTCTCAGTCTTAACATTTTATAAACAATGCTTCCAGGAATAGCTCAGGATAAACATTTTTATGAGTCCTCAAAAATCTCAGCCCTTAGGACCCCTGGACTGTATTTCTTCCTGAAATATTAACGAGGCACATATTCTTATTAAGTAAACAGAAAAATACACTCAGCAGAGAGTCTTCCTATAAAGTTGTGCCACCAAGAGTTGGAAGGGAGTCTTCTGGCTGATCTACTCTGGGCTAGAATCTTCTCTAATAATGACTTAGTAATGTTAGTAATTACAATAGTAATAACACCCCCTAAACACCTCGCTGTGTCACACTGGGCCATGCCTTTTTCCTTTGTGATTTTCTTAATCTTTAAAACAACCCTATGAGGTAGGTGTTATTCCCTGATTCAGCAAACATCCTGTGGCATCCTTGATAGATGAACACAGCTTTTACTTAACACATGCCTATGAAAGGGGAACTCTGTTTTGCAAAGCATACTGGACCACTTGTGGATTGCTCGAATTGCTGACTTACTATTTTAAGTAAGAATTCACTTAAAATCCCTTACAGAATTCACCACAGGATTCACTAGATCTCTTTTCACACAATAGAGCTTGCACTTGAAAAAGAAAATAATAACAGTGAATGTAGCTGCCATTGTTGAGCATGTGCAAGGGGCCAGCATGTGTTCTCAGTGCAGTTCTCACTGATATTAGCTCCTTTGTTCAGCACGACCCCGGGAGGCAGGGCATGTTATTTTTTCCATTTTGTATACGAGGTGGTTGAGGCCTGTAGCTATTAAGTATCAACATCAAGACAGTCCCTTCTCACCAGCATGTATTTATCTGTGGCTTTAGAACCTGACCTCCCTAGAAAGTTGCCCGAGGGTTGGAGAGTGAAGCTGGTCAGTGGGGTCACCATAGAAAATGTCAATTTAGAAAGACAGAAAGCAGCTGACCAAGCTCCTTCCCCAAACTTTTCAGTTTTCAGAGTCTCATACAGTATGTCTGTGGGTTGGAACAAGGAAAATTTAGATGAAAGTCTAGCAAACATTAATTATCATATCAATAAACAGATCTATTAATAATATAAGAGTCATTTTATATTTTGTTGAGGAGCTAAAAATAACTTATTGGTAAGATAATAAAACTTACTAATAATTATTGGGTTTCTTTTTTTGTACTATGCCTGCTCACTTAAGAAATATTTTATTGAGGTGAAAGTCACGTATCAGAAAATTAACCACTTTAAAATGAACAATTCAAAACTGAGGGTTGCTGGAGGGGAGGTGGGGGGATGGGCCAAATGGGTAAGGGGCATTAAAGAAGATACTTATTGGGATGAGCACTGGGTGTTATACATAGGGAATGAATCACTGGAATCTACTCCTGAAATCATTATTGCACTATATGCTAACTAACTTGGATGTAAATTAAAAAATAAAAAATTAAAAAAAAATAAACTGAACAGGTCAGTGATATTAAGTGTATTCAAAATGTTGTTCAACCACCATTCTATTTCCAAAACACTTCCATCACCTCAAAGTAAAACCTTTTACCCATTAAACATATTCTCCCTCTCTCCCCACCTCTCAGCCCCTGCCTGGCAACCACCATTCTGCGTTCTGTTTCTGTGGATTTCTTTATTTTGGATATTTCATATAAATGAAAATTTGTATGTGACTTTTGTGTCTGGGTTCTTTTGGTTAGGATGGTTTGAAGGTTCATCCATGTTGTAGCATGTATCAGTACTTTATTCCTTTTTTATGGATGAATAATATTCTGTTGTGTTTGTCCATTCATCTGTTGATGATGACTTGTGATGTTTTCATCTTTTGGCTATTGTGACTGGAGCTGCTGTGGACATGCATGTATATGTCCTTGTTTTTAGCAGTATCTTATCAACTGTGCCTTTTAAGAATTTGAAAAATGTGATTACTGTTTTTTTTTAGAAACCTTTATTTGAGTGACTGTGGTTCATAAATGGAATGGTACCTCCACAGAAGTTTCTTGCATTTTGTAGGGCTTGCTCTCCCTGGATTAGGTTCCCATTTCTGGGACAGTTTTTAGGATGGGCAAGTAAGTCACCATGGCCATCATCCTCCTAATATTGGTGATAGTAGCTGTCATTTGAGAGTACATTATATGATTAATACTGTTATTTCTCCATTTTACAGATGGAGAGACTGAAGTTTATAAAATTTAAGCGCTTTTTCCAAGTTATATACTAGTGATAGAGCTGGGACTAAAACCCAGGTCTCGGTGCCTCTAAAACTGCCATTATGTGCCTGAGTTCCCTGTCTTCCATGAAGATGATTTTAAAAAAAATTGCAGTGGTTACCTGCTGACCATCAGTGATAATAAACCAGTAATCAGTGAGTTCTGAAATCAATTTAGTGGGTCACAAACCTAATTAAAAACTGAAGTGGAATGGAATGGAATGGAAAATGTCATGTAGTAAGAGTATTACTTTGTGAAACTCTCATTTCAGTTATGTGTGTGGCATGTATGGGTATGTCTGCCCTGTGTCATGATGTAAAATGTATTTCTTATTGTGGGTTGCAGTCAAAAGTTTTTGAAAAGTGCTGCACTAAGCTACTCACAGGTTCATTTTGAACCCCTTATGTTTTAACTTTTATGTGCCTAAAAGGTTCTTGTTAGTTTCTGCATTCTTAAATATGGAGAAGTTCCTCTCATCCTTCAAGTTCACAAATCACAAATCCCCTGAAGTACATTTTTACTGCCTCACAGCCTTCCTGACTTTGCTTCCTGACTTACCCTATGTGCCCTTTTAAGATTTGGTTGGTGAGTGCCAAATTTGGTGCTGTGTGCCTTTGAAGTTCTGTTCACAATCCACAAGTACATAGTTTGCCTTGGTTATTAACTGACAAAAAATGTGCACATTTAATAAGTACTTTAATAGGTGATAGCCCACATCGATTCCATTCAACACAAACAATTGTGCTCATTTGTCACTTACTGGCACCCACATCAGATGGGCGAGATGCGGAAGAAGACATCTTCCCTGCTGTTTGTCACACAGTGCAAATGCAATGTGGAGCTTTAGTCCCCAGACAGCCTCTGGGAAGGGACCCTGTGGATATACAGATGATAATTTCACATGGTAAATGTTGGGTTTTCTTCACGTCAGTAGCATCCACAGCAGTTCTCTAGGGACCCTTTCAAAAGCCAGTTTGAAAACGTGTTCCTTAAAACACAGATTTTTATTAATAATGAGAACATATTAAAAATGCCAAGTTGTTACTGGGAAAGTCCAAAAGCAGTCTTTTAATAAACTAAATTATAGCTTAAATCTACAAAGTAGAATTGGGGTTTAAATTTTTTATTTATGTACTTTAAATGCAAGAATTCAGTTTCTTATTGAAATGTTAAAAAAAAAGTCATGTTGAAAGTTCAAGAGGTTCTTGATTGGGTAGGGATGGTGTAGAGACTGGTCATTCAGTAAATAATGTTGAAATACCCATTGTGTGTAAAATACTGTGCCTAGTGTTGAGGAGACAAAGGAGAAAAATATGTTATAACAAGCTATTTCAGGAAGCTATCCAACAGAAAAACTCCTGTATGTGTTCATAGGATACATTTAAAGGAAGTTCATCAAGATCTTGTATGTCATCAGTGGTAGGAAATTAAAACTATAATGTCTGTTAAAAAGGGAAGAGTTAAATATGTTTTGGTAGAAGCATAGAATGTGATACAGAAAACCATTACAAAGAAATAAATAGACCTTTAAGAGGACCATGAGAAAAAAAAGCAGATTTTAATGTGAACTTAAGCATGCACTTCTGAAGAATCTGTCTTATTCACTGTTTTATTTCAAGCATCTAGAATAGACCTTGGCATATAGTAAGTGTTTGGTAAGACTATGATAACATTTTAATAAAATAAATGTGGAAGTATCCACACACAGAGAAATACATCAAACTGTGAAGAGTGGTTAGCTCTGAGGCATATGCTTGGGGATGGAGAAAGGGGGATTTTGGGAAGGCAGAAACAATACCTTGCATGGGTCCCAGTGCTTGTTAAGTGCACCCAGTGTCTATGAAATGTAAACAATCAATGTTGTGAGTTAGGCCTATAGTTGCCTGATTTATTTTTGTATTCTATTATTTCATTTATTTTTTTTAAGTAGGATTCATGCCCAATGTGGGACTTGAACTCACAACCCTGAGATCTAGGGTCACATGCTCTACTGGCTGAGCCAGCCAGGCATCCTCATTTTTGTATTCTAAACTGTGACTAGAAGGATGCCTTGGTTGTAGTGGTTGCATCAGACACTATTGGCTGCTTACATAGCAGCTGTTCCTCATTTTTTCCTAAGTTTATAGACTCCCTAGTTTTGTTCAGGTTACAAGATTATCTGGAAATGAGGACCATTCCCCTGAGTATAGAGTCTAAACCTAGTTTAGTAATCACATTCCCAATTTGCTCCAGAGATTTAGGGGTGGCCATGTGACCAACTTGTGGCCAGTGAGATGTAAGAAGTCTTCTGGGAGGGACTGTGCTTCTTCTGAGTAAAATGAGATAGGTGAGGATATTACCTTTTTTCTTGTCTTAAATGTGGTTGTGTGAAGATACGACGTTTAGAGTTGAGGCAGTCATATTGCTGAAGCAAGAAGTCCAAATATAAAAAGTAAAGACTGAAGAGCAGAAAGGTAGAGAGTGTCTGAGTGCTAGGTGACATTGCAGAACCTTTGCATCAGTCCTGAAACTTACAGAAAGGGACTTGAATTGTGAAATTTTTCAAGAAACTATTAGGTATGCATTGCTACTTGTGGTGAAAGCATTCTAAGCCAATACAGTGGTCTAAAAATAGGCTTGCATTAATGAATTCAAGTATTAATGAATTCAAGGAGGTAACAATCTAGTTGGGGACATAAGGTGTATAAATAAAAAAAGAATTCCTGACAATGCAAGACAATGTGTACTGAGTATTGAATGAATAACGCAGCCTGGTGGGCCTATCAGGAAGGTCTTCATGGAAGATATAAAAATGTGAACTCTTTTACAAAGAACCTAATTAAATAACTGACCTATTAAAAGTGAACTGATGCTTAAAGGCTGGTAATAGTAAAGGTGTGGATTTAACATTTAGCTGTGCAAAAAAAGTCACTTTAGTTTTTGATAGCTTAAATTGGTCTCATTTTTGAGACTTCATTCTACTTGATGGTTGGAAACATAATACTAGTTTATTCTAGCTATATTTAGTCAAGTCAGTATTTTCTACCCTCCTTCCTTATCTCTAGAAGATATCTAAGTACTGATTCATGTGGTGTCATGGAGTTGGAGTGGGGACATTTGATTCTATGTCATGACTGTTGACAATGGCAGTGCCTCTCAAACTTTAATGTACATGCATATCACCTGTATGTTTATGAAAATGCAGAATCTGATTCAATAGGTCTAAGTAAGGCCTGAGATTCTGGATTTCTATCAAGCCCTCAGGCAATGCCATTGCTGCTACCCTGTGGAACACACTTTGAATAGTAAGGAGAGGACTCTGTTTAAAATCACTGTTTTGGAGCTTTTTCTTTTCAGTTTTGTGGAAACCAGGGAGGGTCCCCACCACTAGTCATAGTCATTGCATCAAACTTTGGTTTAAATCTCTAAATCTTTTTCCTCCTATTTTATATATGACTTATGTTTTTGGTTTTTCCTTCTCCCCTGTTGCTCCGCTGGCTGTCATGAGCTGGGAATGTGCCACTGAAAAAAGGTGGCACATGTAATTCATGGTGATAGTGGAATCTTTCATTGTAATGCAATTAGCAGTGGACATGTCTGGTTTTACTCTGGGAAAGCAACATGAAAAGAGTTATTTAAATTAGTGAAGGAGTATTAACATATAATTAATACAAGATTGCTCTGTTGAATAAAATCCCGTTGTGTGTGGCACATATATGCTTGTGTGTGTTATTCCAGACAATGACAACTGTAACAATTGTTTTTAGTGTTGATTTCCTGGCTGTCACCCATGCTGATTTCTGTCTGCTAGTGAGGTGGGTGTTAGAGGAGGAATAATCAGAATCATGACACTCCTCAAAGATCTATTTTTCTGTAATTCGGAGAAAGGTCTTGGAAGTCCAAGCGGGAATAGTAGCTAAACATAGTAGCTAGGGACCTTGAGTTGATCATCAAAGCTCCCATTAGTGCAAGAGGTGGAACTTTTCTTAATAGAGATTACTGTAAATGGATATAGGAGTCATGGGGGTAATTGACTAACCAAGACTTAAGCATGTTTGCGGAAAGCAAAAGTCACAAAACAGTATGTCTTCCCCCATTAGCCCCTAAACAGAAGTGAGTGGCAATTGCTGGCAATCCATCTTGAACGCAGAGTAGAGCTCTTTAGGATGTCAAATTACATGGAAATTGTAATGAGATTGCTAATGCTCATTGAATCTGTAGATCGTGTCTTTTATATGAGTTATTTTCTAAGACATTATATTTTACTTACTTGAATCTTCTGTAGTTGAACTGTCTTGGTAATACACCCTGGCGGGACGATGTGTTCTAGGCTCTTTGGAGAATGTTCTGCTATTCTTTCTGCTGTTGGGTTTGAAATGTGACTTGCCTTGACTGTCTGGAATTTTAAAGTGTAAGCAATAGTGCCATCCAATGGTGGCTAAGCAGCCTTCTGATGGAGAAGAAAATTGAATTTGCTTTGAGGAGATAAGCTTCATGAAGCTCTATGCTCAAATGTGGCTCCCAGGCTCCATGGATTATGTCTGTCTCTCAGTGGAGAGCCAGGTTCTTTGATTCTTGTCATCATTGGGGAAATTGACCTTGGTGGAATTCTCTAGTCTTGTCCAGTGAAAGTCACATCTCTCCTAAAATGGGAAAATTATACCTACTATGTTCTCCTGGCTTTGAGAATTAGCATCTTCATTTTTAAAAAGTAGGGAACTGGTTTTGAATACAAAACAATGTTTGGTGTAGTCCTATTAAAATCAATGTATTTTTAATACCCAGACCTTTTCACTGCTATTTCAAAAGGCTATCCTCAAATCTATAACCCTTTTAAAGCAGAAGGCTCTGTACATTGGGTCCTGTGCAACTTGAGGTGTTTAAATAATTGTAATTGGAAGAGCACCTGGGTGGCTCAGTTGGTTTGGTGTCCAACTTTGGTTCAGGTCAGGATCTTGCGGTTCACAAGTTCGAGCCCTGTGTTGGGCTCTGTGCTGACAGCTCAGAGCCTGGAACCTGCTTTGGATTTTGTGTCTCCCTTTCTCTCTCCCCTCCCCTGCTCATGCTCTGTCTCTTAAAAATAAATAAATGTAAAAAAAATTTTTTTTAAATATAATTTAATTGGAATCCGGATGTGGCAGACTTCCTGAGGAAAGCTGGTGATCCTGCTATTCTCTAAGGGCTTTGGTGAACCCCCTGTTCTAGGACACATAAACAAAAATGGATTTTTTTGCTGAAGATTTCAGGAAGAAACAGGGAAGATGATTTCCACCACAGACCATGTAGTAGAGAGCTAATGAAGATCTCATCCCTGTTCTGTCCTCTGCTAGCAAACTTGTCATTTCCCATCTCTTATTCCACATAGCATTTGAAGACTCCTTTATTATGCAAGCTACTCAGTGTATGTTCCCAATTTATAGATCCTCTTCAGCAAAACAAAACCCTGGAATTAGCTCCAGAGTGGTCATCTAGTGCCTCTTGGAGGCCTCCTCTCTCATCAAAGCTTTCAATTTATTCATCCAACTAAAATTATTTGGGTGGGTGGGTTCTCCTGCTGAGTAAAGATTTTTCTTCATATTATGATTAAGGTGTACCCTGCCTACTTCTAAAAATGACTGTAAACCATTAAGAGATTCAGATATATGTAAAAATATACTGAGTAATCAATTACATAGTCCAATACCAGACATCATTCACTTTGATACTATTTATCCTGTTGCCCCGGTCTCTCCTTCAAAAGAGTTCTTCAACCACTCCAAGTGAATTTTTTTTGTCCTTACTTCACTTTTTTTCAATCACTTGGTAACCCCTTCTAATCTCCCTGCTGAAGCTGGCCAGCTAGCCTTGTTCTTCCTGGAAGCACTCTCTTAGATTCTCTCCCTCTCCAGGATTTCTTAGACCCCTGGTTGCTGTTACACTTGAAAGGTGTTAATGAATGACAATGATGTAATGTGTCATGGCTATAGGACTATTTGCATTTAAATGGGGACTTTTACATTTGCACAGTTTGAACCCGAAGAAATGACTCCTTGAGGAGAATTACAGCCATAGGGGCAGGCCAATGAGGCAAGCATTTGGCTGTATATAACCATCATTATACATGGATGCCCCTACCCCTGGGTGAGGACTAAATGTACTGCATGAGATGGCTGGGAGAATACAAGTATCAACTGAAAAGAACACATATGATATTACAAAATAATTCTATATTTGATGGCTTATATGAACTGCCCCACAACTACAGGGTACAAATGTAGTGATGTATCTTTGACGGCCTTGTTCACTGTTGTAATTGCTAGTGTTTTTTTTTTAACCTCTGTTTTCTCTTTACTTATTTTGAGAGAGAGAGAGAGTACACATAAGCAAGGGAGGGGCAGAGGAGACAGAGAGAGAGAATCCCAAGCATGCTCCGTGCTGTCAGCTCAGTGCAGAACCTAATGTAGGGCTCGAACTCATGAACTGTGAGATCATGACCTGAGCTGAAATCAAGAGTTGAATGCTTAACCAACTGGGCCACGTGGATGCCCCTGAAAATCTCTTTATTGAGGTATCATCAACATACAAAAAGCTGCACATATTTAATGTATACAACTTAATGAGTTTGGAAATGGGTATACACCCATGAAACTATTACCATAAATCAATGCCATAAATGTATCTGCCACCTCTAAGAGTTTCTTCCCATCCTACTTATTTAGTAATAAGAACACTCAACTTTAGATCTACTCTTTTTGCAAAATTTTAAGTACACAGTTTGTTAACTACAGGCACCATGGTATGTAGTAGATCTCTAGGACGTATTAATCTCGCATAACTGAAACTTTGTATTCCTGACCACCAACTCCCTGTTTAACACCCTTTCCCACCCCTGTCCAGTGTTTTGTGTCCTGGCACATAGTAAACGTTTAATTTGTGTAGTAAAGGGATGGATACATAGATGGTTGATTTTGCAATAGATTGTTTAAACTCTTCCTCATACACAAGAACTCCAAATATCTCTCCTGAGACTTCCATGACCTGAATATTTCAATGAATTGCAGAATTTTTTCTTAGTCTCAAATGATGAGTGGGGCAGCTAGTCCTCTGTTTCTTTCTTTGTGCCAGACTGCATTGCTGGTGAAGCTGAATTCTTCACAGTCCCAAGAGGTTGGTTCACCTGAAAGGGGCATAGGAACTCTCCAAGAAGAACCTTCCACTCCTTCAAGGCCAGGGTGAGTGGGTGCATAGAGCTCTGGCTCAAGACTGCAAATCTGAGCCCTTGCCTGTGTTCATGGGCACAGCTACATCCCAGGGCACAGCTAGAGGACATCCAATCCTAGCAGCAGATATTTGCAATGGGGGAAGAAATAGAGTTTGGTAACATATAATGCATGTCAACGGCTTAGTGTAGTCTCTGACATACAGTAAGCATTTAGTAAATTAATCTAATTTGTAAAGTGTGACTGTATTAAGGTAGATTAGGTGGCTGCAATAGAGAACAAAATTTAATGGCTCAAAGAAAAAAATTATTTCTCACTCTTGTTACAGCACCAGGTGACTATTCCAAGTGTTAAAGAAAACTTTTTAGACAATTTAGCTATAAGCATGTATCAGAGTTTTATTATGGTCATGCACATGAAAGAAATTCACCCTGGAAGGCTGCTTCCCAAATTCATGTTTGGCAGAGAACCTTGGTAGGAAAAGGGTTTAGTTAGATAATCACTGTTAGAATAGACACAGAAAGAAAACAAAGTCTGGTTAAAGGTCACTAGATCTTTGATTGACAGTTGGCAACTGAGTGTGTGGGTAATTGGGCATGTGGGTAATTGGTTTCCCAGAGCAAACCTTAATCCCATTCAAGTTCACAGGAAATTGTTTAAGCATTTTATCAGGAATGCTAACTTCTCAAAAAGAGACTGTGCAGCAAAAAGCATCTGTCCTCTGACCAGGTTTGGAACAATTTTTCTTATGTGGGACTGTGGACCACTCTGTCCCATCCAGTCATTAAGGAACCCAGGATGATGACAGCTCTGCAATTTAATGTCAATTTGGTCAATGTCAGAACAGAGATTTTGTCTTAAGCGAATGAACCAGAGGTTGGAAATAGAACTTCTGCTTACATATCACTGAGAACTTAGTTTCATAGTCATGAAGCTGCAAAGGGGGCTGAGAAATGCAGTCCCTGACAGGCCATTCAGGTCCTAGCTGCAGATCTCTTACTATAGGGAAGAAATGGAGTTTGGGGACAGCAGTGGTCTCTGCCACAGTGAGGGTGTGCCTAGCCTTTCAGATTCTACTGTGTTCTGGAGCAAGAGTTGGCAAACTATGGCCCAGAGGCCAAATCCCATTCACAGCTATTTTGTAAATAAAGCTTTATTGGAACACAGCCATGCTCATTCATTAATTTATGGCTGATTTCATACTACAACAACAGAGTTGAAGAATTGAGACAGGGACTACATGGCCCAAAGCCTAATGTATTTATTAATTGACCCAATATAGAAAAAGTTTGTTGACTGTAGGAGGCCTGATTGTGTGGGGGCCAGCAAGATGGGTCATGAAGAATTCACTGAAGGCAGAAAAATCAGATAAAAGTTTATTGAAGGTACCTGGTGGCTCAGTTGTTAAGTGTCCAACTCTTGATTTCGGCTCAGATCATGATCTCATGGTTTCTGGGATTGAGCCCCGCATTGGCACTCTGCACTGATAGCATAGAGCCTGCTTGGGATTCTCTCTCTCAGCTTCTCTCTCTGCTCCTCCCCTGCTTATGAACATACTAGCTTGCACGCATGCTCGCTCTCTCTCAAAAACAATAAATAAACATAAGTTTATTGAATACATTGTAAGGAAGCAATGGGCAGGGCAGCAAAGGAGAAACTGTCTGCCATGAATCGGTAGTGAGGGGCCACAGTTATAGGGTGCTGTGAAGAGTATGGGGATATATGGAATTTCCCCTTTTTTGGTAGAAACTGAGCCTGGCTGAAATTGGTCAGTCAGGGCCTGTGGCTATTTTGAGGTGGGTCGAATAATGAGCCTATTTATGTCAGCTCAGTGGTCACTGTGGGCCCTTTTGCCTTGCTCAAGTTTCCATTGCTCAAACCTGTTGCCTAAAAGTGGCTTCTGCACTGTTTTAGACAGGGTTCTGAATTGCCCACAGAAATCCAACTGCTGAGTCAAAGCATATGTGTGTTTAAATTTTGGTAGGGGTACCTGGGTGGTTCAGTCGGTTAAGCGTCCGACTTCAGCTCAGGTCATGATCTCACTGCCTGCAGGTTTGAGCCCTGCATCGGGCTCTGTGCTAACAGCTCAGAACCTGGAATCTGCCTCAGATTCTGTCTTCGTCTCTCTGCCCCTCCCTTGCTCGCTTTCTGTCTGTCTCTGTGTCTCTCTCTCAAATGTAAAATAAACATTAAAAAAATTAAAAAAAAATTTGGTAGACTTTGCCCTTTATCCTTGCACTAGCAATGTATGAGATTGCTTGTTCCCCAGTATCCTCACCAGCACCAAGTGACATCAGACTTCCTTGGGGCCAATTTGATATGTGAAAAATGGTATTTCACTATCGTTTTAATTACGCTTATCTTATTACTAGTAATATTTAGTTTTAGGTGTTAGTTATAATAAGAAATATATTTGGTCTTTGTCCCTGATTCCTGATACAAATCTCCTAAAGATCCATGGAATTTGCTAAATGATAGGAATATTGTTTGTTATTAATAACAACTCCTTTCAGCCACACCTGAGTTTATGTTAATGAGGTGGCTTTTGGAAAGCCCCAGTGGATGGGGCTGGTTACTAGGGGAACCAACCAGGATTATTAGATTGGAATTTACCATCCTCATCCCTTCCATCTTGGAGGGGAGAGGAGGTGGAGGTTGGATCAATCAGTCAATCATGCCTACATAATGAAGTAATGAAGCCTCAACAAATCCCCAAAAGAATGGGGTTTGGAGAGCTTCTTGGTTGGGGAACATTTGGAGGGGCTGGGAGAGGGCCACACTTGGAGAGAGCATGGAAGCTTTCTGCCCCTTTCCCCATACCTTGCTCTATGCCTCTCTTCCATCAGGTTGTTCCTGAGTTATATCCTTTATAATAAACTGGTTATCTAGCAAAAAAACTGCTTTTCTGAGTTCTGTAAGCTGCTCTAGCAAATTAAATGATCTGAAGGAGGGGATCTTGGGAACCTCCCATTTATAGCCAGTGGATCAGAAGCACAGATAACAGTTTGTACTCATGATTCACCTCTGAAGTGAGGGCTGTCTTGTAGGACTGAGCCCTTAACCTGTGGGATCTGATGCTATCTTCAGGAAGATAGTGGCAGGATTGAGTTAAATCATAGGACACCCAGCTGGGGTTGCAGAATTGCTTGATGTGTGGAAGACTCACACCTTTGGTTTTAGAAGTGAAGGAGTATGACAGTAAAGGAGAGACATAGAGGAGTGTATTTTTCTTTTAGAGTTATTGCAACTGAAACTCATCATGTTTTTAGAGTATTTGTACTTCTTATTCTGTGGACTGTCTGCTGGCAATCTTGGCACATCAGTCAGCAAATATTGAGTTGTTGATTTTGCATAGTAATTTTTAGGACCTTTTTATATGCTAGGGAACTGAGCTCTGTATGATATGAATTGCACAAATCTATCTCATTTCTAAAAGATATTCTTTTGACTTTACATATGGAGGTTTTTGCTGTACAAATTTTTAAAATTTTTGTGTAGTCAAATTTATCAGTCTTCTCTTCCAAGACTTCTGATTTACATGTCATGCTTAGAAAGCCTACCCTACTCTGAGATTGCACAACAATTTCTGCCTTTTTTTCTAATAATTTTGTGGTTTTCAGTTTTTACATTTAAATGTTTGCTCCATCTGTAATTTATTTTGTTTTGAGGTTAGGGGAATGGATTCGATTTTCTGTTTTCTAAATGGCTACCCATTGTGTGAATACCATTTCTTTAATAATACATTTTTATCGTATATTAATTTCCTCTGTTTTTGGGTATATTACTGGAATATTCCACTGATATGTCTATTTATGGGTCACTATTTTGTTGCTTTAATTAATATAGCTTTATATCATATTTTAATATCTGGCAGGGCGACTTTGACCTCATTATTTTTTTTAATAGGATTTTTCTGGATAGTTTTACTTGTTTATTTTTCCATATGAAAATAGTTCAAAAATACTGCTGATAATTTTTATTTGCATTGCATTAAATTTATGTATTAACTTGGCAGGATTGATATCTTTATCAAATTGATGTTGAGTTCTTAAGCATGGACATAATATACCTTTCCATTTGAAGAACTTATGTTGTTTTTAAATTACTTTTTCATTGTTGACTGAATTTTTCTGACTGTGAAAATCTTTCTGAGGTTGGGCCACTGGGTTCATTTCTTAAGCTTGTGTGTAAATTATTGTTTTTAATTGCTGAGACATACCTGTTCCACAAATTGAGAAGCTCTGTGTTATAATGAACAAACACACAGAGCAAACACACAGAGCAAACACACCTTACTGTAGGAAATGATACATTTGTGGATTTTATCATTGCCTTGCTCTCCCTAAGTGTTTTTTGGTGATGCTTCATAGAATAGGAGCAAGGAGACTATGACACAGAGGGAGGAGAAGATCTGGAAGGCAGATCTGGAGAAAGTGTTGGTTCAACTCTTAATCTGGAAAATTCCATAGTATTGAGCAGCTTATCATTGTGGGCTCACTTATAGTCTCGACCTCTGGGAGGAAGTGTAGAATATGCCTCAGAGATGTCCCACCCAAGGGCCAAAGTGTCTGGGGGTATTTACCAAGTTCCATTTGTCACTGAGTAAATGCTGCTTCTGGTGTCATCAACTCAGGCACCTCTATCTTGCTTCGAATGTGCACCTATGACTAAGAGAAGCCCCAGGCAGAGTCAAAGATGCTTGTAGTTAGAAGTGGTTAGCCTGCAGAAGACTAGTGGAGGAGAGGCTCTGATACAACTGTCTTAAAATGTTTTAAATTTCTGCATCCTTAGCCACCAGATACCTACCCATGTTGGAAGAGGATTAGGGTAGTTAAAACTTTGGATGGTTAGTGCCATCTATGCTCCTTTCTTAGGAAATTCTACCTTCACTTTGAGTGGGCATGTCTTCATTCTTTGCCTTGGAACTCTCTCTTCCCACTCTCCTTCCTACTGCACTGATTGGACCAGGAGCCAAACTTAACCTCAAAGTTAGCAGTGCTATGGGATTGTCAATAACATGTGACTTGCTACTGGAGTTTGTTTCCATTCAAAATAGTAGGGCAGGTCACATTCCTCCTTTGGGAATATGGAATTGAGAAACAAAGAGCCAGTTGCCAGTTAGTGGTAGGAGCTAGAATTAAAATGTTAATGTATGAAAAGAGGAACATGATAGCTACTTTCAAGCAGAAATCATGAAAGTTGGTTGTTAGAGAGAGGAATATGGAGGATGAAAGGGTGGGGGGAAGAGAGAGAGAGAGAGAGAGTTAAGAGGCCAACCCCCAAAGATGCTTTGTTTCTTTTCTTTCCTGAGTCTTACAATAACTATCTCCACCCTTTACCTGAGTTCTATGAGTGAGTTACTGTTATTTGTCTTGACCAAAAACACATTGGCAGAAAACTGAAGGATGGTTCCTTAAGAATGATTCATGCATTTCCCCCTCCACTGTCTGAGGGCAGCTATTTTGCCAATTCACAGTTGCTCACTGCTGTGAAAGTCTCCAAGAATATAAAATCTGGAGAAAATGCTAGTCATTAATCGTAGTAGGGTTGTCTTTCCCAAAACAGGTAGTGATAACATCATACAGCTTACTCTATAAGGAAGTTAAATTTTCATTCCCTCAAGAAGAGAGTAAATCTGAGCAAATCCCTTATAGTTGTAACCCTTTGCTTTATAAATGGGTCCTAACAGTAGAGAGGTTAGAAGGAGGAAGTTTTAGCAAGTTTCCTGTAATGAAACTTAATGAGATCCTCTCACCTGAGTTTTTACTGACCTAAGCTTCTTTGAGGAAATAGCCTCACCTACCATCCACAGAAGAAGCTCAGTTGACTAAGTACAAAGAGGCAAAAACAAGTCAGGAGGCTTAATTCAATCCATCCATGCTAAGCAAATATGACCCACAACAAAGCTACATTAAATAGAAGCTGCAAATGACACACATAACATGTTTATTCAACCCCTTCTGTGTTCAGGCTTTGTGTTAGGTTCTGGCAGCATAGAAGTAAGTAAGAAAGATTTGTTCCTTCACTCAGAACATAGAATCTATGGGGAAAGATGGATACTGAATACATATTTATAAGCAAGAGTATAAATACCAAAGGGAAGGGCATGAGAACAAGGGAGGGAAAGCCTCCCCAATAAACTTTATTTATTATTTTGAAGCTGATACCTGAAGAATGAGCAAGAGGAAAAGCCTTTTAGAAATAAGGATATTATTTGCAGAAGAGGTCAGCCTCCCACTGAGTGCCATATAATTTCTTTCCGCGGCTAAAACTCCACCTGTAGTCCTGTACAGGGCTTTCTCAAGAGTAGGTCACTTTTTTGTGGAGGGAATAGTGGTAGTTTTTGATCACCTGTTTGTTCTTTGCAGCAGATGTTGCTGGTGCCTGCACAGGGGACATGTGCAGACAGCTGCCTTGCAGGCTGAGGTCCTGCCCTCACCTGCATGGGCTGTCTGGCTGCAGAGACTATGGGGGTCTTGTGGGGAAAGCCAGCAGCACCAGAGATTTAATGCTTCTTACTCGTTTTCTACTAATATGGGACAGGGAGTTAAAGCTTCCTCACCCTTTAGTGGACTATTCTGAGGTGTGTTTATACAGCCTTTAAGAGGATTCTGGATAGGACAGAGGCCCCAGTAGCCTTCAGTGGCTGTGTGTGATCTGTGCCTCAAGAAGTCCTTAATAGGGGCGCCTGGGTGGCTCAGTCAGTTAAGTGGCTGACTTTGGCCCAGGTCAGGATCTCACAGCTTGTGGGTTTGAGCCCTGCACTGGGGCCCTGTGCTGACAGCTCAGAGCCTGGAGCCTGCTTCAGATTCTGTGTCTTCTCTCTCTGACCCTCCCCTGCTCACATTCTGTCTCTTGCTCTCCCAAAAATATACATTAATTTTTTTTTAAAAGGAGTCATTAATGGGCTTTCCTTCCTTCACTGCCTACCTCCTCCCTCATTTCCTCACAATGCTTCCTAGGATTTCTATCTTGGGGTCTGCTTTTGAGGGGAAGCCACACTAAGATGATCTCCAAGCTCTTCATCTTTGCTTTCAAGTTGATTGTCATGATTGTGTTTATGGTTTGTGGGGATTCCTGCAGGTGGAAAGGAAGGAGAGGACATTCTGTATCAGAAGCTTCTGCTCCTTTCATAGTCAGAAGGCTTGGTGTGTGTGTGTGTGTGTGTGTGTGTGAGAGAGAGAGAGAGAGAGAGAGAGAGAGGTTAAAAGTAAATCCTCATTAGGAAACTGTTGAAAACATCTGTCTCAAGTTATTCTTCTCCAGAAGGCTTATATTAAAAAGTAAAGAACATGGAAGCAAACCATGGTGGGGAATGAGCCCTGACCTGGGAGTCAAGGGATCTGAATCAGATTCTGTTACAGTTAATCATTGTGTGAACTTGGGAGGGAAACTTCCTCTTTGGGCCTTGGTTTCCTCATCTATGAAGTGGCAAGGTAGGATTAGTGGTCTTCAGGGCCACCTGGTGTGCTCTTTGAATATATTTCATTAACTCCATGGTGTGTAAGCTCTGCTCCAAGCCCAGGGTCTGCCAGGGATGTGGAAAGTAAGGAGAGATAGGATGGGCCCTCATTCATTCATCAAGTGTTTCTTGAAGCTTACCAGGTGCCAGGTACTCTTCCAGACATTGGAAGTAGAGGTAAACAATAGAGTGTCAACTGCCCCCTCTGATTCAATCAAAGAAGGCCTTGAATGAAAAATTTGGGGCTTAAAACAAAAAAAGAAAACAAGTCTTCTCTTTTCATCATCTATTTGGCACCTATTGATGATACATGAATGCAGCTGTTTTTTTTTTTTTAATTAGATTACACATTTACTCTCTACCAGGAAACAAAGTCGTATGGGGAAATGACATTTGGGGCAGGGATATTTTAATGGAAAAAATTTGGGACTATGGGTGCTATCCTGGAGAGTGAGATGAGGTGGTAATTATAGGGGGCTTGGGAGAGCCCAGTGATGTGGGTGCCTTGCTGTGGACAGGAAAAGCAGTCAGTCCAGAGGTGGAGGAGGGGCCCTAATCTTGAGCTTTTCCATCTTGGGGCCTCACAATTTAGCTAGTGGCTTGTACTAAAATTACTGGTCAGGTCACAATGGTGTTTTTTATAAATGGGAGATGGGGATGGGGAGTGGGTGAAAATAGAATGATTTATCATCCTAAAGCAACAGATTTGGGTGTAGGCCCAGTGCTACTGAAAGGGTCCTTTTCATGATGCGTGGGCAACTCTCTCTACTTCTTAAGTCTTCAGCGAGGCAATTGGAATGGCTTTTAAACATGGACCCTGTCAAGTGATGCAAAAGTCCCATGATTTACAACCCAAAAAAGTTTATCTTGCTCTGGGAAAAAAGAAGACCTTGGAACCAAAGCTTCACATTTAGAAGCCAATAAAAACATCTTAAAATAACGCCCCCTCCTCCCTTCTTCTCTATAATGAGAAATGGAGGATTTAGCAAGAGGTAGGGGGCTGTGGGCAGGACTATTGCAATCATCAGTGATTGAGCTTCAAGGTCCAAGGACTTTGTTGTGGGCACTGGAGCCCTAATGATTTATAATTAACTCCAACAAGAAAAACCAAATGCCATGCACTTTCCTAACAGAGCTACAAAAATAACCACATTCATAGTGTTCCCAAAATTGGAAACAAATGTCCCAAGGAACATAAGAGCTCCATGCTGTCCTACCCAAGCTTTGGAGGAAGAAAAATACTGGCACTCAGTCACGACCACAAACGATGAGCCAATATCGTTTGTCATGGGAAATTCATCTGGGCAAAATCGGATTGCACCATTAGCCCTCAATGGCTCTGAGAAATAACCATATTGAAATGCCTCAAATTAAATTCAACCAAGGGCTGAGTCTAACATCCTCTTTCCTATGAGTTGCTGAGTTTTGTTTCTTTATCCCCTCTTCTTAACAAGGAAGAACTGAAAGGGGGGAAAACAATCAATGCCTAATTGTACCCTTGTTCCTGAAATGGTTCAGACATGGCTGTTTTTAAAAAGTGGATACAAACAAGGGTAATAACCATATAATGTATTAGGGGGCTTTGAAGTGGTACAGAAGGGCAAGGTGACCTTAGTTCACTGTTGAAGAATTAGGAGGGGTGGAGCTGGTGATATGGCAACTGGATTAATGACCTATAATCTTAGTTTACTAAAAGAAAAAATTTTTTAAGGATATATGAATCTATTCCATTAATAATCTTACTTCTTGTGCTAATGTGGAATATAAAAGGTTTAGTTATAGAAGTTTACTCAAGAGAACTTCTCTATCTGTAGGGCCCTTTTGATGCTATTAAACATCAAAGTTATGCAACAAAGGACAGAGTTAATGATTCTAAAGACAATAATGAACTAAGTCTAGGCATTATAGTAAATACAGGCATCTTTGTAAATTTGCACAACTCTATGAAAGTCTTGAATATAATTCCCATTTTATAGATGAGAAAATAAAGCCTCTGAAAGGTTTAATAACTTGCCAAATTTCAGTTAGTGAAAAGTAGAGCTAGGACAAAGACCCATTATTATTTGACTCCAAAGTCCATATTCCATGCTCACTCTTGGGTGGACTTCTGTGTTTTCCCCCTTTTGCTCAATGCTTTCCAAACTGTGGTTCACAACTTTGAGGGCCATAGGAAAACTTCAGATAACTTTACCTTATTTTCCTAATTCTGTATGTCAGAGAGGTGGGGAACAAAACCCTTTCAATGCTCAAATCTCATAATCCTACCTCCAATTTTATGAATTAGGTAATGTACCTCCCCTCAGGAGACTCAAGACAGTAATATTAGCTGAGTGAGAAGAAATATAGATGAGTGAACTTTCCAACTGACTTAGACATAGCAGCAATAAAATGTGAACTTGAAAAGTGTCTGAGAATCTATTGTTTGAACTTTGTCAGTTTATGTAAACTTTGTGCAATGAATATGCAAATCTCCTCCACATTTTCATGCTTATATACTTCTAACAGACCTGGATATAGCCTCCTGGGAAAATGCTGGTTTAAGCTTTTCTACAAAAGTCACCTATGAGACTGAGAATTTCCACTGGCTCTGTCCAAAACATGGGATTAATTGAAAAAATTCCCATTCCTTGTTTTTTGCTTGAGAGAAATTAATTCTTCCTATGAAAAGTTTTTTTTTTAATGTTCTAAAACTATCTGAACATTAGGAATTTAAACATTACCTTGTAGCCACCTTCTTCCCTAAGGAACATAATCTATCCAAGCTGTTAAAGTGTTGTGAATGCCAATAATAGGACAATTTTATAGTGTTCAGGACATGAAGCTAAAGCATATTAGAATGCTGGGTGTAGGTGTATTTGTTCACATTTAAAAACTAGTTAAACATTTCAGACCTCTTTAGAATTATACAGGGTTATTTATTACAAGACTCTTGAACTTTCTAGAGGCAGCAATCTTCCGGTGATCTTTATCAAGCTGTTCTCTTCTAGCCTCCTCCATGGCTGTTTGTTTGGTTCTTTCTTTTTCTTTTCTTCCTCCTCCCTTTCTTCCCTCTTGAATTTAGACTTAACAGGGAAATAAAATGTCAAATGCATGTGAAAAAAATCCAGTGGTAAAATTTGCAAATGGGAATGTAATTTGAAGGCCATGCCAAAATTAAGCAGCTAGGTTTTTAACTTTTTTTCTTTCTCTGCTAATTAGGCTGCACATTTTAAATCTTAAACATGTGCAGAGTTGTGAGGGATCTTGCATGTAGACAGAAGCTTAATGCCAGCCCCTCTTGATAGTCGGTGTTCAGTTTTGCAATACTCACAACAGACACCATCAGTAACTCCTATTTGTTGAGTGCCTTCCACACAAATGACAGTATGGAAAGAATCAGAGAAAGTTAGAGCTGGCATGAACTCTGATGTCATCTACCCCAATGGTTTCTAATTTTTTTTAGGCAGAAACAAGTAAGATATTACCCAGAAGCCTATTATGTAAAGCAGCTAGCCTTGAGCCACTATGTATGGAAGATGTACACATGTGGGTAAGGTATAAAAGAGTGTGTGTGAATGTGGGTGCATGTTTGCCTCACCTTCCTCTGTTAGGACAGAATATCTATCAGTCTGGGAATGGATACACAAAGCTTTTAGATTTATAGTTTGAAAATTCTAGATTTTGGACTACCCTATCATTTTATTGAGGAAGAACCCAAGTTCCAGAAAGCTGCAATGAGTTATTCAAGGTCACACTGCTAGAAAGAGGTTGAACAGACTCGAAGTAGGTCTTATGTTCTGAGCATTCTGCTCTTTTGTTTTGTTCCACCTGCTAAATTTATTATATATTCTTTTACTTCACCCCGTTATATCTATTTTAACAAATAAATCCATACATGCTTTCCTGTTAGTTTTTTTGGAAACCACACATATCAGTTTAATTATATTTCCCTCCCATTATAAGGAAGGACTACAAAGGTACTGTTTGTATGTTTGCCTGTTTGTTTGTCTTTTCCATTTTTATTGAGATATAATTGACACATAAGTGCCCTTTCTTTTCCTACTATAATGCACTGTTTCCTGGAATGTAGAGAAATTATCCATGTTTGCTCGTGAGAAATCCAATAAGATATATGTATAAAAATAAAAGTTAGTGTACATCTGAGGATAAGTTTGCATACTTAAAGTTTGAATACAAAAGATTGGTATAACAAGGTTGTAAAAACCATGGATGATTCTGTATCCATTTGATTTCTTCATAAGTGTCTTTAAGATCACTCTTTAAGGAAACCTAAGCTGAAAATTATAGACATAGCATTATGAGTTTAGTGTATGCAAAAAAGAAAATGACCAATTTCAATCACCATACCTATTCTCAATGAATAAGAATTTATGAATCAGGGAACAAATGCACATTTATATGTCCAAAGTTAAAACAAAATCAGGGTGCCTTGGTGGCTCAGTCGGTTGAGCATCCGACTTGGGCTCTGGTCATGATCTTGCTCATGGGTTCGAGCCCTGTGTCACGCTCTGTGCTGATGGCTTAGAGGCTGGACCCTGCTTCAGATTCTGAGTCTCCTTCTCTTCCTGCCCCTCCCCTGCTCATGCTCTGTCTGTCTCTCTCAAAATAAACAGGCATTAAAAAATTATTATGTAAGTACTATTATGTGTAATTATTTATTACTGATTGACTTAAAAAATTGTTTGGTCAACTACCAGTCTTAATCATATGAATATGAGGACTTCTTTACCATAGCCCTGCTGTGTGCCTATATTTACTGATACCAATTTTCTAGTCATTTGAATTATAGTTTTCTCAAAGCAAATAACATATTACTGGAAATCCAGAATATATACCTCCTACTGAATTCCAGTATATAATATACTGTATTTATAAAACAAAATAATTTTATCTTTTGCAATTACAGTTTAGACTTTTAATGACTTTTAATTCATAGGTAATAATATGATTAAATTGTTTCCCTTAGAAAATCTCTATGCAAAGTATATATGCAACCTCTGTTCCAGCAGGTATGATAGTTTCTGCTTTTATGGAACTCACTATTGAAAATTTGTCTTATATTAACACTAGGTGGATGGAGTTTTGCATTGCCTTTGAAGTCATGAAGAAATTTCATCATGTGGATATATGGATGGTTTGGGAGTTTTCCTGGGTTTCCCACCAAGCAAATACCTGAGGTGTTAGCAGGCTCAAATTCATTAGGGGATGGAGTAGGCAGGGAGTATAGGTAGTCGAGAATTCAAGAAATCCAAGTTGTTGGCAAGGTCTCAGGTCTTATTTCTGCATGCAGAAGGGAATCAAGGGGTGCTAGGCTGGGAAAATCTTTCCCATGATTCAGCCAGTGGCAGAGATCCAATTCAAGTCATCCTTGCAAGGGGCTGACCAATACTACAGAGCCAAAGCATTCATTTATGGGCAGGATTTGGTTCCCTCTCCTCTCTCTTAAGTAGTCTTCTTTAATTTTGAAAAATTTTAATACATTAAATTTTTATTTTTTTTTTGTGGACAATGAGAAACCAGGCTTTACAGTTCCTTAGAGCTTGGGTGGTCCAATTACTAATTCTTTGTTGAAAGTTCTGCAGTACACTGGCAATGGCCACGAAGTCTCAGCAAGTATGCATACCTCTCCAGGCCTCTGAGAACATGTAGGTTTCAATGTGCATGCCCAAAGCCACACCCATTTCCACTTTCTCTCTTACCCTTGCAAAATGAGGATGAAGGCTGACCTCAGCCGAAATGATTGAGTAGGGAATGGCTTTTGAGCATTTGATGGATTCTGGGAAGCTGCCCACTTAACTCAGCAATAAATAAATACCACTGTTGTTTTCTGTAGTCTCAGGCCTATGTTTCTTTTCTTTTCCTTTTTCTCTTTTATGTATATATATAGAGAGAGTGAGAACATGGAAGGGGGCAGAGGGAGAGAGAGAGAATCTTAAGCAGGTTCCATGCTCAGCACAGAACCCGACTTGAGCTCAGTCCCATGACCCTGGGATCATGACCTGAGCTGAAATCAACAGTTGGATGTTCAATGAACTGAACCACCCAGGTGCCCCCTCAGGTCTATATTTCTATCATTAAAAATGCATCACCACTCTGATTCTAAAAAGGAATCTTGTTTTTCTTCAAATATGGAGAAATCATACCTTAACTGGATTACCACTTTTGTGGGAATGACTTAATTTATGTGATTCTAAGGTACATTTTCTCCCACATTTGAACACTTCTGAAATGCTCAGTTAGTGTACAATAACTGAGCTTCATGTGATATTACATTTTTATGTCTTGGAAAGTTTTTATTAAATTGATGATTCACCTTAAAAGGATAACATCTTAGAATCAGGAGAATACAATAGCTTCTTATTGTTAGAATAGTTAATTTCTAATTTTGACTCTGAATGAAATTATGTAACCACAAGATTATGATGGTGATGATAGAAGAGGAGGAAATGTAAAGAAAGTAGGGATAGGTTGTTGAAATGGGAGAGAGACTATGCTAGAAAAAATTTTACTATCTTATTTCTACTTGGGATTATGGTTTTGAACTCCATTCAGCTGCATTTAACTGGGCATCTCCCTCACCAGTTGGAGTGGAGAAGTTCAGATCTGTTTTATCATGTCTATCAAGAACCACTGATTTATTGCCTACCATATAAATTTATGAAGAGATATAAAGCACAGCCTTTGAACCTCAGAATACATTGATTATTAAAAATTTGTGACTTCATTGGTACAGCAGGGAAAGCCTTCCATTAAATATTTTTTGTTAACAGCTTTATTTTGATATAATTCACATACCCTACAACTCACCCATTTAAAGTGTATAATTCAATGGATTTAAGTATATTCACAGAGTTGGGCAAATATTACCACAACTAATTTAAGAACATTTTCATCACCCCAAAAAGAAGTTTCATATTCTTCAGCAGTCCCCTCTTATTCCTTCTATCTCCCCAAACTCTAGATATCACTATTTCATTTAAATTTGAAGACCAAAAATACAGGGTGGTGGAGGGTCTAGGCTGGGGCAATGAACTAGAAATTAGAAGTTTTCAGAACATTCCAAAATTTGGCATTGCTTCTTAGAAATTATGTAATTTCTTTGAGCCACATTTTCTTCATCTGTATAATTGGCATAATGACAGCCATATCACAAATAGTTATTATTAATGTGGTGGTTTTGAGGATTAATTAAGATAACGTATGTGAAAGTACCAGCACAGGGCATGTCACATAGTAGGTTCAGAATATTATTTTCTTCATCTTTTTATTTCTCTTCAAGATGGGTCCTGAGTTGAACTGCTGAAGGATGACTGGTCTCTCTCCTCCCTTTATGTGAAAACTGAGTCCTTTGTAGATGCTAACCCTCTCAGTCCCATTTTACATGTGGTTAAAGCCCAGTAATGCTGCTGGTGACATCTCAATTCAGCAGTTGAGCTGACGATACAAAATAGAGGGTCTGATTCCCATTTTCTTAGAAAAGGAACAACCAAAAAATCATGTCATCCACTTTATTCAGTTAATCGGAAGTCAGCCTAAACTCAAAATTTCCACTAACTGGATGGTTTCCAAAGGGATACATAGCAGTCAAGGAACCAAAGTGGTCAGCAAAGATGATGGATGTGGAACAAATACAATGATACTCTCAGTTACTCTGTAAGAATCTCCATGGAAAAAGATATGAGGGTCACTGGACTCCAAAAGCCAATCTCATTGGCTTTTAACTCTGGAAAAGCCCACTGAGCTATGCCAAGACTTCTCTTTGAAATTTCAGAGATGTCTGGCTTATCTTTATTTGTCCATCCTTGAGGAGTAAGAGGTGAGGGGTGTTTCTGTGTTGATGTGATAGATGGTGAAATTGAAGTGTAGGGTAATTTCCATGGTCTGAGGCCCTAAAGTCTTTCAAAGAAAATATTAATAATGATCTTCTCATGATTCTAGGCCCTCTGATCCCATGTCTGACAGAATCTGGATGCTCCTGAGAGCTTTTGGCTCTCCTTATGTCTCTGTTGACTTTTGCCAACACAAGCTCCAGGTTATTCTACTGAAAACAATTTAGTCAAAAATAAGTTGATTGGTGTAACTATTTGGTAAAGGAAAACAAGATAAAATGAATGTTCTTCAGACACTATACGTTAATAATTTGGTCCATGATTGTGACTGCTTTGTATCCTTTATTTATCTTTAAAGATTTTTGCCCATTCTAAAATTTAACTTTCAGTACTTCTCTATATATTTATTATTGTATTTCACATTTATTTCCAGCTTATTATTCCTATTCTTTGGTCTTAAAGTGGAAATTTGGGATAATAGGATTTAGATGAAACATCCAAAGTATCCAATAATTTTCAGTCTGATAAAATAAACATACAGGTTCAATATTATATGTGATATTATATTATATTCATAAGATAACAATAATATATAGATAAGTATTTGGACAACTGTACATCAAAGTCTGAGTAATGTTTGCGTGGGTGGAATTATTCTGCTTACTTGTATTCTATTAATCCATTCAACAAAATTTTTATTAAGCTCTTCTAAATGTCAGCCATACTCTCTATGTTGGGGCTAAAGCAATAAAGAAGAAAAACAAGAAAATTTTTCTTTCAAGAAGGTACAAACCAGCGGAGAGTGAGAGTAGATAAAAGAATTAAGTCAAATATATATATCATAAGGTTGACAGTGAAAAGTACTATGGAAAAAAAAAATGAAGCCAGGAAGGGGTATAGAGTGTTGGGGAGGATTCCAATTTTAAATAAGGTCATCAGGGAAGGTTTTACTGTCAAAGTAGCTTTTGAGCAAAGAGCTCAAGGAGATGAGGGTGTGAACCAGATATCTATTTGGGGCAAACACATGATAGCAGAAGGAACAGTGAACTCAAAAGGGCTGCCTGGGGATCAGGACTTGGGCGTGGGGGTGTGGGGGGTGGGGTGGGGGAATAGTCATGAATGAATCCAATTTTTTGGCCTGGGAAACTAGACTAGAACTGCATTAATGTGATGGGGAGATCTGCAGGAGGCAAGACCTGGAGCTCAGTTTTGGACATTTTAATTTTGATATCCTTGTTAGTTTAATGAGAATGCATTGATTTTGAAATTTGGAAAAAAACAATAAATGATATTTTAAAAGACATTCTATTGTGGGGCTAGGTAGTTCCAATGAATCTTCTATTGTTGGACTAAATTTCCCAGTTGACTAAATTTCTGTGGCCAAATTGTTTTCAGTCAACCACAAGGCACCCTTGCTCTTAAGACCACCCTGCTTAAAAGAAATTTGAAAGCAGACTCAGTGGTGCTTTGCTGTCTTGGCTGTCAGTGCCATTGACTCAACTGACTTCCTAGGTTCTATTTTAAAACACCCTAAGCCCCAAAACACTGCCTGACTTCTTGGACCTTTGACTCTTCCATCAGCTTCTCTGTTTTCAGATATTTACCTGAAGTTTTAAGGCTCCAGAGCACCTGAACCCTTATTTCTTCCTTTCCCCTGATGGTCCTTGCATGATCACATCCATCTTGTAATTACTGTGTTCTTATAAATCAATTCACACTACATTTCTTGAGCACCTATCTTGTGCAAAGCACTGTACTAAGCATTTTTGGAAGGGTGAAGAAGATGAGATGTAGCACTGACAACCTAGGAGTTTCCAATGTTGTGGTGGATATAAATATATATAAGGAAGTGGTGATGACAAGCACTTAATAGTGTAGAGGGGATTCTGGGGCTCTGATTTTTGTAGTAATGATCTACTTGATCCCACAACCTCTACTTCAACATTTTATAGATTTTTCTCAGAGTATTTTATTATGTGCTTTTCATTATTTATCCTTTGTTTCTGTTCCCCCCTCCCCCCGCTTATAAAGTAACAGATATTCATTGGTAGAAAACACGAGAAAAACAGAAAAATATTAAGGAAAAAAACTACTCTAGAGACAGAATGTTACTGATTAATGTTTGAGTATATTTCTTCTCATTCTTTAGAAAAAGTTTTATTGTTGGCATTTTCCCACATCATTAATATCCCTTGGAAGAATGTTTTTTTCAATAGCTGAATGAAATTGATGCTTCACTATTCATTTTCTGGCTTCCTAATGTTGAGTCTTTTCATGTTTTCATAGCTAAGTTCCCTCTTGCTTGGACTGCATACGCCTAGTGTTGAGTATGTCTAGGGATACCTGGGGGAGAGCAGAGTCTCTTGAAATGGGAATGTGTCCACACGGAGTGCACTCGGTGAGAGGGGCTTAGCCTCTTGGGGCATGAATAGCAGCACTGAATTAATCCATGCCTCTCTCCAAGCTCACACATGCACAGGCATAGTAGACACCACAGACAAAATATCAGAGGGGGAATGTTCTATATTTGAAAAGCTCCTTATCATTGGTAGCTCAAGGAACTTTGAAATCGTATGATTTTAATATAGTCCATCTTTTTATGGTAAACATCAGTAGTTATATTTGTGAAGGAAGCCATAAAATAGGAATGACACAGGACTCTTTTAAAAAGTGGAAAATGATCAAAGCAAAATCGAAGAAAGCAACATGATGGTTCTTCGTATAATGTAGATGAGTCTCCCTAGTTCAATGACATTCCTCCAGGGCATTGAGTTTAGGAGCAGAGAAAAGAAATAGAAAAAAAATTGGAAAGACAATATTATATTGTTTTAGAATTTGAAAACCAATTATGCTTTTCAAGGCTGGTATGTAAAACTTGCCCTTCTCTGTTGGCTATTCCAGCCACAGATGAGTGTTTCCTTGCCAATTAGAACATTCTTGAGGTGTTTTCCTTTTCTTCACGTGATGTTTGAGATCCCATGCTTGCCATTATTTATAAATTAATTTCTGGCATTGTAGTAAATTCTAGGAAAACCAATATAACCACAAGTGTGCAGTTAAATCCTTCTGTGTTTCTTTTTTTTCTACTTGTTTTTTGTTTTGGGGTTTGAATCTTTTTTCCTATGGGAAAGACAAGAAAGTAAAAAAAAAATTCCACTAGTGGATGGGTGATTTATAGAGTACATTTCTAACCTCCATTATTCCTTTATTAGTCTTTTCATTGCTGTGAATGCATTCTCCCATTTGCTTAAGGCTATTTGGCCATTTATTTTATAGGAATGGTAAAGAAATTTATCATAAGGATCTAGACTGTTGGAAAGAAATTGAATTTCTTTTGACAAGAAATGCCAAAGATGATAATCAATACTTCTTTGAATGTATCCAAACCAGGAAGCCAAGTAGAAAACTGGTAATACCAGTTAAGCGGTATAATGGTATATTGGGCTGACATGAAATTGTCAGAGAGACTCAACTCTTTTTATTTTTTATTTTATTTAAAAATTTTTAAAATGTTTATTTATTTTGAGAGAGAGAGAGAGAGAGAGAGAGAGAGAGAGAGAGAGCGTGAGCAGGGGAGGGGCAGAGAGAGAAAAAGACACAGAATCTGAAGCAAGTTCCAGGTTCTGAGCCATCAGCACAGAGCCCAGTGCGGGGCTCGAACTCATGAGTAAGATAATGACCTGAGCCGAAGTTGGACGCTCAAGCCACCCAGGCGCCCCAGAGACTCAACTCTTTTTAAAGTGTGCTTTCAGCTATTTCTGAGAAAAACTTTTTCAGGAATTTTAGAGAAGTAGTTCTGAATGCTATGGAATTCTGAAGAATGTTAAAGAGTGCAGTGGACATCTGTTCACATTTCTTTCTGCTGATAGCAACACCCTGATTTACCTTTGAGGAACTACTCCTCCCCACTGTTGGTTCTAGTGGTTTGGGTGTGACTGAGTCCAAAGGTAGATTGATGCCCCAGGACTGTTTCAGTCAGCATAGTGTATCAAAACTGTATTGGGTATTGGTGCTGGGATGACCATGTGACTAAAGATAATCTAGTGAGATTCATCATGGGCATTTTTAGGACTATTGGGAAGGAGAAGCCCCTTTTTCATCAGGATTGCTGAAGAGAGAATATAAGCTCAGTGCTGTAGTTCACCTTTTTGCCTTGTGGAGAGAGTGTGCTGGAATGAAGCCAACACAAGGGACTGTAGAGCCCAGAAATGGAGACAGAACAAGTCAACATGACATTGTCCGAGAGCCTGAGCCTGAGTCGTCCAGGCCTAAAACCAGCCTATCCTTGGATTTAAATAAATTAATTTTTCTGTTTTAGCCAGTTTGTACTGGGCTTCTATCACTTGCCACCAAGAGTTTTGTCTAATTGAAAAAGTGTTATGTGAAGATTGATCTGTCATCAAACATGTGTGGGAAACCATGGGCATATTAGTTTTAGTTCTCTTAGAAGTAGACCCTGCAGGTAGTGTGCAAGTAGTTTATTTGGGAAGTGGGGAGTGGGGAAGTAAGACAGTGAAGAAGAGAAGGCATCTAGTAACTGGTACTTTATCAAGCCAGCAACTACTGTGGACAGCAAGAACTTAATCCCATGGGGAAGCTAGGGGAGGTAGTATAAAGCACATACCTCCGAGTTTTCCCAATCAACAGCAGAGAGCTGGGGTAATTACACCCAGTTTTTGGTTGAGGGGCTGCTCTTGGGGTGTGAGTTAATTTCCTGGTATTTCAGGCCAGCTTTGCAAGCAGGCAGAACAGTCTTTTGAGGCTTGGAGTGGGGGTGGGGGGTGGAGAGAGGGAGAGAGGAAGGGAGGGAGAGAGAGACCTTAGACAAAGAGGTGTAAATAGGGGCAGTGGAAGGCAGCAGGAGTCAAGGGATATGAGCTAAACAAATCAAAGTTTTCTTTAAGACTTCTGAGTGCCAAAAAAACCCCACAAAACACTTCTAAGTGCCTTTAATATACTAATATAGATACTGAGTATTCCAAGTGGGGTTATAGGTATGCTTTATTTTCCAAATTTATTTTGGAAAATTTTATCATAGAATTTTGTCTTTGGATTGTTTTTGGAAGTTGCAGTCTATAGCACATGCTTTGGGAAATGCCGTCTCAGAATACCTAGATTTAAGGCTTAATGTAGCTATAAAAACTTACAGGATTCAATAGCATCCACCTCAAAAAGTTGAAAGAATCTGTGAGTAAAATTGTCAAACCTTTGGTTATGTGATAGACTGAATGTTTATATTCCCTCAGAATTTATAAGTTGAAATCCTACCCTGCAATGTGATTGCATTAGAGGGTGGGGCCTTTGGAAGGTGACGGGGTCGTGAAAGTGGAATCTTCACGAATGGAATTGGTGCCCCTATAAGAAGAAGCATGAGAGAGCTTGCTTCTTCCTTTCTTAGCTATCTACATTGAGAAGACATAATGAAAAGATAGCCATCTACTAGCTGAGAAGCAGCCTCTCACAGATTCCAGATCCACTGGCGCTTTGATCTTGGACTTCTCAGCCTCCAGAACTATGAGAAATAAATCTCTGCTGTTTATAAGCCTCCCAGTCTACAGTATTTTTGCCACAGCAGCCCAAACCAAGATAGCCAATAAGTGTAATCGTTCAATTTTTTAATTTAGCAAATTACTGCTGTAGATGATTCTAGAGTCTCATCACCATTTGAATGGTGAGGCAAACACAGAAAGTTTCAGTCATCTTGTTTAACGCTGCTAACTAGTCTGTGCAGTCAGAACTAGCATCTAAAGTAGAGTCTAAACTCAGTCTGTGCAGTCAGATTAGAGTCTAAACTAGAGTCTAAACTTTTCTTTCCATGGATCAAGCATTTCAAGGCTATGTTGGAAATACATATATTTGTCCAAATGCACTGCCCATGATTTCCAGCACTTGTCTTTGTCTAAGTATTTGCTTTAGCAGGTAGCAGAATCTGGAGTTGTTTTTCAGGTCAGTTTTGCAAATAAAGGTCTTGGACACTGTGTACTATTCCCTAGGGCTGACTGGCAGGCAGCCTTCTTTGTCTCTAGACTTAGGATTTGTTCTGGCTTTGTGAAGAAGTCTGTGTTTCCTCCCACTTGCATTTCTATATCATAGTCATAAATGCACCCAAGCTCATGGATACCAATGAGTCAGAGTGACTAGTTAGGTCAAGAACTGCACTCATGGACCAGCTTGTGGATAATTCTTTGTGCTATTGAGCATAATTGGAAACAGTAGTTTTAATGTGTGACCATATCTATTAGGTGGCTATAGGCATTCTCATGGTCTTGGCAAATGTGCATGTAACAGGCATATATCTACACAAAAGCTTAGCAGGCTGACTTCTTATTGCCCAGGATGTTTTGCCTAAGCTAGTGGGGTTTTGTGTCCAGGAACATAGCCTTGGTTCTCAGACTGAGGGAGATAATGTGGAAGTATTTCTGTAGAGATAAAGAACAGTGGGTTATTATTTATTCTTATCCTCCATTCCTAGCATGATAAATGACAATGAACAAGGTTTTCTGCTGCCTGTTTCTGACTATCAACCTTTTTATGCTGTCAACTACTTTATCTGTTCCTATATATTGATGCTCACAAATTTGTTGTAAATCACTGGAGGCCTGTATAGTAAAGGCAGTAGTAAAAGATCTTCCAATAATCGGTAATATCATTGCCAAGTATAGCCTCTCTTATCCATTTCTGTTCATCCTATAAGAAAAAGGAAAAGATATGTACAGTTCATTAGGTAACTGAGTTGTGAAAATAGTTCCATTTTTCTCTAAACAGTAATAGAGATTTAAAGGCTTATTTTCATTAAAATTGCTGAGTGGGAATGCCTACAATATATCTTTATTATGATTGATTTACATGCACTATATATAAATACCAAATATTTAATCAGCCATCTCTAGCTTTTCATTTCTGGAATTTCAAAATTTAGTAGTAGGTTTTAAATGGTATTATCTGTGCAAATGTGGGGATACTGTCTTAAACATGCCTCTTACTGTGTATCTCTGGATACATAATATTTGACATAGTTCAATTATGTACACTGAAATATAACATCACAGAATGAAATCTCAATACAATGTGATATGCTCATAAGTGGTTAGTTTTATCAAACAATATTAGTGTTTTAGTGGAAAGGCTTTATCATTAAACATATTTTGCAAGTTTTAGTAATCATTCATCTGGACCCAGAATGGTGCTCATCTTTTGGTGGATACAAAAGTCAAAAGGAGATATGGTCTCTACTTTCTAGTAGTCAAATGGCTAGACATGTATTTGTAATACATAGAAGATAGTAAATCCCAGATATCATCAGGTACTACACTGTGATACGGACTGTGAGAGAAATACACATTCACAAGAAGGAAGAATCATTGTGAGATGAGGAGGTTGGGAGGGACTTCCTGGAGGAGGGGGACTTTGTTCAATAGTTCATACCTCTGGGCCTTGAAATGTATTCCTGAGTTTACTTTTGACTCAATGCCTATGGATCTTCAGTCCAATTGATATGTCCTCATAGTTGGACATGATGGAGCTGATTCTCCTACAAACATTGTCTTCTCTCTACTAAAGGAAGGGGTGTTTCAACACCACTGTTCAGACAGTATTTTGTATCATTTATCTCTTCTTTTCATATTCCTTTTGGGTTGGCTGTACTATAGAGTATGAAGGTACGCTCCAAAGTTAATTTTTTGGTTCTCTTAACATGAAATGGCAGTCTGTGGATGCTTTTAAAAATAGAGTTTTGTTATGTAGAGCAATCAGATTGGGAGTCAGATGATCTAGATTTGTATCCTGGCTCCAACATTTCCTGAGAGATGTTGATCAAGTGAGCTAACTTCTCTTAGCATCAATTTTCTTGTCTCTAAAAAAGAAATATGTGACATACTCTGCCCGCCTCCTGTGTTGTTATAAGCATCAAATGAGATAAGGCATGTAAAAGTATTTTTATAACCTGTAGTATCTGATACAAGTATGAGGTATTCATGCAAACTTAGATAAATGCATCATTTTCCTCATCTGTTAAATAAAGACAAGGATCGTATGTACCTCATTGGATTATTCTGAGGAGTAAATGGAATAAAACATGCAAAGCCTTCTAGAACAGTTTGTGGCAAATAGTAAGTACTCAATAAACCTAGAGATTAAAAGGGTAAATAACTTATGGGATAAAAAGACTCCTCTTAAGGTGCGCGTGTGCGCACACACACATACATAAGCTTTTGCTTGTAACATTTTCACTCATCAACATTTGCTTTTACCTTCAATGTTAAAAATGTCAACTTCGAGTGAGGTTGATCATTCACCAAAGAGAAGTTTCCCCTTTCAATCAGTGCTGCTCAGATTGAGAGAGCAAACTGGTCATGAGGTTCTGCCCAGAT
The DNA here is from genome assembly GCA_028646485.1 of Cryptoprocta ferox. Lineage (NCBI taxonomy): Eukaryota > Metazoa > Chordata > Mammalia > Carnivora > Eupleridae > Cryptoprocta > Cryptoprocta ferox. The sequence goes on along the minus strand of CM053572.1, from coordinate 97,846,736 downwards.
GGGACCAGTTTGGAATCACAATCAATTATATTAGAGATTCTTAAAGTGTGGTCCACGGTCTGGTCTCCTCTATTATTCATGCTGTAATGTGACAGCATCCATTCTTTAGTTTCTGGCATAAATTAATAATTTGATATTGAATTAATAATTATCCTATTGAATACAAACCAGACATCACCTCACTGGTGTCTAATTGAAAGCAGTGAATTTCCTGCCAGGTACTTTGGGAAGGTTTTTTCAGGATGACGTGGATGAACTTGCACTATGAGTGGGTGAATGCCTTGATGAAGTGATCCCTAGATCAAAGAGTCTTTGCAATATTTGGATTAGGACTTCTCTGACTGTAGTTTTCTGTAGAGTGGACAATCAGAAGAAAATGCTGTGGGTCCACATTAAAGAAAGCTATTTAAACTTAGTATGGAGTTTATCCCTTATATATTCATTGATGTATTTTTTTGGGAAACTGAACAGAAAATTCCTAAAAGGGAAAAATCACTTTTTTTGGAAAGGTGAAAGATCCTGAAAGATGTATCATTTTTCTTAAACTGAAGATAATTTTCCATAAGAATCCATCATGTCTGAGAGTATCCAACTCTTCAGCCTTTATCTCCCCAAGGGTCATGCTTTTAGTCTGTTAAGGAAAAAATATTCAATGACACTTGTTACAATGGTAAGGCAGACTTTATTCAGGACCACTGCAATAAGCATAGGGACCACTGCAATGGGACTCTCCAGTGGAGGAGAGAGATTGGGTTCGGCTCTGAATATAGCATGGGTTAGTGGGAATTTAATGCTAAGGATCAGGGTGGAGATCAGTGAATGGAAAATTACTAGAGAAAACACCAGGTGTAATGAGGTGTCCTAGCTAAACCAACCTAACAGGATTCTTGCTGAAGATAGGCCAAGGTGATCAGACATCACATGGGTGATGGTGAAGGATGAGGAACCTGATCAGATATCCAGGGTGGAGAAGTCTGGTGAAACTGATTTGCCAGGGTTCTTGCTAAAACTAGATTTTACAAGGAAGTGCACATCTGGGCCTAGGAGAATGTTCAGGAGACTGACTAAAGTTTGGTCAAGCAAAGCATCTTTGTCAAGTGTCACAGACTGAAACCCACAGAGGAGGCTCTTAGAAAAGACTTGAGTCTGGTCAGATGTAGTCTGTGGTAGCCATGGGTCAGTCATGGGCCTATATGGAGTGAGTGCACAGACATCAGCCTTCTGGGTTTTGGGGTGTGGCAGATATTGCTCACTATATTCTTTTACTTTGTCACCATGCACATAGCTAAATTACATTTCCTAGCCTCCTCTGCAGTTAGGTGGGCGTTTGACAGTTCTGGCCACCAGTAAGTGTACTGCAGTGTTGTATACCACTTCCAGGCCTGACTCCAAGACCTGCCTTGACGCCATGTTCCTTCTCCCCACTACCCGTGGCTTAGAGATAAAGCCCTCTAACTTTGTCAGCTATGGATGGATTTTCACTGGGTATGCCAATTGATTTCCAGCAGCTGTACTCTGATTTTTCTTGAGAGCTTTGGTGCAGGTAAGTGTTAATTTTCTTGGCTTATGTACATATTCATTTTATGTTTGTCATGGAAAAGACCCCACCTAATATTTTAGGGTGCAAGGAGTCATTCAGTTGTATGGAACTCTCTTAAAAGTTCTCTGGATTTCTAAACCTTGCATCCTCAGCATGTGTCATCATGCTGACTTCACTTTCTTCTCTGCGGGTCTTATATTTCTTGAGGCAGTCTATAGGAATGTATCAGATTGTGTGTTGTCAGCTGTAAATAAAAAGAACCCAATGAAAAATGCTGTAAATAATCTGGACATTTTTATCGTGTCAAATAATAAGTTTGAAGATAAGGTAGTTGCATGGTTGGTTCATTTGGAGGCTCAACCAAGTGAAATTCCTAGGTTATTTCCATCTTTCCTTACCATGTTTGGTTTTGTCCTTGGACTAACATCTTTTCTTGATGGCAATAAAGCTGCAGCAGCTCCAGGCATCACCTCCTCACCAGCTAAGCTGAGAGTGGAAAAATGGGCTTCTATCTTCTTGAACATTTGATTTTAGGTGCAAGAAAACATTTCTCAGCAATCCTTCTCCCAATCTCTCCTTAATCTTACTGATTTGAACTGGATCACAGGCCCACTCTTAAACCAATCACTGGAAGAGAATGGGCATTACTGTAAATAGCTTAAATTAAGATTTACTCTTGGGAATTGGGAGGGGTCCTGCCTTCTTTGAAGCATATAATTAGAGTTGTGCTCCCAAGAAAGAAGGGGGAAAAAGGATTTTCATAGTAAGTAGAGGAGACAAGATCCCAGGCTCTCTACAAAAGCTTTGACTTTGAGATTTTTTTTTTTTGAGCCAACTTTATTAAACATTCAAGAAAGAAACAAATTCTAAAATAAAAAATGAATGAGTCTTGCTCTTCTCCCATGCCAATTCCACTCTTCAGAAGAGCCACTCAGAAAATCTTATTGTTTATCCTTCTAGGCTCTATGGTGGCAGGTTTAACAAAAATACACAATCAGGACATGTTTAGGGGAAGAAGTGGCATTTTTGTAATTAGAACTATAGGCTGGGCCCTTCTGAGTGATACTGCTCTGGATTCCCTAATCCCATATTGTGCAAACTACCCAGCGCCAGCCTAGATCTTGATGATGCCCAGAACTGGGCCAGAGGGTGTCTCTCTTGGACATGGTATAGTGGCTTTTCAACTTCAAAGTACCAGACAATGATGAATTTTTCCAGGACATTGCACCCACTTTTTATAAAACATATTAGTGTTGTTATAAATCAATGAACATGGTTCATAATAGCAATAATGCCCTTGAAATCTGTTAATCCTGCCATCAGAGAATGGTATGCCAGAGAATTTGCTGCCCTTGGCTTCACCTTGGGCTATTAACTAACAAATCAGTTATTAGCTGGTGGTAATGACCAATTTTCAAGAGATGATTGCTTAAATATTGCCCACCTTGAAAAGAGAATTATTACTCAACCGAGAACTGAACCCTTATTTTCGACTCAGTAGAGCTAATGATCTTGTCTCACTCCACAGTGCTTCCCTCCCCCAGTGCACCCCAACTCGACCCCCTTGCCTCATCTGCTCTCCTTCTAGCTATGAGGTGTGCAGAGATCACATGGTTACATAACTGCTTTCCTCTCAGCCTCAGTGACTTGAGTCCAGGAAAAGTTCCATATTTAATACTTATTCACTAAGCAGTGGTGGATGAAGACAGATGGTAATGAAATCAGTCTTGCTGAAAGTGACCACAATGATAATAGATTCTTTATGATGTCCAGGAATTCTGGACTCTTAGTCTCTGCTTAAATGCATGTTGGCGCCAACTCTGTCGTCTTAAGCTTTAGTATTCTTGTCATCCTCCTGACCTCTCCTTAGACCAGAGCAGGCAGACTGTGCTAAAGGCATCAATCTGTCTTTCTCCTCATATAAATGCTTTAAACACCTATGGCCACAAATGACTCACCAGCAGAGATTTTTTCCGAACAGGAAAAATGAGAAGATAAAATAAAGGAGCCTCTTCAGAGATGGCAGAACAGCTGGTCCCTGTGTCCAGGCTGGCTTTGCTTGTGCTGCCCATTGCCTGTAACTGGTTCTTCTGAACCCCCAGCTGATGACCCACACTGAACTTGTTGGGGATTTCAGAATTCCTCCAAACTGGGAGAGGGCTTGGGGTGAGGGGGAGGACGGGAGAAAAACAGATATGGAAAACTGAAGCAGAGTTGGCAAAGAATCCGCGCTCCTGTCAACTGAGTAAACTCAGATTGCTGATTGCACTGGAGATAGCAATATCCTGTGCTAGCCAGAGCTTTTTAAAGCAATCTGGCAGCCCTTTTTAGTAATAAGAGGTAAATCATTCTGATGTCCCTTGCTATTCAAAGCATTAATCATGTTGAATTCCTTTGTTATTCTGGGGTCTGGATCAAGTGTAATTCTATAGGAATTCCATTGTAATCTAGTATTAATTAATCTCTGTTTTATAGTGCCAGAAACCTTTCTCTGCATTTGTTTGCTTGTACATCAGTTATTAGCTTTGTTATAGTACCTAACTCTGGCTGTGGAACTCCTCTCTCTCTCTCTCTCATTTTCTTTTTCATCTCCATCTTGGAAATTGTCCTTTTCCTGTCTGGGCAGCTTGCATATTAAGGGGGACTTTGTTACACGAAAGAGTTTTGAGAGGTGGGAGGTGAGGATGATGAGAGGGGTGGTTGCAGTCTCCTTGAGGAGCCAGAGAAACTGGGATTCAAACTCCAGCTCTGGCACTTACTCACTGTGTTATTTTTGAGCAGGTTAGATTACTTCAGTTTCCTTTTCTTTAAAACAGACATTAAAATGGTTCCTATTTTCTCAGATTGATATGAAAATTAAATAACAATTTTTCTGTCACCAGTGATGACTAAGCCTGCCCATGGAGTGGATAAATTTCCTGCCCCATGATGGTATCATCCTCAGTCAGTGATGCTGTGAATCTTTCTTCCAGGATGTAGGATGCGGGGTAGATCATTGCTAGTGTCACTTCCAACTTGAAGATTTGGAGTGTTTGCATAGAAACCATGTGTTACTGGCTCCAGGAAACACCTGCCTGCCCCTCAGCTCTTCCCAGAATATGCCTAAGCAACAATGGAGGGTCAGAGGCTGAGAATCTTGGCTTTTCAGTGGTAAATAATGAATGTTGCACCAGCTGCCGGCAGACTCTGAAACCTTCTGTTTTGAGATGCAGGAGAGGAAAAAAAATACCCAATATGCATTTATCTGGTCCATCACCTTTAAATAGCTCTCTTCAGATTTCAAAAAAGGTAACACTATCCTCTTTTCTGGCTGGCTGTCTGCATCCTGCCACAAAACAGGACTACTGGCCCTAGAGTTTGACCTGGTATAAAAAGCAATATATTTTTATGACCTGGTAACAGTCACATTTCTACACCATAAAATATTAAAGCAGGTATGACAGTGCCTTTAAGATCTTTCAGGCAGGTGCTATCAAAATGTGCCCCTTTATTATTTATTTATTTGACTCTTCATGTATAGTGAAGCTTAAATGCTTTTCAGGCCAAATAATTAAATTCCATTATGGAAAGTGAAGATTGTTGGCAAAATGTCCTCACTCTGGCTATTAGACCCTTGAGTCCCCAGGGGAAGTCCATGGAGGGGAATAAGAAAAATATGGCTTATGTTTATACGTAAAATATGAGTGTGACATATATTGAGCCCATATGAGTGATGCCACATAAGAAACTAAACATGGAGGAGCTGTTAGAGATCCTATTCTTCTAGCCAGCATCCTCTTAGAGCAGAGAATTGCAAACTATGGTCCTTGGACCAAATACTGCATGTTTTCATACATCCTATGAGCTGAGAATGGTTTTCACATTTTTAGATGGTTGAAAAAATCAAAAGAAGAATATTTTGTGGCATGATAAAATAATATGAAATAAAAATCTCATTGTTTGTTAAAATTTTTATTGGGACATAGGCACACCCATTTGTTTACTTATCATCTGTGACTGCATTTGCACTGTACAAATTGAGTGATTCTGACAGAGACCATGAGGTTGCAAAGCTGAAAATACTTACTTTCTGGCTGTTTATAGGAAAAATCGGCTGACCCCTATCCTAGAGGAATTTGGACTTGGGGTCTGGAAAGGATAGCATTGGGACTAGAAGAGTTTAAAGTCTTTTATGCTGTTGATGCATTTGGATATTGACTCTTGATGTTGATGATCTTCATTAATTCCTGAAATGGACAGATAGGTAAGTTAAAGGAAGAAGACAGGGATTAAAAGGGTAGTTTTGGGATCTTATAACTGTCTCTCCTCCAAAGACACCTCCCAGGGCTGCACATTAAGTGACATCCATTTTTTCTCTCTCCTCATCTCCACTTCTGCCACCTGAGAATAAGTCATAACCATCTCCCTTGGTGTTTGAGAAAAGCCTTTTAACTGGTTTATTTCCATTCTTATCCAATAACAGTTCTTCCTCCACTTAAACAAAACCTATCATATAACTTTTTCAGATTTTTTCATGGGTATATGTTCTCTACTTCATTCAAGTCTCTGCATCAGTGACACTCCCCAGCAAAGGCTTTCCTTTACTTTGTTACCCCATTTTATTGCTATCCTAGCATTTGTCACTGTCTTACATTATCTTGGTTGGTTTACTAGATTATGCTTCATTTCTCCTAGTAGAATGGAGGCTTCATGAGAGTAGGCACCTTGACTGTGTTACTCATTAGGGTATTTCTGATACCCAGGTATTTCCCACATGAATATTCAGAAAAGTTTGTTGAGCCAATTCTGGCAGAAGGTCCATACAACATTGGCATCATATTCTGCCTGCCTGCTTCTCTGCCAGTATGGCGACTTTCTTAATTTCCTTCAGTGTCTCACTCATAAGGCAGCATATTGACCAGTCAACTGCATTGAGGGCCAGCTTATGAGAGTTTAGTCCTGAATTTTGTGCCTTTGATCACTTGAAAAATCTGAAATTCTTTTGGATCCTTTTCATCTTCAGGGCCATTATAAATGTGGTCAGAATCTCCAAATATTAACATTACCTTCATCATTAAGAGCTTGTGTCTTGGAGTTAGGCTGACGGGGCTTGCATCCTTGATGGCTGTGTGACCTTGGGCCAGTCATTCAACCTGTCTGTGCATCAGTTTTCCCACCTCTAAAGTGAGTTTAATTACGGAACTAGCATCACAGCTTGTTGTGAGGCTCAGATGAGACTATAAATATAACACAGGTGATAATATATATTATATAAATATAATCCTGCCATATAGCAAATACTTGATGAATGTTGTCATTGTTGCTATTATTATTATTAGTTGACTATCTCCCACTTAATTAATCATTTATTTATCCAAAAATTCTTCTTAAAAGAATTAATTGTATGTTAGAGACTGTGCTAGATTCTGTGGGTAGACTGGCAAAACATACATATCCCTGCCCTCAAGGAGACAAAAACAAAAATTACTTAAATTTTGGTTTTATGGTTTGGGGCACCTGGGTGGCTCAGTTGGTTAAGCATCCCACTTCAGTCCAGGTCATGATCTCCCAGTCCATGAGTTCAAGCCCCTCATCAGGCTCTGTGCTGACAGCTCAGAGCCTGGATACTGCTTCATATTTTGTCTCTCTCTTTCTGCTTCTCCCTCATTTGTGCTTTGTCTCTTGCTCTCTCTCAAAAATAAACATTAAAAATAAAAGACTTGGAGGAAAAAGTTTTAGTTTTATGGTTTTAAATTCTGGCATAGTGTCCAGACTTGTGGGGGATACAAGACACATGTAATGCATACTTCTCCCCTTTGAGGCTCTGCTGTAGCCTGAATGTAGGTGTCGCCCCAAATTCATATGTTGAAATCTAATCCCCAGTGTAATGATATTTGACAATGGGATTGTGGGAGATGATTAGGTCATGAGCTTGGAACCCTCGTGAATGCGTTCAGTGCCCATATTAGGAGACCCCAGAGAGGTCTCTCACCCCTCTGTCAAGTGAAAATACTGAGAGAAGACAGCTATCGATCAAGAAGTGGGGTCTCGTTAGACACCAAATCTGCTGGCACCTTGACCTTGGACATCTCAGCCTCCAGAACTGTGTGAAACAAAGATTTACTGTTTAAGTTACCCAGTCTATGGTGTTTTTGTTATAGCAGCCTGAACAAAGATAGGCACGTACAGTTTGTTTGACAGGCCAGATCAATACAAATGGGAATAGTCAACGGCAACATTGAGTAGTACTGACCATAAGATTGCACAGGAGAGAGAGCGACATGTGTGTGAACATCACAGAAGAGTCAGGACCTAAATAAGGTCTTAAAACCTGGATAGGTGGAGGAGTAACCAGGGGGCATTTCTAGAATAATACAAACAGTGGCAGGGAAAGGTTTCCTAGACCTTGGTACAAGGTAGTCTAGTAGAAGATGACAGAAAGAAAAGGGTGAGAGAAAGCATAATAGAACCTCAGCAAAATTAGCCCTGACCTTACCCCCAAATGGCGTCATTGCTTACTCATCATGCCTCTCCCCGGTAATGTTGACATAATTTTCCTCACTGATTCATTAAAACAATTTTCTCAAAAGTCATATAGCTAATATGGAATTTCTTTTTTGTCTTTAACATCAGCTTCAAATCACTACTCTGGCAGGGTGATAACATTATTTTAGAATATTTTTCACTTGAAAAGCACTTCCTAATGGTTTCTGTGAGGGCTTCCAAATATGATGTTGACCAGTACTCTTATCCCCATTTTATTAATGATCTATCATGGGCGAGCCAACAAAAAGACAAAGGGTCTAACAAATGAAGAGTGGCTTGAGAAGGATGAGAAACACAGAATTGGGGTAGTGATGAACAAGGCGTGGTATTAGGCTGCTAAGTCTACCGCGAGACCAAAGCATATTATTAACCTATCTCATCTTCAGTGCATCATCTGGGAGATGGAGATAAAAGTATGCATCAAGGTCCCCATCAAAATAAAATCAAACAATATTTCTGTAAAGTGTTTACTGCAGTGATTGGTATAGGCTAACTTCTTGATACCTGGTAGTTGTAAATATTATCACTGAATTTCTTGGCTGCCTTTTGAGAGCCATGGGTCCTCACATATTTTATTTCATCTAATAATTTCAGTTGTGAAATGGACTCAACACTAGAGCAAGAAGGACTCAGTTTCCCAAACATTGGGGTCCTGAGAGAAGATTTTAGATATCTGGACCCCAAAGAATCCTGTGGTCAAGTAAATAAAGAGTTCAACAGTTAAGCCAATTTCTTCAAGGCAGTACTTTTACTATGCTAATGTGGATTTCCAATAGTATTTCCTAAATTATATTTCCAGAACTCTTTTCCACGAACACCTATTAATAGCTCATGAAATTCCAGTGCTTCTTGTAATAGGCACTGGAAAGTCCTAATCTGGTTAACCCTCATTTGCCAAGGAGGAGGCCAAGATGAAGAGAGGGAAAATAGCTGGTCAAAAGTCACAGTGGGTTCATGGGGGGGGCCAGGAATAGAATCCCCATCTTGATCTGGTACATTTTGCCTGCTTTTTATTTCCTCCCTCCCTTGCGCTCCTCAATAGTTGTTTCCATGAATGTTTGTGTTGTATTTGAAGACATCTTCATGTCTTTCCACATCCTCTCCTTTAGCTCTCAAGTGTTTTTGATTGCACACCCCTTCATAGAGCCCCACCTCCTTTTACTCAGGTGCACCTCCTCATTTCTTGTCCCTTAAATTTTCTGACATCTTCATCCTTCCTTCTGGATCCTTTTCCTTTCCAAGGCTAACCTGCCTATTTTGCATTGAACCTTTGATGGCTGAGAAAAACTTTATGTGTGTAGCAGACACTGTCATGCTCCACCCAGATCCCCTTGGATCTTTTTCATGTACCTTCCCCTGGGTGCTTTTTCTTCTCTGACCTGCCCTTATGAGTATTTGTGAAGGACAGTCTAGGGCAATTGGAATGGCTTCACCCCAATTCTCAGAGGAATAGAAATACCTGGCATTTACTTGCCCTTGCCCAGGGCTGCTCTTAGCCAACAACTGCTTTGTGTAGGAGTATGAAAGGCCACCCTCTTTGCCTTGAATTGAGACAAACTCTGAGGTATGTGATTTACACTCCAGAATTCCCTGTGGGAACTTATTCTCCCTGAGATTTGCCAGAAATCAAGCCTTGGCTAAGCTGTCTCTCTCTCCAGTCCTGCTTCTCCCTTACTGATTTCTCCTGGGAACATTTTTTTTTAACAAATCACTTGCCTTTTAGAATCAGTTTCTGAGGACCTCTATCTAACACACCAAGTTTCCACGTCTTAGAGAGATACATATGCATTTAATGTGGAGGAAGGATACAAAGGGAATATCAGCCACTAGATAAAACTAGTGTTTAATACACTTGTTTTTTTGTGTGTGGGGGTAGGTGGTGTAGGAGAGAAGACAGGGGTACTTTAATGGGCCCTGAAAATTAAGCCATGTAAGTGACTTACATTTTAATGTGTTAGGTTTGTTCTTAGTAAGGGAAGGAAAAGAACAAGCTAGGAATGCTCTTATTTGGGTAACGAATATGAAAAAAATCTAAGCATATCTTTGGTTTTATGGATCAGAGCAGGGGTCAAGGAAGAAAAAAAGCGTAGTTTTGCATTTAGGAAATTCTATGTCAAGGTCCATTTTGACAGATGTGCTAAGTTCCTCTGTAAGCATCACCTTCATGCCATCAATCCTTTTTATCCTGCACATACTGGCAGCTTACTTAAAATCATCATGCCCCAAATGACATGGTTTTTGTCCTCCACCAGATGGTTCGATTAGTCAAGATTCTGAAAGAGCCAACTGGAACATTCTTCTAGCCCCATCTATTCAAGTCAGCCAATCCTTCAAAGCTGGGTGGGGACTCTGAGAGCAACAGATTTACCCAGCCCCAAGGCATCAGGGTTATTACTTTTTGATGGGCTCCTGGAAGGCTGGAGGAGGCTGCCAGTGTGACTTATATATTGGACAGTGCCAACACCAGAAGAAAATGGAGAGAAGACCTTTTTTTCTGTTGGACTGTTTGGAATGAACATGTTAAGGAGGTGTGATAGAAGAACCCATTTCCTGTTCTTCTGCCATGATACACTCCAAGTCAAATGCAATCATGCTGATTTTGATTCTCTAGTATCTTGGTGCTACCTGGATGCCCTTACTTGAATGAAACATGGAATTAGTTCCACATTTCTTCCCTTGCAATTAGCATATTAATGTGGCAGATTGATAATGCTGGAAGGATGGATGCTTGAACACACAGGCTGCCTTCTTCTGAGTGCTCCAACTAGCAGTTTCTTTTTTCAGAGTGAACCTCAGCACATTGGCACCATGTCATAGGATTTAAAATGTGAAAGGCATCATTTAGTTCAACCTCCTCATTTTACCTGGAGGAAAACTAAGGCTTAAATAGATGACATGGTCTGATTCAGGGGAAGCTTGTTGGGCCCATAAACTAGAAACTGATTGAATGAAGCAATTTTCTGTTATAATTTCTTATTTTAAGGAGGCAACCTGGTGGTGATGAAAAAAATGAAAAGAATCTGTGCTTTCTAGTCAATAGACCTGGGTTCAAATCTTGACTTCATATTAGGTATAATGTGGATTAAAAAAAAGACTCCCTGAGTTTCAGTTTCTTTACTCTTAAAACTGGGAGAGAAATACCTTCTTAGGGAAATTAAATAGAAAAAATTTGTAGAGAGTTTTTAGCACAGAGTTGGCTCTCAGCAAGAGTTATACAAATGTTCTCTCATTGCCTTTTTTTCTTCCCAAAGACAGAGCTGATTAATGACAAACATGGCTTCCAGTTCTTTTGACTTCTGGTTTGGTATTTCTTCTACCTTACCTTCATTTATTCCTTGATTCTTAAGCAGTCTGAGCAATTTTATTCTTGCAACTGGGTATTTCTGACTGTAAATTTTGGAAGATTAACAAGATGGGGATTATGAATTATTGTAAAGCAATACTCAGAATAGAATGGTTTATTCCAGATGCAGAATAGCAAGAATGGTTGATAACGGGGGAATGATATTGACTGATTAATTAATTAATTCAATAAAGACTTATTGGGAACCTGAACTGATTGGGGCACCAGAGGTAACTCAGAGGTGAATAAAGCAGATACGTTCCCTGTGTTCACCAAGTCACTTGGGTGGGATCAGGGAGGATTTTTTTTAAGTAGATCTTGACTGATCTTTACTCCCTTTGAGCTTGTGAAATATGCAGCTAAATATAGGTTGAATAAAAGGAAGCCCTGATCAACATAACTTGTGATCAGAATGTGGGACACAGAAGACATAGTAAAAACTGAAAATGTAGCTTTTAATAATATTTTGGAAAATACTTTGATGATAGATGGATAACTGGGTATGAGGGGAAAGAAAGACATTTTGAGGATATTCCCAACCTTTCAGATTAATACAAAGAAGGCAGAACTCTTTCCATAAGTCATTCTTTTAGCAATAAGATGGAGTCATGAGAGTTTCCACTAGTAAGCACTTATTAAGCACCAAGCATTGATCTGGGTGACTTAAGTGCATTATCTCACTTAATCTTTACAGAATGGGGTGGTGCATTTTAATATCATTCCTATTTTTAAAGATACAGGAATTGGGATTTGGACAGTCTGACTCCAGAGCCCAGGTCATTAAACCAGTTCTTGGCCCATCTTTGGAGTTGAGGCACATGTGGCAGGCTCAGCTCTGCAGTTCACAACCCTGCACACTTTAGTAATTATTGGATATCTCTGTGATTTAGTTTCTTCATGTGTAAAATAAGTTCGGTCCCAGTGTTGTGCTGAGGATCAAATGAGATAATAATAGTCAAGGTGTATGGTTAATTTGCCCAACAGGTAGGATGACCAATTGTCTCAGTTTTCTTGGGAGTTTTCCATTTTTAAGCACTGAAAAATCCTGCATCTTTAGAAATATCTTAGTTCCAGGCAAATCAGGACACTTGGTCACCTCCGTGCAAGGCTCATTCCGACCTGTAGAATATTTGGGCAAAGTGTTCATAGATTTTGGAGAACAGGAAGCATCCCAAGGAGGCAAGTGAATAGCAGCTGATGATCTAAGTCACTGTCAACTTCTGTGGGTTGAAAGGCTTAAGGGAAGTCTTCCTGATAAAGCCTGTGAGAAAAGTGGGGGAGTTAGAGCAGCATTCAGGAAACAGGATGCTTGCCAAGCCATGGTGCTAATGCTTAGAATCTGTAAGCCTCTGATGCACAGCCTGGGTTCAGAGCCTGGAGATAAATGACTGATTACAAGGAGTGGTGGGAGTGGGAAGGGGAGTGGTAGGGGACAGGAGTCCTGGTGGCAAAGTCAGCCAACTTTGGCATCTCCAGGTATAGTTTTCTCCCTTTCTCCTTTTATAGAACATGCATTTTGATGAATTTGAATCTGACTAGTAAATAATGCTGCTATAAACATAAGGGTGCATGCATCTTCTTGAATTAGTGTTCTTGTACTCTTTGGGTAAATACCTGGTAATGTGATTGCTGGATCATAAGGTAGTTCTATTTTTAACTTTTAGCAGGACTTCCATACTGTTTTCCACAGTGGCTGTACCAGTTTGCATTCCCACCAACAGTCCATGAGTGTTCTTTTTTCTCCACATTCTCACCAACACCTGTTGTTTCTTGTGTTTTTGATTTTAGCCATTCTGATATGTGTGAGGTAATGTCTCATTGTAGTTTTGATTTGCATTTCCCTGATGATAAGTGATGATGAGCATCTTTTCATGTGTTTATTGGCCATCTCGATGTCTTCTTTGAAGAAATGTCTGTTCGTGTCTTCTGCCCATTTTAAAATTGGATTATTTGTTTTTTGGGTGCTGAGCTATGCAAGTTCTTTATATACTTTAGATACTAGCCCTTTATCGGATATGTCATTTGCAAATATCTTCCTCCATTCTGTAGGTTGTCTTTTAGTTTTGTTGATTGTTTCCTTTACTGTGCAGAAACTTTTTATTTTGATGTAGCCTCAATAGTTTAATTTTGCTTTTATTTCCCTTGCCTCAGGAGACATTTCTTGAACGAAATTGTTGTGGCCAATGCCAAAGAAGTTATTCCCTGTGTTCTCTTCTAGGATTTATATGGTTCAGGTCTTACATTTAGGTCTTTAATTCATTTCGAATTTATTTTTGTGTATGGTGTAAGAAAGTGGTCCAGTTTCATTCTTTGGCATGTTGCTGTCCAGTTTTCCCAACACCATTTGTTGAAGAGAGTCTTTTTCTCATTGCATATTTTTTCTGCTTTGTCAAAGATTAATTGGCCATGTAATTATGGGTTTATTTATGGATTTTCTATTCTGTTCTATTGATCTATGTGTCTATTTTTGTGCCAGTACCATATTGTTTTGATTACTACAGCTTTGAAATATAACTTAAAGTCCAGAATTGTGATGCTTCCAGCTTTGCTTTTCTTTTTCAGGACCACTTAGGCTATTTGGAGTTTTTTGTGTTCTATACAAATTTTATCCCCATCACCTATTTCACCCATCCCCCTCATCCACCTCCCCTCTGGTAACCATCAGTTTGTTCTCTGTAGCTGAGTCTGCTTTTTTTTTTTTGACCTTTTTTAAAAAAGTTTTTATTTATTTTGAGAGAGAAAGAGCATGCACACATGCATAAGTGGAATTGGGGCAGAGAGAGGGAGAAGGAGAATCCCAAGCAGGTTCTGCACTGACAGTGAAGACATGGGGCTTGATCTCAAGTACCCTGAGATTGGGGCACCTGGGTGGCTCAGTCGGTTGAGCGTCCGACTTTGTCTTAGGTCATGACCTCACAGTTTGTGAGTTCAAGCCTCAAATCAAGCTCGCTGCTGTCAGCTCAGAGCCCACTTTGGATCCTCTGTCCCTCTCTTTGCCCCTCTTCTACTCACTCTCACTCTCTCTCTCAAAAATGAATAAACATTTAAAAAAAAACCTATGAGATCATGAGCTGAAATCAAGAATTGGATGCTTAACTGACTGAGCCATCCAGGAGCTCCAAAGAGTCCATTTCTTGATTTGTCTCTCTTTTTCCTTTGTTTATTTGTTTTGTTTCTTAAATTCCACACAGGAGTAAAATCATACGGTGTTTGTCTTTCTATGACTGGCTTATTTCACTTAGCATAATACTCTGTAGCTCCATCCATGTTGCAAATGGCAAGGTTTCATTCTTTTTTATGGCTGAACTATTTAACCTCTTTAATCCTTAATTACTACATCTATAAAAGGGAATGAGCATAATCATTCCTAATTTCCTGTGATGTGGTTAGGATTGAAGAAGAAACTGTGACTGACATGAAGGAAGCATTTAATAATCATTGGTTACTGCTATTGCTACTACTATTCCTATTCCTACTATTATTATTAAATATTCTATTAGGGTAGGGTTTCCAGATTTTACAAATAAAAATACAGCAGCCCAGTTAAATCTGAATTTCAGATAAACAAAAATATTTCTCAGGCCACTCCCAAACTAAAAAATTATTCATTGTTAATCTGAAATTCAAATTTAACTGGACATTCTGCATTTTATCTGGCAATCCATATTTGAGTGATGAAGCTGCAGAATCTTCAGGATTTCCTGGGACATAGGACTTCCAGTCTAAAATCAGGACAGTCACATGGGCATAACTGGTGGGTCTGTTAAGGTAGCAGTCTGGTTGCTTTTTAGAAGGTCACATTTGAAACTCAAATGGTTACATGCACTGTTTCCCTAAAAACACACATGTATATGAATGCAGTGTTTTTCATACATTCTCAGGAATTTCTTGGACCCTTTGAAGTCTATCCCCTGAATTCCTGGTTAAGAATATAGGCTCTGAAAAATTATCTGAGTTTGAAGGTTTTTTTATTCTTCTTTGGCAAAAACCATGAATATTTTTTGAGGAGACTCAGGAAATAGGTGGTGAGGGAGCTGAGGACCTCTAATCACCCTCCAAATGAGTTTTCAGTAGATCAGTACATTGATCAGTAGAAGAAAGATTAGTGCCTATATGTATGTAGCAGAAGATGAGGCTGTCTCTGTGTTGAAATTCATCTATTTAGTTAATTTAAGCCTTCTTCTAAATCCACTTTGAGGTCACAGTGATCTGTTTTGATGGTCTTTATTGATTGAGTTGACTGAACTTTCATATTTATAATTTCACCATATGAAGAATTAAGGCAGGTCATGCACCCATCCGAATCTGGGAGATATCATATAGAAGATATGAAAAAGGAATATACTTACCTAGCTTTTGCTCCTTTTTCCTTATAGAAGTTATTGGTTTTTGTTTTCTCGTAGAAAATAACATGAAATATACACACAATTGGCTGAATATAACAAACAAGGACAGTGTAAAGAGTGATAATAAATAAACAACCACATACCTACCAGCGAGCCTAAGAATTAGAACATCATCAATCATTTGAAGACATCTGTGTGCCCTTTGTTCTCACTGTTGTACGGTGTTCCATTGAGTAAACATATTTTAACCTACTTATCCATGATAAAGTTGAAGGACATTTGGGTTGTTTCAAGTTTTCTTTTTATTCTCCTGTTCCAAGCAATGCTATCAACATTCTTACACATGTCTTCCTGGTACACAAGGACAAGTGTTTCTCTAGTGTGTACATTTAGGAGTGGAATTGTTGGGTTGGAGAATAGATATAGCTTCCACTCTATGCTGATTGTTTCCCCAGGTGTTTAGAGAAGCCACAGTCTCACCAGACTCATTAGTTTTTGTCTACAAGTAGATGCAAAATAGTGTCTCATTGAGGTGAAAATATTTTTTTCTTATTACAATAAGGCTGAATGTCTTTTCATATGTTTATTGCTATTCATTGTTTTTTTGTGTGTAAGATGTCTATTCATGTCTTTTGCCAATTTTCTATTTTTATTGCTTAGATTGGTTGCTTGTGTATGTTGCAAATATCATTTCCTAGTTTTTGGTTTTTCTTGCTACTCTCTATGAAGAGTGGTTTGTTACCTAACTGTCGTATTTATAACTAGTTCTTCATTGTCTGCTCCTCCAGCTGGACTGTAAGCTCCAGGAGGCCAGGCATGGAGTCTGTCTCTGTCTGTGATACTAGCACAGCACCTGATGTACATAGTAGGTGTTCAATAAGTATTAATATATAAATACACTTACACATAAGTATTTTGTATAATACAGAGTTATTGTGATTGCTGTTTTTTAAATTTCCTTTTACAGAGAAGGGCAGGGTAGGTTAGAGTAGAAAAATCTCTGCCACTTACTAGCTTGGTGACTATTGGCCAATTAACCTTTCTGTGCATCAAATCCTTCACCTGGAAAATGCTATCTCATAAGATTGTTGAGTGAATAGGTATAAGGAACTTTGAGCAATCACTGGTATGTAGTGAGCACTACCTAAGTGTGGGCTATTATTCTTATTTTTCTGCTGAGTGAAAACCCAGGTTAAAGGTTTCTAATGATATGTTTGGGAATCAGAGTGCTGGCTTATTCTGCATTGCTGAGGGGAGAATAAATTGACATGGACTGCTGGGTTTTGGGTAGAGACAGGGCTAGGTAGGGGACACTTCAGGGATGTCAACAGCGCTGTCAACTGTGTGTTTTTAAGACTAGCAGAAGTCCTTTAATCTGATATGACAGGAGCAGTTTTGCAGTTAATGAAAAAAAAAGATTAAATCAAGATATTTCATTTTTTTAATGTTTGATTTATTTTTGAGAGAGAGAGAGAGAGAGAGACAGCGTGAGCAGGGGAGGGTCAGAGAGAAAGGGAGACACAGAATCCGAAGACAGGCTCCAGGCTCTGAGCTAGCTGTCAGCACAGAGCCTGATGCAGGGCTCGAACCCAGAGCCGCGAGATCATGACTTAAGCCGAAGCCAGATGCTCAACTGACTGAGCCACCTAGGTGCCCCAAATCAAGATATCATTTAAAAACACACTTAAACATTTTATTTTAATGTAAGACACAGGAAGCAAACATTCATCTCCTCATCATTGGATATCTGGCAAAGGCCTTTGTTTCTGGCCAAGTTTCCTGCTATTGAAGTTCCTCGCTTTTCTTGCACCAAGTACTCCACAATGCATGATCTGTGAATTCTAGTTTTTATTTTTAAAAATTAAATTATCAACTTTAAAATAAAACTTTGCAAGTAATGTCAATACAGAGTCTTTCCAGAGGTTTATCCCCCATATTTTTATAGTGATCTTTTTTCTCAAAGATTGAACCTGACAAGTAACTTCTCTAAAAGTTCAGCTTTATCAATTCTATATAAAGCATTTACCTCAATTTTGATAGAGATGGAGCTGTATTTTTATACATGTATTTTATCTGTTTATATTTAATTAAATTACATAATTACATTAGTAGCAAAACTGTCCCAAACAAGATTGGGGATAACAACGTTTGGGCATCAGTTATGAGTTGTATGTAGGTCATGGGAAGCTTAGGTCTACTCAGTGGGCGGTCAGGCAGAGGTCAGTCAGCGTGGCTTCTAATGTAGCTCAATGGAGGCCATGTGCTGTATTTTTCTGAAATTATGAGTAAAATCCTCATTGTTTGCTCCTAGCTCTCTGCAATTGGATTCTTTGGGGGCAACCTGAGGTGGACATCAGGGTGTCTTCAGTGGGAAATGGAAATAGTTCCCTGAACATAGTAGTCAGGGCAGAGGGGGCAACTGAGTAAGTCTGAGGAAATTACAGGTATCATACGGAGATATAGGCTTCCCCCATGCTACAGGACTAGAATTTTGAGGTAATTCTATTGAGATTTCAAGACCAAGAGAAGTCCCAGATGACATGATGGAGAAATAAATATGTTTGAGGCGTTTACATATTAATTAAAAAGGAAATTCTCCCGTGTCTTTTCATAGATGTTTGTATGTTATGAGGACCAGAGAGAGGTGATTTTGCAAGTGGTGTTTTCTATGGGCCATGAATTCTTTCCCCAGGCTCTTAGGCCTAATCTACCTGTCCAGCCACTTTTGTCTTCTTCTCAGTCTCTATGCGTGGGTCTCAGCCTGGCTGAGGAGACTGGGTGTGAGAAAGGAGGTAGGTGGCTTTATCTGCACAGACCTAAAGGGTCTCAACATCCTGCCTTGGTATGTGCAACAGTGCCTCTCTCAGTAAAGCTCACCTTGCCATGTTTATGGAATACCTCATAGTTTATAACAAAACTATAATTGCAATCCTATTTACTCCACACCACATTTTAGTCACTCTTGAGGTAGGCTTAATGCTTGCCTCTTAGGATATTAAAAGCCTGGTAAAATGCAGATTTGATAAAAGTGATAATGGAGCAAACTTCCATCTACCCATAATAGTTTAGAATGAATTAATTTTTCAAATTAGTGAAAAGAGAGTAGAGTCTCAAGGGAAGGGAACACTTGGTGGGTTTTGATTAGGGAGTGTGTTATCTGAAGGTTGAGATTACATGAGGGTACTTGAGAAAGAACCTTAGCTAACTTTGAGACTCTGGGCACCAAAAAGGCAACATGACACACTGGGTGCCTAATTGGGAGGATACCAAAAAAAGAGAATAACAAATTGCTGAATAACACCTTGATCATTTTCACAGTCTTGTCTAATGGCTCTGGCCCTGGCAGTTTGACTCTACTGGCTGACCTTGGCTCCTTTCTGTTTAGTGAAATAGTGGACAACTGGCCTTGTGAAATTTCTTTGTTTTTTCATATGTCCTACATGTATTGGTTTCCATTTTCCTTGAGAAGAGGGAAGCTCTGGTTCTTCCCTAAGGACAGTGAGGGGCAAATAAGTCTTTATATTGGATTTGGTAGAGGCTGGAATAACCACATGCAGATGCTATGTCCTATGCTTTCTTTAATATATGTTCCATGGATGAAATCCCTGAGCAGTTATTCATTTAGCTGGTTTCATTATCCAGGTTCTGAATTCCCAAGGGGCCTGGACTGTTTTCCATTAACAATGATGATTATTATTTTAGTAGCTAATCCTTAGTTGAGTTCTTACTGTGAGTATGTACTGAATTAGACACTTTCTATGCATTATCTCATTGAAATCTTCTCAGCAGAACTGTGAGATGGGTACTATTATTTTGAGGAGACTGAGGCTGCTTAGAATTAAAACAAACAAACAAACAAACAAACTGATAAGTGCAGAACCAGGATTTGAACTTGACTGGTCTGGATTTAAAGCTGGTACTCTTAATGACCATGTAGAAACATTGCCTTCTGAGTAACCAAAGAAGGCTATACATTTTCTTTCAGTTCTAGAGAAACCACAAGAAGTATCTTTACACTCCATTTGCAGACTTGCCTGAGCTGAACCCTGTTGCAGATAAGAAGCTACCCATTGGGCTTATTCCAGTATGTGAGGAACGTGTGGATTGCTGTGCCTTCTCAGGGTCAGAGTGTCCAGGTTAGAGCAGCAGAGAAAAACTTCCAAACATTCTGGGACTAATGACACTGTAAAACTCAGGCCTCTGTAGGCCAAGGCCGCAGCAGTCATAGGTGCAGTACAAACAGCAGTGGCCATCTGAGAAAACCTTCCCAGGTATATGACAACAACAACAACAACAACAACAACAACAACAGAACAAAACCAAGGGAGAAGTAATTTTTGGAGGGGGAAGAATTGTGTATGTTTGTGACTTCTTGGAGCACTTGGAAATTACAGAAGTTCTCAATTTCAAGAAATATTACACTTTTTTTTTTCTTTGAAACAACCTAAGTGCCCATTTCACTTGTAGGCTAGAAATTCAACCTTGCTGAGTTCTGGAGACCATCTCTTGGAGATGTCCCCAGGTCATCAGCCATCAATGTGCCTTGTTTACTGAGATTGCCATGTACTCAGCTCACATGGTGTGATTCCTGCCTTGTTGCTCTTGTACCACAACAGAATCATGAACATGGTTGTCAAAGCAGAGAGCTACACAGCCAGTCCTTACTGAAGTCTTGCTATTTTTCCAGAACACAACCAGACAGCCCCCTCTGGTCTTTGCTATTCATTGGGAGAATGTGGCTCTCTGTCTTTTGCTTTTAGGAATCTCCTTCTTAGTCTTGAGATAATTTGTTTTTCTTGTTTCTATCAGATGAATTACCTCTAGTTTCCAATCTTATTTTCCTATCCATTGAGGACTCCTGGCATAGTCTTGTCAGTATGTTCAGGCCAAGAATTGCAAACTCAAATGCCCACTGGATAGGAATTTAAGTGAGTAAAGGAGCTTGGTAAGGGCTTGGCACATAGTCTATCTAAAGGGGAAGGTGCTACTTAGTTCTGGCTTACTGTTGTCACTCATGGTGCCCTGGGTTACTGGATCTTCTGATTTTTCAAGAAAAGCTTAAATCCAGATTTTTATGAGAAATCTCTTTCATGTCAAATGTTGGTTGAAGCCTTTAAAATTACTCTGTACAGGCCAAAGTAGATTGTCCATGGGCCATCAGGTTGCCATTGCTAGTATAGGCTTTTGAGAGCAAAAGTCAGGGAAGAAAGTGTTTCAGTCACAGATCTTCCCTCAGGGAAGCACAGGGTTTGGTACTTGATTGGATACAGGGGAAAGGAAAAAGGAAAAGACAGGAAAGAAAAACGCATAAATGAATTTCTCAAACAGTTTTCCTACTACAGAATACACTGCTTTGATTCACAATGTCTGCTTTCCTGAAAAGAAGTCTTTTTTAAGTCTTAGGCTTTGCTGTTCTCAAATCATTTGCTTGGGGGTTAATAAGTCAACTAACTTTTGGTTCAATGTAAATTTCACCCACTCATAATACACTTAGTTGTGAGTGATCTTGCATTATGAACATAGGAAGTGTTTATACCTACTGGGTCCTAAAGTCAACATTATGTTTTTGCATTGTTGGAGTTAAGATTTGGTGGAGTTAATTTGGTTCATTTCTAGTTTTTGATGCAAATTTTGCTCATTCTGTTTTTTAGAGAGCATTCCCAACTCTGGAGAGATGTGTCACAGGGATGTTGCCAATGACTCAAAAGATGAGAAGTATGGAAGAATATATACAATTGATTCTCATTTCTACTACTATTCATGAATGAATTTTTATTTATGAAACGCTCTATCAGTCCTAATTAATTTGGCTGAAATTGACACATACTTAATTCAAACCGGCGTAAGCAGAGAAGGGATGTTTGTGGAAGAATGAAAAATTATCTCTCTCCAGTGGTATGCTTCAGGAGTGACATGGTCCAAGGGCTCAACTGATGTCATGAGGACTTGTTCCCTCTTCATTTCTCAGCTCTGCCTCTTGCCATGTTGGCTTCATTCCCAGGCTTCTTGGGATGGCCCTGGAACTCCAGACTCAAATTCTCTCCGCTGTTAGCAGACTCATGGGAAAGCATGGTGCCTTTCTCTCCTCAGTCCCAGGAAAAGCCTCTCTGGCTCTGATTAGGTTCAAGCCCATCCCCAAACCAGTCCCTTGGCGTGAAGAATGCAGCTTTTTGAGTTGCCAAACCTGTGTTAACATCAGTCTTATGTCCCCAACCCCTCAAACAGGGCCTGTTGGAACCTGGAATGGAATCAATTCTCCACAAAGCACATGGACTGAGAGTTAGAGATGGGGGCACCAGAGCAAAGTTGGGATGCTGTTATTTGAAGAAGGATATATGGATGCTAGGTGGAAAAAGAATAGATGTCTATGCTGAGTAGAATAGTAAATATATGGTTTTCACCATCATATCCCAAATACATCAGATTATCTTCAGAATTCCTAAATAATATGCTGATGGTGAATAATGTTAGCTTCATGGAATGGAGATATGGTTTGGGGAAGTCAAAATGAGGGGGAAAGTTGAATATTTTATGTGGAGGACTCTGGTTATGTCTAGGAAGATAAAGAAATGGGAGCAATAACTCATCAGCTGCCTGTGTCTCATTTAGACAACAAAACTAAAATCTCTATGAAGGTAAGAATTATGCCTTATCCTGCTTGTTTTATTTTCTCACAGACCCTGGCTTCACAAAAGTCAGCATGTAAAAAATACTTAATGGCTTTAATCATTGAGGAATCAGTGATACAAAAGGAAGTAACAGCTACCACTTACAGCACATTAGGTCCTAGACTGTATCAGACTTGATTTAAAATCTCAACTATGCCAGAAAGTGACTCAGTTATCTCAAGCATTGTCTGTACAATGGGACTAAGAACAATACTTAGGCTGGATTGTGGTGAGGCATAAATATGACATAGTAGGTCCTTGGCATAGTTAGCACTAAATGAATACTGGATATTATTATTTCTATATTATCTTTTTTATGATCAAAACTTTTCATATTATCATGTTTTATTCTTCCAACAAATAATAAAAATACTATTTTTATTTCCATTTTATCCATAGATTCAAAAAGTGTAAGATACTCAACCAGCATCGTATGTAAGTAAGGGATGGAGCTAGAATTTGAACCCAGTTTTGCCTGACTCTAATTTCTGTGTCCTTAATTATAATTCTATTCTGCTTTCTTATCCTCTAATATACCAACTGAGAAGATGTAAGTTACTCAATCCCCGAATTCCTGTTTCTTTGTGGGAAGTGAGGCAAACCACTGGTAATGCAGAAAGAAACCAAAGAACCTTTGCTTTGTTTAATTAATTAATTTTTCTCCACATAGGGCAGTTCTGCAGAATCCCAACACTGAAGCTTCCTTAACAAATCCAAATGAATGTACATCATAAGACATTCTTCAGTAGACCAGAGCCTTTGGTAAATGCCATGACCTCAAACATCTGGCGACCCACACATGGTTCATTCATCTCAAAGCTGTGATTGTTGATGCAGGGGTGATATTGACTGCAGAGCCCCCATCCTCTCAGTCATTGGCAGCCAGTAGCGGATTTCACTGAATGGTTACGAAGTACTTACTTGGTTCTGGGCACTGTTCTAAGCATTTTACAAATATTATCTTGTTTAATCTGTTCATGAACCCCTTTGAACTCAAGACACCATCACCCGTGCTTCATTTTGAATCCAAAATAGAGTGCTTTGTGCTGGACACTGTTCTACATGCTTCGAATACATTGGGTTATCTGCTTAATCCTTACAAACAACTCCGTAATGTAAGATACTATTATTATCATCCCTGTTTTACAAGTAAGGAGATTGAAGTATGGGAAGAGGAAGAAATTTGTCTTCAAGTAACACAGTTCGTAATTAGTAGCTCTGGGATTTGAATCCAAGCAGTCTGACCTCAGAAAGCACACTTATCTACTAACTACCCTGGGAAGTCACCTCCCATTCCCCTGTTGCTTAAAAATAGGTAATTCTTTTTTGCCCCTGAAACTTTAAGAAAATAAATACAGTAGCTCTGTCTAATGTGAACATTGTTTGTCCTCAACTTAAACTCATTGCCTGAATTTTCTAGAATATTAACTGAGATAATTAGAAAAGTAGGGAGCTGTGAAGGGTGTTGACCTTGTATTTAGACTGATATAAGCCATTATTGGCTGTATGACCTTGGACAAGTTACTTTACTTCTTTGAACCTCAGTTTATTAATCAATAAAATGGGGCAATAATATGCTTATCTCATGGAGTGTAGTGAAGAGTGAATGAGAAAACCTTGTAAAGACCTCATATAGTGCCTGAAATGAGGAAAGACTCCAATAAGTAGTAGATATTTCTATTATTACAAACAAACATTTTGTCACCATAGGGATAGTATTGTTAAGTACCCTATTAAACATGCCCTATGAACACTAATTCAAAAAAATCTTTATTTTGTAATTAATCACTTGATTGTGTTATCTGATGAGTGGCAGTCCCTTTCACCGAACTATCAACTCCTCTAGGCTGTAAACTCTATTAGTGTGTGAACTTCATGTATGTGTTTCTGTTGTCTGGTTTTCATGCATAGCCTTACTGGGGACCTTGGCATGTAGAAGGAATATCTGTGTCTAGTGACTTGAACAAGGGTGGGACATTTTAGAATATAAAACATTTAAGGACAACTCTAGGTACAGGGATATTAGTTTACAAAATCCAGTTGAGGTTTAATCCTGTGTTGTTTGGGACCAGCATCACCTGATGGTCAGTTTTCTGTTCGAAGTTTGGTTCAAGACTGACTCTTTGCAGGTTTGGGTTTAGATGAGTGTCCTCTGGGATACGTCTTCTATTTGCACATGACCTTTCTCTTTGTCTGGAGGCCCTCTGCTGTAGCACCCATCCTCAAAAATCCTTCCCAGAAGTGGCCCGTTCTCTATTTTACTAAAAAATTAATTGTACTTGGAGGGGAAAACATTTAAATGTTAACAGTGGTTCTCCGAGTGCTTAGCATGGAGCTTGACACAGTTTTTATTAAAGAAGAAGAACCAAAAAAGAGAGAAGAAACCTGAAGAGAGAGTTAGAATTTTACATGAAACTGAACAGATATCCTTTCCCACTTTTGCCCTTATAAACATGAAACGTTTTTTTTATGGTGACATTTTTAGCCCACTCTGAAATGTATTGATTTGTTTCCTGTGACTCATTGTCTGTTTCTTCTTTCTATGTTAAAAAAACATATTAAATATCATTGTGATAATATAAATATATATGTGTGGGTGGATGGAAGGGTGAAGGGAATTTTCTTTTAAATTCTAAGAAGGGAAATAGCTTTCTCATATGTTCCCACATCATCAATCAACTCGTCACATCCTCAGTCTACTTCATTTTCTCCCCCCAAATAATCACTTCTGATCTTAAAGGCTGAGAAAAAAGGTTTCAGAAAGTTCTGGAGATGGCCCATTAGTTTAGGAGACTGTAGACTTTTTTGTATCTTTAATTCCGGGTTGAAGGGCTATCCAGCCGCTATTTCCATTTTGGGCAGTAGAGGGCAGACGTCTCTATTCCTGCCTACCCAAGATTACCAGGCAACATTATGTTTATGCAAACAGCCTTTGACATAATAGCTTTGAAACAGCTGAAAATTGAATTGTGCCTTGAGGCCAAACATCTAGACCACCACCTTTGTTATATTCATCTGCCACAGTAAATTGGGTTCACCATTGGCTCTGGGAGCTGCTTTTTTCTAGATTCTGGCCCCACAATAACTTTGCGTAGGAGAAAGACAAATGTGACTTCCTCACAAAATGTTGGCAGGGTTTCATTTCACAAACTCTTATCTGAGGGGCTGAAGATTGCAGTGTGGATTTCTCTAGCCATCTGAAGAAAAGAAAATAAAAGGAAAACGGGAAACCTAAACCAAATCCATCTAATTCTGGAATCTCTCTGTGTGTTTCCATAGCTTTTTAGTTTCTCCACTTAATCTAATTAGGACTTCGCCTCCCGAAATAAATACCTAATGAAGAATGAACCTATTAAAAGACTAAATTTACTACTACACACCCGTTTGTGCAAACCCTCTGCATGTTTCCTTGAAGCGGTAATGCCGATGAAATTGAACGTTGTTTGACTGGATAATGGTCTCCCGCTGTAAGACGGATTATAGAAAATAAACGTCGAGGGGGGGAAAGCCAGTCGCTTTATTGAATTCCATCGATGATAATGCCATCACCTGAAATAGCTGCCTGAAAAGAGTATAAATGGGAGAGAAGCAGCAGCATCCAGAGCCAATTTGCAACTGGGGAACAGTTCATTTTATTGGGAGTAATTTTATTCTGTTTTGGGTTCACTGCCCTGGTTTGGGGGGTTGACATAAAGTAGATTTTTAAAAGAAATATGTTCGTGGGCACCATCAATGGTTTTCACAGGGGGGCATTTAGGTGTTGATTAATTGATTCATTTGTTTATCAATTAATATTTAATGGGGACCTACTGTGTGCTAGGGACTAGTTAGAAGCTGAGGGTAGGATAGTGAACAAAATAGGTGTCATTACTCTCATGTAACTTATGGTCTAGTGGAGGAGGTAGAATCCATTCAGTAGCAAATATTTATTAAACACCTATCTAGGATCTGGCTCATGATCACAAAATAACTATAGATTTACAATCCAGACAAATTATATGAAGGCAAAGTAGTAAAATTGCTAACATACCATGTGTTTAAAGAATAGTTCTAAAAGAAATCATGTAATATCAAATGGTCTTCCAGATCAGTATGGAGATGGCTTACTAGAGAGTTTAGTAGTATGTTGTGAGTTTACTTAACGGGTAATGGGTTCAAATCCAGTCACTATAATTTTCTGGGACTCAGTTTTTTGTTTCTTTTGATAGAAGTTTATGGTAATTCCTGTCCAATTTGCCTAATAAGATGGGTGTTTGAGTAAAATAAGAGAATATACAAAAACGTGTTTTGTAGTTGACAAAAATGGTAGGAATTATTATTGTGGGCTGGTGCTTTTCTAGGGCCTGCCTACCAGGATCTTACAGAATTCTTGGCTAGACAAGAGGAATATAGGTGGATCAACAGTGAGCAGTTCATTCAGTTTATGGATAAGTAATAAAGTATGTGACACAGATGAAAAAAATATGTTGGGTGAGGTCAGGAAGAGGGTAGGCCTTGAAGAACAGATGGGGTTTAGAAAGAGGAGAGAAGGAGCCCAGAGTAGTCTGCATTTTGGGCTTGTGGGATGCTGGTGCACTCACTGGCAGTTGGAAAACTCTGGTGGTGGTTAAGGGTTGTTTAAGTGGAGGCAACTCAAGTTCAGGGTTCTTTGCAGACCAATCTATTAGGTTGACATATGACATTATGTTGGATGGTACTTCAGTGACCTTTTGTAAGGCCCTTCTTTGCTTGTTAGTGCCTAACCTTTCCTAGTTCCTCATGTCTCACCTGGCTACTTCATTCTCCATCACTCCTCCTCCAAGCCTTCTCTGCACCTTGAGGACCCTGCTTTCCAAAGTTGTGGCTGCTTGTTACATAATCAATGCTAAGACACTGATGGGAGATCATAAGGTATTCACATTTTATCCCACTTTCCTGAAAAGTCAATGTTTAAACCAAGGCTTCTTAAATTTTTGTGTTTAAATTTTGGACCCCTCTTAAAGGAAATAAAAAATTCTCTCAACTCTAGAGAAGACAACTCCCATTTGGAAAACACTGACTTAAACTTTCAATTGTAAACTGTCATTGCTAAAAAGAAATTGTGGTCTTATGGTTGCTGATTTTTTTCTCTTGAAATTATCATTGAAGTGAAAACACATAATTGAAAAATGTTTTTGAAACTTTTAGGCCCTGGGGAGGAAAATGGGCCTTTCAGTGTCCATTAAATTAAGCACTTCAGGGGAATCCCTACACCCCCAAGGTCTCAGTTCCCCATTCAGTCTCCCCATTTTTCTGTTATGTTTCTTCAGACAACCAAGTGGCATTTCTTTGATGATTAATGATGCTGGGATCTCTCAGGAGTCCCATACTATTTCCTTGTAAGGACCCAAGAAGCAATAGATCCACAAATTTCTGTTCAAATACACTGTTGTGTTCAGTGCCAGTTCCATAGACTAGTTCTACACTTAGTTGAAAGAGAACTAGCCCTATCTAAGGCTCCTGCGAAGTTTCAGAGGGTCAGCTTCATTGTGTGCCTCAATATTAACATATTGTCCAAACTTATGGTGAAATCTGGCCAAAAGAGGCAGCCATTTTGAGGCAATTTCTCTACATTCTGAGCATGAATTCTGTAAGTTCAAGAGAGCATCTTTCAGTGATTCAGGTTATGTTAAGTTATCCTTGAAGTCATACCTTCATTTAGTCTACATCTTGGGCTGCAGGAGAGGAAGAAGATAGGAAAAAGACAAAGGTAGAGTATAAGAAACATAGAAAGATTTGAGGAAAAAAACATGGTAGAAAAGAAAGAAAATAAAAATGTTTCCATGTGGTGCCATCAAAAAAGATGTTGGGTAGTGGGACTAAAATATATTGTCTACTACATACCAGCTGACTTACTTACAATGCACCCTGCTATATAGTGGAGAGAACTCTTCATCCATGAAATCAGCTATATAATAAGTCCATTTAAATCCAGCTATAAGCCCTGAATCCTGATGGCTGGAGGGAAACCCAACCTCTATCATTATGGGAGTTCTTTCAACCACCACTGTTGTTCCCCCTACCCTCCACTAGGGATTTGCCAAGGTCCTAGGCTTTCTCTTAATGCTGGATAGAAGTGGCCACATTAGTCCATATAGGTTAGCTCTCAATGCTTCTATAGGCCCTTTGGTTGCTAGCTCTTGGGGTTTGGACCCTGATGAGCTTGGGAGCCCTTGTGTCCTGGGTTGAGGTCCCATTAGTCCACCAAATATCTATCCCTATGAACTTTACTGTTTGTGCTGACTGAACTTTACTTCTTTCTTATTACAGGAACTTTCTTCTTCCCTCTCCACTCTCTTCCTCAAAAGCACACCTCTTTCCTCTCCTTTGGGTCGACTGCCATGATCTCTTCAAAGTTCCGGGGCTTTTACAAAAGATAGAATCATTGACTTAAGCAGCTTCTGTTTTCTAACTTGTAGAACTCTCTAAGGCAAGGAATTATTAAGGGTCTGAATACATGTTTGGGAAAGGGGGGAAGGAAAAATAAAGCAGGATAGTAATTAATTTTTTATATTTTATTTTATTTCATTTGAGAGAGAGAGAGAGAGAGAGAGAGAGAGAGCATGCAAGTGGGGGAGAGGGGCAAAGGGGGAGAGAGAGAGAGAATCCTAAGCAAGCTTCACACTCAGCACAGGGCCCAACGTGGGGCTCGAGCCCATGATCCTGGGATAATGACCTGAGCCTAAACCAAGAGTTGGACACTCAACCGACTGAGCCACCCAGGCACCCCACTAATTCATATCTTAAAGATATTTCCTGCCTAGTGGTAATACTGAAATCATGCAGGAAAAGACTTGTCTTCAGGATCCCTTTAGAGTATAATGAGAGAATTTGAATATTTGTCCAGTTTTCTTTCTCTAGCTCTTTAAAAAATATTTTTTGAATGGGTACTACTTACTCATGGTTCAGAATTCAAAAGGCAAGATATATCATGAAAAGTCACTCTCCCAACCTTATTCCTAACCACTAGTTCTCCTCAGAGGCAATCACTGTTACCTGTTTGTTGTGTTTCCTGCTAGAAATATTCTGTGCATGTATAATCACATATGAACAGAGTATGTTATTCTGCACCTGTTTTTTGCTTAATACATATTTTTAACTTCTTTCACATAGTAATACAGAATTCTCTCTTTAATTTTAACCTTAACTATATACTCTACTTTTTGTATTTACCATAATTTCTTTTACCAGCTCTCTGTTGAGGGACATTCAGGACGTTTCAATCTTTTGCTATTATAAACAATGATACCATAACATTCCCAGTTATTGTATACAGGTTTAGATAAATTTCAAGATGAATCACTAGAACTTTAATTGTTGAGTTAAAAGATATGTGCATTTTAAATTTTGATAAACATTATTATATTTCCTTTCTCAGAAGTTAAATCATTTCACATTCATATCAGATTTTAAACATATCTGTTTTATCACTTCAAAGCAAGTTGCTGTAATTTTTAAATATCTTTGTCAATCTGATAGGTGAAAGATGGTATCTCAGTATAGTTTTTAATGTTCATTTGTCTTATTGGGAGGAAGTTGTATAAGTTTAATATGTTTATAAATGATTTTAGGTAATTTTTTAAAAAGACTTTTTTAAGTTTATTTATTTATTTTGAGAGAGAGCGTGCACGCATAAGTCAGGGAGGGACAGAAAGAAAGAGAGACAGAATCCCAAGCAGGCTCTGCCCTTAGTGCAGAGCCCCATGAGGGCCTCAAACTCACAAACTGGTGCCCCTAACTAATTTTCTACGAAGTATATATGTCTTTGCCTATTTTTCCTTTGGTAGTTGGATTTTTCTTATTGATTTGCAATGGCTTTTTGTATATTAATGAAAATAGGCTTTGGTCTGCGATATGCATTGCAAACTAGCTTTTCTCCAGTTTGTTATTTATCTTTGACTCCCCCCCCACCCATTTTCTTTCATATAGAATTTTGTGTAGTGAAATTCATCTATAATTCATTTTGACATCTGAATTTTATGTTACATACAGGAGTGCTTTTTCCCTTAATGGTATATTCTAGAACCTTTATGGTTTCATATTTTGCACTTTAATCTTTGGCTGCTCATCTTTTTGGTATAAGGAATGACTTAGTAATCAAACATTTATTTTCCCAGATGATTATTCAGTTTTCCCAAATACCATTTTAGTCATTTTGTAGGTCTTTAAAAGAATAAATAAGAATTCTTTGGAATGTATGCTGTTTCTGAATTCCGATTCCAGAATCTGAGTGGAAATAGTTGGCAGGTAGCTTGAGTTTCCCAGGTACACAAATAATGAATGACTACTATTGAGAAGTCAGGAAATGAGTCCCAGTGGCAGAGGTGGGGGAGGAGTCTATCTTCATTTCTTAACCCCTTTCATAGATGTTTATAGCCTTGAGAAGAAAGGCTTGGCTAGAGTTAACACTCTTGGTGCCAAACCTTGGCAGCAAATAAGCAATTCTATTTAGAATTGATAGTAAATAAGGTATAATGAGCCCATGTTAAATATATACTTTGCTATCATTTTGGAAGGCCATTTGGTTTATAATAGCTTTTTTCTACTATAAATTATTTCTTAATATTTCTAAGGAAGTTTTTTGTAAAAATATCTCAGAGAGGTGATTTTTATCTCTAGAGGCACTTATTCTGAACTGTTTCCTTTTTGTTTTTCCCCATAGAGTGATTTACTGTACTGGCTGCATTTTTTCCATAGTCAACTCTGTTATATGAAATTCTTTGTCCTATGTCACAGTCACAAATCATTTATCTTGGTTATTTTGGGGTAAAGATACTTTCCAATAAGATGTAGTTATTCTGTCACGTATCCCCCCTACACTGTCCTTGTCTCTCTCTGGGCCTATGTCTCCATGAAACTCTTGGATCATCAATCAAGTTTTGACTGTCCAGTTCACTGAGGCACAGATTTATCCACTAGTTTTGGTTGGGTCGACCAGGCATTTGGCATTGTGTGGACACAGCAGAAGTATCTCTCAACAGGTAATACTCAAATCTTCAGTAAGAATGCATTGATCTTAAAGTCTTTAAATGGAAAATATGAGTGACAAGGGAGCCATCTGAGATAAATATTAATTAGGAACTCTCACTTGGGAAAAGAGCATATTCTCTATCTAGATCAGTGGTTCTAAAAATTAGGGGGTATATTGGGCCCCTGCATGGCTCAGTCAGTTAATCATCTGACTTTGGCTCAGAGCATGATCTTGCAGTTTGTGGGGTTTGAGCCCCACGTTGGACTCTGTGCTAACAGTTTGGAGCCTGGAGCCTATTTTGGATTTTATGTCTCCCTCCCTCTCTGCCTCTCCCCTGCTCATGCTATGTCTGTCTGCCTCTCTCTCTCCAAAATAAACATTAAAAATTTTAAAAAATTAGTGGGTATAAAAAGCACCTGGGGAACTTGTTAATGCTGATTCTTTGACCCCGCCCCGAGAATTCATGACTTCTTAAGTCTGGGATGCTCCCTAGATAATTTTATGTTAACACACTCCTCAGGTGATTCTGATGTAAGTTGTCCACAAAAACACTTTAAGGTTCTTCACTAAATTATATTTATTAGGCAGTACTGGTTTTCAGCAAAGTAGGTGGGAGACCACGTTTGACTTTGGACTTCCTCCTCTATGTTTTCTCCATGCTCTTCTGCTCTTAGTCTCCACTCTTCTGTCACCTTCAATTCCACCCTCACCCCAGTGCTCTTGGCCACTACAGTGCAGTTTGTCTTTGGGTCTCAGCTGCTAGCCTGAGCCCTTCTCCTAATGAAAGTAAACTGTCTTGCTTTCTTCACCTGAGAGTCTTGATGAGAAATGGAATGGCTGTTCTGGTGAACTCATAATTTCAGGTCAACCAGCATCCTGTTTGGAATCCTCAATATATGTTAATTCAGTTAACATCTATCAAGTGCCTGTTCTCCACAAGGTGCTGGCGATAAGAAAATGAAGCACACAGCCTCTATCTTCAAGGGTCTAGAGCAGAATTGGTGATTTCTTTTTTCTTCATAAAAGCTTCTATAGTAAATGTTTTAGGCTTTGTGCATTATAAAGTCCCTATTACAACTACTAAACTCTGTCATTGTAATGTGAAAGCTGTCATGGACAATATGTAGACAATGAGTGTCGCTGTGTTCCAAAACATTTTTATTTGCAAAAATAGCTGGTGGATCCATGGTCTAGAGGGCATGGGCATATCATCAATTATGTACATTGTGATAATGCTGGAATAAAGGCTAGAACCGGGAATAGCAATTGTGCTTCGTCTCAAGAGCCAACTCTGATCAGCTTGGAGCACTCCATTCATTCACTTGACATATATTTACTTATTTGGTACCTTTGTGTGCCAGATCTAGTGGAACAATCTACTATTATTTCTTCGCTTTGTTTTCCATGGGTAGGGAGTTACAGCGTTAGGGCTGTGTATTTGCCACCAATGAACTATCTTAAGGATACACAAATGAATAAGGAATATTCTACATGTATAAGCCCATATATTCAAGGAATTCACAGTTTTGTGCTAACCAATAAAGCAAGTACTATTATGCCCCTTTTACAGATGTTAAAAGAATTTTAAGAAATGTACTAAGGTCACTCAGCTAGTGAGCTGTGGAACAGCAATTCAGCCCATGTTTCCTGTTCATAAATCTAAGACTTTTATACTGCACCCCAGCTGCTTTTAATAATAATGATTTATAGTACAGAGTTCATGGCTTGAACTGTAGTGTAAACCAGAGGTCAGTGACCTTTAAAAAATTCCAATCTCTTTCCCTCTGACATGCCTGGACAAGGATGACATTGAAGCTGATCATCACAACCTTGTTACGAAGAGTTGTTGAGCTTTTGCTATTTGTGTGTGTCTGTGTGTTTGTGGATAAGTGTGTAACCCTACTGAAGACAGGACTCACATAATCCAGTCTCAGAGCTGTGTTGCAATCAAAGAACTTAAAGAAATGTTATATCAAATAACTCAAGTTCTTTATTTAAATTGCTCAAACATTAAGAAGGGATACATATGCCACAATAACTCTTTTAAAAGCATCCCTCTCATCTAATCATCTAATTCCCTCATACCTTTTCTACAATTGTTATAAAATTTCCAGGAAAATTTCACCTCCAGAGCTAGCCTTTGCGCCCTTGTTTATCCACCTTCCCTGCTTTGTCACAAAATTTGAAGAACTGTTCTGACAAGAGCAGAACCTACCTCAGAGAGTTGGAAGGGGAATAAATCAAGTGAGCAAAACAAAAAGTTGTTTGTTAGGTACACATGTACTTGCCTGTTCTCACAGGCAGGTCTGCAGAAATCCTTCCCGAGCACCCTATGTAAAGCTATATCCCTCAAGTCATTCTATTCTATTACTTTGTGTTCTTTTCTTTATAGAACTCATCATTAACACTAATTAGTTACAGCACTAATTGGTTTGTTTAAATGTTTATTGTCCATCTTTTACCCCCATCTTCTAAATACTAGACTGAGTTCAAAGCAAACTATCTTGTTTATCCCGTCTCTTGGCATATAGTATGTGCTCAATAAAGATTTGTGGGGAAAATGAATGAATGATACAGCCTTAACATGTTAAATGTCTTGGGGTTTTATAGCTCTCTTTCAGTTTTATAGGTAATAATGGCTTGATTCAAAGGAATTCCTAATAATAAGATAGTGAGTGTCAGAATCAGGCCTGTGGGGAAGATAGTTTTGGTCATGGGACCTTCTTGGTATGCTTTTAATCAAATAGGTAGATAGCTGAAGTAATGGTATACCATGGACATTACTATGAGGGTTTGTTGTATTTTGACAAATGTCGGGAGGTGTAGGACTGCCCTGTAATTGTATGCAGCTGTTTTGTGTACTTACTGTTCCTTAGAGGAAGGCCCACAGCTTTCTTCAGATTCTTAGTCTTTCCAAATTTTAAGAACTCTGGCTTTCCAGGGGCGCCTGGGTGGTGCCCTGGGTGGTCGGTTAAGTGCCCAACTTCAGCTCAGGTCATGATCTCACGGTTCATGTGTTCGAGCCCCGTGTCGGGCTCTGTGCAGACAGCTCAGAGCCTGAAGCCTGTTTCGGATTCTGTGTCCCCCCTCTCTCTCTGCTCCTCCCCCACTGATGCTCTGTTTCTCTCTGTCTCAATAATAAATAAACATAAAAAAAAAAAAAGAACTCCGGCTTTCAGCACTGTTACACTTGTATCCAGGATCTTTTATTAACATTCTGCAGGAGTCAAACATTGCTGGGTTTTCAGAAGAACTGGAACAATGATTGCTAGAATAGTAGGAGGATGAGTCTGCTCTCTTTTTCTAGTTTTTTTTTTTTTTGCAAGATGTTTGTCATATACTCATGATACTTGCATTTCTGTTCAAAATGGAAATCTTTAAAAAATTTATAATAATGGAATAGATTTGTAATTTAATAAAACCCCAAAGTGTTGCAAGTCTAAAGTGAAATTCTCCTATTCCCATACTTTAAAAATTACTCCTAATACTTTGTGTATACTTTCCAACACTGACTGCAAATATTAATAAATTTGCATTATTTTTTAATTTATTTTATTTTATATATATATGTATTTATTTATTTTTATGATAGAAGATAATTAAGATGCACAAGGGAGAAAATAACTGTTGAACAACTGGATGAAAGAATGCTCATTCTTGTGGTCACTTCTGATTTCCAGTTCCAGGTGCACTGAGGCAGGGACAGTGCAGCTACAACACCTACAACAATACGTAACATTTATTAAGTGCTTACTGGCGTTGTGTTGTTTTACATGCCTGATTTTTAAGCCTCACAAGAACCTGTGATTCTATTATATAACTTCTTTTAACAGCTCAAGAAACCAAGGTGCAGAGAAGTGAATGCACTTGCTTGAGTTAAGTAGCAGATCCAAGACTTGCAGGCAGTGAAGCCCACCCTCTTAGTTTTTCACCCCAACTCTGGCAGGATACCAATATAGTACAGGAGTCATGTGTGAGGAGGAAAAGGCAGTATTTACTCCTCCCTGAGTTCTTCCCTGCTGTAAGGTCGTGGAGTACAGTTCTCTGAATCTCTGCCCATGTCTCCATCTGCTGTTGTTTGAGGAAAAAATGAATTGGACTCAATGCAAATTATATTCCTCAAAACTGTGGTCCAGAAAAACTCAGAAGGGGGTACAAAGTTGAACTGTACATCTCTGAAATTCTTGTACCAAGTTACTTTTAAAATAACTGTATTAAAGCTTCCCATGGCACAAGAACTTTCTAAGCAGGAGTGGAACCTACAACTAGTTCCGGGAGAAGGAAGTTAATGACGTGATGTGATGTGGTAGCCAGTGGAAGCTGGGACTTCTACTCTGGTTATTAATGATAGTAATAATGATGATGATAAATGAAGTATATTAGTTGGATTTCAGTAGAGTCTTAATTACAAGATGACCACAAAGGCACCCTCTTTCCAACAAAGGCATTGGTGTATGAATGGTAATCACTGATTAGTTGCCCATTGACTATACTGCTGGTCTGAGAAGAAGAGGCAGCTTCCCAACTTCTGCTCTAGGAAGGCTGGTGAGCAGGCCAATTCCAGGTTGACAACCCTATAAATAAGAGGTACTATTTCAAAATTCCACTCTTCTGCAGCTCAAGTCCTGAGAGTTTAAATGTCATGAATAGGAGAATTCCTAACATGTAGGACCCTTGGAAAGTATCTTGTCCAGGTCCTTCATTTACAGATAAGTGAGCTGAGGCTAAAAAGTGAGAAATTCCTTTCCCACGGTTACAGAGTTGCAAGGTCAAGACTCCAGATTTCCAGACTTCCATGATTATATACCTTTTATCTTTTCAATGCTCCCTCCTTAGGATTTGGACTATAAATATTCTTTGACAATTTCTTCAATGGAAAACTATGCATTGTTTAGGGCATACCCTTTTAGGCTGTTTGATTCTCACCTTTCATTGCCCTTAAAGTGTTTTATTACTCTGTAGAGATAACAGCAGAGCAAAAATAATTCTTGTTTCTTGATATGCAAGTGAATATGCAATTGAATTCTGTCTGATGGATAGCCATACAAAAGTCATTTTGTGTCCATTTCCACATTCATTTTAACATTCTTTTAAATAACACAAAACTGTGCTTTTACATTTGAACATTATCATCCATTTGGTTAAGTAAATGATAAATCAAATCTTTAATGTGTTATTTTTTGTGTGTATAGGTTATAATTTTACTTTTTTTTGGAAAATATGTTTTAACACTACCATCTTCGTATGTTTTGGACACAACCAAGAACGCTTTTACTTAATATCTTTCTTGAAATTAATTCAAGAGTTAATTTGAGTCAATGAGAGTTAGTGTTATTTAGTGCCTGTTCAGAAAGGAGTTAAGATGGCAGACAAGTAGGAGGATCAGAATTTCCCTCATTCCTCAAACACAGCTGTATTGAGGTCAGATGACTTGAAACACCCAGGAAATCAATCTGTGGAGTGGCAGAAGGATCTCCATAGGTGGAAGGAGACAGCTTGGTGGACCAGGTGCATGTATGTGAATCGGGGGAGATAAAACAGCCTAGGCACAGAGGGGAAGAAACCCCTTCTGTGGAGAGATAAAAGGGAAAGACAGAGAGGTTGTGGAATTGTGGTATTGTGTTAGTACAAGAGTAAAACCTTTCTGGACCACGGACTGGAGAACGAGAAATATGGAGAGTGCCAGTTTCTATTTTGCAAAAACCTTCAGGAGCCGAAGACCAGAGTTTTCAAAAACGTGGGACTTTTTCTGGACCAAAACCACTGCCCGGTGTGCTTGTCTTACGGGGAGGGAGCTGCCCCAGGCACAGTAGCGACGTCAGGAGTGCACTGGGAGAGAGCAGTCCCCTTCCCTGAGTACTGTGGGAATAGGGTTTACTGCCTCCCCAAGGACAGAAGACCCTGCAGGCGCTAGCCAGAGGCCTTTTATCAGCAAGGCTGAGTGGCGATACACCAGAACAGAGTCTAGGCGGTGCAGGGCACTTTTTGAGACATTGGGTTTTGAATCCCAGCTGAGCACAAAGAAGGCACGGGAGACGGTGGAGCCAGGCAGGCGCACTGCCCAGCCTAAACGGCGTGGCTTGAAACACGCGGTCTGGGGAGGAGAGACTGGGGTATGGCCATTTTTCTCCCCATCACCATCATGATGGGACTTCAGGAAACAGTACAGGGGCCCCCAGTGAAGGTAGACCGCTTACACCAAATTCCACCCATCCGTGCCTGGTAACTGCCTATCTACTGGAACAACACTGACACTGAGCTAATTAGACTGCCTCTCCTCCAGACCAGCATAGCCTCCAGAGCACTGGTCCCAGGCACCAACAGACAACTGTCTTGTGTTTTTGTCTGTTAGTCTGTCTCTTCTCTTCTCTTCTCTTCTCTTCTCTTCTCTTCTCTTCTCTTCCCTTCCCTTCCCTTCCCTTCCCTTCCCTTCTCTTTTTCTTTCTACCCTCTTCTTTTTTCCTTTGGAATCAGGCATATGGTTTCTGATTTGATTTTGGTCAATTCTTTATATATATATAAAATCTGGGGGAGGAAACAGGCGTCCAAATCCAAGAGACACAGAGAACTCCCTTCAAAATCAACAAATATATATAATATATTTTTTGTTTTGTTTGTTTGTTTAATCAGGCATCTTTATTCTTTTTACACCTTTTCTATATCTCTTTTTTCTTTATTTTCCTTTCTCTCTGGACTAAACCTTATAGTCTTTTTGATTCTTTGCTTGGTCTTTTTTTTGGCCCTTTCATTTTTCTCTTTGTATGGGATCAGGCTCCCCACCTTCCTTTTTTTCCAGGGTTATTTCAATGAATAAATCAAAGCACACCTGGTGGAAGGTCCAAACACTCTACCACTATAAACAAGGAGGAGCTTTGTAGAGGACTGACCAGTGGAATAGAGCAGCCAAAATGCAACAACAGAGTGCATGCAATAGTCCAAAAACACTTCCTAAAGTGCCTGGCCCTTGACTGTGTGTGGTTTCTTTTTAATATGGTAGTACTCTCAGGTGCAGGACACACAAAAAGTTATTAAAACACATGAAAGACAGAAACCTAGCCAAAATGATGAAATGGAAGAATTCTCCTCAAAAGAAAACCCAGGAAGAAATGACAGCCAGAGAATTGCTCAAAACAGATATAAACAATATATTTGAACAAGAATTGAGAATAACAGTCATAAGTCAAGCTGGGCTTGAAAAAAGCATAGAAGACTAAGCAGAGAATCTATTGCTGCAGAGATCAAAGACCTAAGAAATAGTCATGATGAATTAAGAAATGCTATAAATGAGATGCAAAATAAACTAGATACAGTGACAATGAGGATGGAAGAAGCAGAGGAGAGAGTAGGTGAAATAGAAGATAAAATTATGGAAAATTATGAAGCTGAAAAAAAGAAGAAAAGGAAATTACTAGACCATGAGGGCAGAATTAGAGAGCTAAGTGATTCCATGAAATGAAATAATATCCATATCATAGGAGTTCTAGAAGAAGAAGAGTGAGAGAAGGGGCAGATATATTTGAAAAAAATATAGCTGAGAACTTCCCTAATCTGGCTAAGTAAAGAGGCATCCAAGTCCAAGAGGCACAGAGAATGCCTATGTTCTCAAAATCAACAAAATCAGGTCAACACCATGACATGTCATAGGGCCATGCTCATGTACCATCTAAAATCACTTCTGGTACCACCTAAAATCATCTTGAGGGTACAGGGAGGGATATGTGTCCACATTTTAGGAAACTGCTTTAGATAATTAGCTTTTTGCAAATCTTGTGAATGAAGACAAACAATGCTTATATCATTTACAGTAGCACATGATAAAGTTGTTTACAGTTAAAAATTAAAACACATTTTATAATATCATCCTTTTATCTAAAACCTTAACTAACAAGAACATATCCATTAAATTGAAAATAGAAAGTGTCTCTGAGTTGCTGTGAAAAACGTCCATTATTTTATTCTTCAGGTCTAGCTACTTTCCTGCCTTTGTACAGATAGAGTAAATGTAAAATAAAGGTAGATTAAAAGCAAGTTCTGTAGAATCATGGGGACAACTAAAGTCAAAGGGAGGAGTCCTGGGAAAGCAGAGTGGTCTGGACCATTGAATGTAGGAGCAGATAGCACTATACATATCAATGAATTTCTTCGCCCCGGCCCATGTTTCAGCAGTAACTGTTTGGAATGACTCCTGGGTATTTAGCTCCAATTCAGAGTTCTTTCTTTAATTCCTGCTCTATATAAGCCATAATCTTGGAGACATCCTCACTGTGGGTACTCAATGGAGGTCCAGAAACCAACTATTCATCTTGTGCCCCAATCGTGTTTGTCCTCCTAAGTTCCTTAGCTCAATGTATGTCTATCTTTCTAGTTGCCTGAGCCAGGAAACAGGTTATTTTTTGACTTCCACCCCTCTCCCACTGTATTCAATTGATTATCAGGTCCTTTGGGGTACACTGCTTCAAAAATTTGTCAACTTATTTCTATTCCTATTGCCATTATTTATGTTAAGTCATCTTCTGTTATGCAGACATCTTCAACATCTTCCTAACTGGTCTCCCTTCCTTTAGGTTTTCTTGTGCACCTCAAAGTCTATTCTACATATTGCTTTTTTTTAAATTTATTATTTTTTTAGTGATAATTTATTTTTGAGAGAGAGAGAGAGAGAGAAAGAGAGAGAGACAGAGACAGAGTGCGAGCAGGGGAGGGTCAGAGAGGGAGGGAGACACAGAATCCGAAGCAGGCTCCAGACTCTGAGCTGTCAGCACAGAGCCCTATGTGGGGCTCAAACTCACAAACTGTGAGATCACGACCTGAGCCAAAGTTTTTTGGTCACTTAAGTGACTGAGCCACCCAGGTGCCCCTATTCTACATATTTCTGTGAATAAATTTTATAATGTGAAAATCTGCCTAAAAATTTAATATAGCTTTGCCCTGTACTCAGAATGAAGTCAGGACAATTTATCACAATTTATATGGTCCTTCATGGCAATTTATATGCCTCATTCACTAGTCTTTATTTATTGACAGCTCCTCTCTCAAGCACCTATCTGTTACCCTTTCTACCAGCATCTGCACCCATATACAGTTTTGAGCCTGTTGTAATAAGAATTACTCATGTGTCTCTCTACAGCTAAATTATTTTAATTGTACCCTAAATTCTGACATCCTGCCACTCAGGGACATTATTTTCACAATTCTCCCCTTTCTCTCCTACAGCCTCAATCTCTTCCTCTTTAATGGATCATTCCCATCAACATTTAAATATGTGGTTAGTTTTCACATCTTCTCCTGATTCTGTCTTTTATGCTAATTGTAACTCCATTTATCTGCTCTCCTGTGCTGTATTAATTTTCTTCCTTCCCTTTCTTTTTTAAGCACACCCCACTCAAGCTTTTGTCCCTATCTCTCATCAAAATAGTTTATGTTAAGGTTACCAAGTGACTTCCATACGGCTTAGTGGTTGTTTTTTCAGAACTCATGTTATGTGACCTATCAGCAGCTTTTGATACAGCTGAATACTTTTTCCTTCTTAATGTTTTCTTCCTTTGGCTTCTGGAACATCACACATTTGCTTGGCTTTCCTCCTACCTCACTGGTTGGTTCTTCCAAATGTCCTTTCCTAGTTTCTCTTCTTCCTCACCTATGAATATTGGAGTGCCCCATGGCCATTCCCTAATCTTCCTCTTTTTTCTATCTACAGTCACTCTCTTGGAGATTTGGCTGGTCACTTGGTTTTAAATGCCATCTATATACTGGTGACTTTCCAGTTATATCTTCAGCCAGACTTCTCTCCTGAACCTCAGACTCATACATTCTACAGCACACTGAGCTTCTTCACTTGGATACTGTATAGACATTCAAATTCAACTTGTCCAAAACTGAATTCCTGATCTTCCTTTTCACCTCGATCCCAAACCTGCCTTATCCACAATTTTTCCCTTCCTAGTTGATAGCATTTACATCCTTCCATATGCTCAAGCACTAAGCATGGAGACATGCTTGAATACTTTGTCTCTCACATCCCACAGCAAAGCTCTCAGGAAACACTATGGACTTGGCCTTCAAAATGAATATACAATTCCACCCCTTCTCGTCTTTACTGCTGCCACTCTAGCCACCATCATCTCTAGATTGGGTTAGTGCAGTACCCATCTAACACATCTTCCTACATCTACCTGCCTTGGGGCCTCCCTCTGTCTGGAATGCTGGTTCTTCAGATAGCAGCATAGCAAGCTCCTTTAAGTCTTTGTTCATATGCAGCCTTTCCAATGAAGCCTACCCTGACCATATTAGTTAGAGTACATATTATACAAAAACTCATCTATTATATTTATTTTTTATTCATAGTCTTCCGTCAACAGAGGAAGTTGTCCATAATGAGGCTGTGTAAGATATGCACACCCGACCTCTGCTTACCTTGACTCATGAATGGGATGTCTTGCTCACATGAACAATGGATAGTTGTGTTCCTCTTACCTTCCAGACCATGGTCCCAGAATTATGGGGGTACCAGATCCCTTGGATGCTATGAAAATGGGGTCACATGGTAAGGATGGAAGGCCATTCATATTCTGAGCACTATTTGTCTCCTCCTTCATGGGTGGCTTTGGATAAATCCCATGACGTCTTAGCCCTTACTTTTCCAACTTAAGAATTTATTTTGCAAGCCTAAATTTTCCTTCTATTCTAATGTTGATAAACTAATTAAAATATAGCATATCAAGAAATAAAACATAGTGGATACAAGTGTAGACCCTGGTATCAGGCTGTTTGGATTCTAATCCTGACACTATACTTATACATAGTATGGCATTGAACTTCATCCCTTCCGTCTGAGTTTTTCTATCTATAAATAAACACAATTACAAGACCTCTTTGTTATTTCCAGAGATAAATTACCTTATTCTGGGTGTCGGGGTTGGGAGTGGAAGGACATGGGTAGGGACACTGAGGGGAGATTCCAACAAAAATTTCTTTAGGGTCTATGTCTGTGGGAAATGGAGAACAGCAACTGTTATCCATTGACTAAATGAGTTAGTTTGGGATTGACTAATTGGCGGACACTGCTCAGTAAATGCTATTTGAATAAATAAATCAATGAATGTATCTGGAAAATAGTACTGTACCTGCATCCTAGGACCCTGTGAAGTTGAATTAGATGTCTAGGTAGGAGAGCAATTTGAATTTATATAGCTCTTTTTCTCTAAGTATATCAAAATACATACAGTCAGTTCTGGTTTATATGTGTGTGGTTAGCTATGGTAGATTTTTAATGTCCTGCTGTCTTTGCAATGCATGTCAATTTGGTTTTGGGCTACTTCTCTTTGTTCTTATGTTGGGAATAGTGGGGAAGGGCACTATGAGGCAATGCAAACTCATTTTAGTAGCAGTTTAGAAATAATGATGAAGATAAAATGGGGTTTGGAAATGTAAACTGAGTATTCCAAAGCTGAATGAGAATGAGTTTTGTATTATCTGTTCATTTACATTGTTTACATAGCACTTCCCTTCCCACAGTGTGAATAATTACTGTGGGGAAGTGGAAAGAACATGGGATTTAGATTTGGATACATCTAGGTTTGAGCCTAAGTTCCTTTACTTTATAGCTGTGTGCCCTTAGCACGTCCCTTAACTTCCCTGAACTTCAGTTTTCTTATCTTTAAGTAGCTGTTATGGACTGAAGTTCATAGATTGAATCTCTATGACTTTATTTGGAGATAGAGCATTTAAGGAGGTAATTAGGTTAAATGAGGCCAGAAAGGTCAAGATTTTCTCCAATATAACTGGTGTCCTTATAACAAGAGGAAGAGGTACTGGGGTGTGCCTGCACAGAGGAAAGACCATGTGGGGAATTTTGCATGTATCATTTAAAGTTGCAGAAGGCAGCTGTCTGCAAGCCAAGAAGGGAGGCCTCACCAGAAACTTAGTGTCTCCTGGCCCTTTGATCTTGGATTTCAAACCTCCAGAATTGTAAGAAAGTAAATTTCTGTAATTTAAAAAAAAAAAAAGCTTATTTAACTATTTTGAGAGAGAGAGAGAGAGAGGAAGAGAGAGAGCTGCCAGCACAGAGCCTGATGCTGGGCTCAATCTCATGAACCATGAGATCTGGACCTGAGCTAAAATCAAGAGTTGAACACTTAACTGACTGGGCCACCCAGGCATCCATAAATTTCTGTAATTTAATTCTGTTTTATTCTGTTATGGCAGCCTGAGCAAACTAATGCAATAGGTAATAATGCTGCTGTTGCTGGTGATTGTGATAAGAGTCACAATAATACTGCCACCTAAGGGTTTAGAGTGAAGTTTTGAAGTCAGAATTAGCTAGGCTCATCATAGTTCTGCCATTAACTGGCTCTGTAATTAGATTTTTAACCTATCTGAGTCTCAGTTTTCTTAGCCATAAAATAAGCATCAGTATAACACCAATCTCAGAATGATGTCATAAGACATCATAGCATACTGCTTCTATATGCCATGAAACAAGATATA
The DNA here is from genome assembly GCA_028646485.1 of Cryptoprocta ferox. Classification (NCBI taxonomy): domain Eukaryota; kingdom Metazoa; phylum Chordata; class Mammalia; order Carnivora; family Eupleridae; genus Cryptoprocta; species Cryptoprocta ferox. The sequence goes on along the minus strand of CM053572.1, from coordinate 97,802,839 downwards.
TGCTTCCTACATGCTGGCATTTAAAAATCACACTTGCACAACTTATGTTATGGTGTTTTGTGAGGATAAAGTAAAACATTGTGTGTGACAGTGCTGTGTAGAATTAAGTAATTGTATTGTTATAATAAAGATGTGACAATTTTGGACATTAGTAAGCATTATTCATTTAACAAATACTTAATGTGCTTATATTATATATAAACTCTTGTTCATAAATTTTCATTCTATGGTATTTATCTCCAAGCTTCTCAGATGAGTGCAGTGTTTTTGAATAGTTAGTGGGTGTGTTGTTGGTCAGGGCTACATCAATCTCAGAACCATATCCTTTGATTGGCTTCCGCAGGCAAAATTTAAAACTGCATTCTATTGATCTCCATAACCCAGAGCTGTAAAGGGTTTGTTGTTAGTGAAGCAAAATCATTATTGCCATGTAGAGAATTCACCAAGAATAAAAATTAATGACAGAAGGGAGTTCAGATCTACAAGCCCTTTATAGCATTATGTGTTTGAGTTTCAGATTGCTTGATGCTTTTCAATCATGCCTGGGTTTATTTAAAAGATTAAAAAGATATTGGTCTTGATTTGTTTTGTTAAGTTATTCTTAGGAATTTTACCTTTTTAATTTCTATGTAAATGGGATCTTTCTTTAACATGAAATATTCTAATGGATTTCTGCTGACATATGGTAAAGCTATTAATTTTTGTTTATTTATGTTTTTTCTTACTCCATGTTGAACTCCCTTATTAGCTTAAATAGTTTTTCAGTTGATTTCTATGGATTTTCTAGGAAGATACTTATGATTGCAAATAATAATTTTGTCTTTTCCTTTTTAGTATTTATTTAACATTTCTTTTTCTTGTCCTACTGCATTGGCTAAGACCTCCAGAACAAATCTCAATGATACTGGCATCTTTGCTTATTCCTAATTTTAATACAGGTATCCTTAGTCTTTCATCATTACATAAGTTTACTGTTACTATCTGATATATATTTTAAATATCATGTTAAGAAAGTTTCCCTTGATTTCTAGCTTAGCAAGAGTTCATAGTTTGATTTGTTTGTTCCCTTTAGTAGAAGTCACTATTCTCATTTATTCTGACTAGGGCCATCTTCCCATTCTCCCTGGGACCATAAGCCCAGGGGGAATGGAAAGTTTGGGTGAATCCTAAGCAACCACAATGCCTCATTGTATAGATTCTTCTAAGTTAGGCCAACTACAAGAACTTGAACTAAACTGGTTAAATGAATCACTGACAAAAATGAGTACCAATTTTTTTGAACTCCCAAACCAAACCCAAATGTTATTTTTTAATTGAGTGAGAGTCAAAGAAAAGGTCTTTTTTTCATTTCAAAACTCCCTAGGAAGTTAGTTCAAAGCAGTCCCAAAGTTATATATTTTTGAGTACTGTTGAAATGGAACAAAGGGAGAACTTCAAATGTCTCTAAATTCAATCTGCTGGGACAAATGCTTCATCCATGCAAAGTCCCTGGTAACAGGAGGCATACTGCTGGAGTTGGCGTGGCCAGACTCTGGAAGTGGCAGCAGAACTCCAGCTCTTGCTTCTGATGTTGCAGTATTACTCCAGCCTCACCCCAGGACATAAGTAGAATATAAACCTTGGTCAACCTGGTATTAGGAGTCCAGCTCAAGCCATCACTTCCTAGAATATATTCTTGAGGAAGGATAAGTAAACTGTACACACACATATATATGTAATTCATCTATAACCACTCCCCTACCTCTTGTCATAATGACAAAGCAAATGGAGTTAGTTACTTTTCCATGTAGATGCTTTCCTATGGAAAAGGTGAGAATTAGGCAAAATATGTCTTCAGTCCTACAGTTTTGCATCTCTGTCCCCTTCCATGTTTTCAGGAAAGGACATGTCTTATTCACCTTTGCAGTACTAAAATGGTCCCCCAGCATTTAAATTTTTAATTTTTTAAGGAAAACTTCTTTGACTGCTATCCTAATCCAGTTTAGGTCCGTTTGAATCTTCTGACCTGTTCACATTACACACTGTGTTCATATTACTATCCCAAATAGAATGAAATTATTTCTATATTTTTGTCCATTTCTCAATTTAATATCTGTCTTCACAACTAGAGGTTAATTAAGCTAAATGAGGGCTTATTTGAAATGTGACTTACCCATAGTATATTACCAATAGATGGTGAATAGATGGTTGGATGGAAGGTCTGGGGGACCACAAGTGAGAGAACTCTAATATGGCAATGGTTGTCACCCTTTTTGAATATGACCATAACCTGCTCTCTTTTTAAATATTCCCAAGTATAATGTTCCCCCCCGCCCGCCATGACTATAATAGTAACCATGCTAGATGTACTTTTGGGGTACATAATCACTGTGATTAATCTGCAGTGCCAAATATTGAGTTCAGTTGGACTAACAGATGAAATGCAATTTTTTAAAAAAAAATTTCAATTCAAGCTTATCCACAGTCTGGTTTCATTCTTTGCTTATTCCTAATAAGCAATTTATTATTCCTAATAAGCAATAATTTATTCTTTGCTTATTCCATCTCACTATTTCCCTGAGGTAAGAACACACTTTGTACTTCCTGCTCTTTTGCTTTTGCCCAAGTTGTTTCTTTCTAAAAATCTCTGTTTCCCTAGCTACGTAATGCTAACTATCATTCTAGGTGTGGGCAAGAGTTCACACGTGAACACATGCACACACACACACACACACACACACATGAGTAGAGGAGGGGCAGAGAGAGAGGAAGAGAGAATCTTTTTATGTTAATTTATTTTTGACAGAGAGAGAGAGAGAGAGAGAGAAAGAGAGCTAGTGGGGGGGGGGGCAGAGAGAGAAGGGGACAGAGGATCAGAAGCAGGCTCTGTGCTGAGAGCAGAGAGCCCAGTGCAGGGCTTGAACTCAGGAGCTATGAGAATATGACCTGAGCCCAAGTCAGATGCTCAACCAGCTGAGCCACCCAGGTACCCTGTAAGAGAGAGAATCTTAGGCAGGCTCTCCATGCTCAGTGTGAAGCCTGACATGGGGTTCTATCTCACAACCCTGAAATCCTGATCTGAGGTGAGATCAAGAGTCAGATGCTTAACCAACTGAACTATTCTAGCACCCCCCAGACCAAGTTTGAATCTCACCTTCTCCAGAAACTTCTCTTAATGCTCAATTCCTCCCTCTTTCCAAAGAGTCCCCTTAGTACTTACATTCTGATGTTCTCACTTAATACATAGCCTTGATGGTGTTGACTTTAGCTCTGCCACAGGCTGTGTTCCCTGAGAAGCAGATTTTGAGGTGGACTTGAGTAAGGTAAGATGTTTGTTAGGGAGTGCCCTTTGGATTAACATCTGCAAAAGGGAGATAAAAGAGTGGACCAAGGGAGAAACAGACCTGAGATGTAGGTAGACCTTACTAGAACCTCCACTGATGAGAGGAGCTATGACCAGCCAGAGTTGCTTGTCATTGACTAAAATGGCCAAGCTTTTATACTCCAACGGTAATCAGTCACTGGCTGTGAGCACCTTGGACAGGGAGTGGTCTTGGGCAAGGCAGCTCTCTGCAGTTGATATACTCCCCAGAGGGGCAGCAGCTAAAGGACCTCTGCAGATAGCACTCCCAGCAGGGGGACAGATTCTTTCTTGAAAGGCAGTCAGTGCCTACCACAAGCTTCTTAAGGCACAAACCGTGTCTTATTCACCTGTGAAGTCCCCATAGTGCCTACGTCTGTGCTTGACACACAATCAATGCTCAGTGCATCAATAGATGCTAAATGAATTGCCACTTGTTTGTGGTCTAGATTATTTCTGACAATATAGTGAGTTCTTTGAGATCAAGAACACTTGCTTCTCCACAGCTTATTACTAGGCTTTTCACATAATATGGAAGATTGATGTGGCTGTCTCTTAGAGCTAATGCACTGGTATGTGTTTCATAGTTGGGTATGTGTCTGATTTAGGTTGGCTTTATATACCAAGGCACATATGTCATGGTGGGTGAATGCGTGTTCTAATTGGTATAGGTTGTGGCTGAGGGATTGGGCATATGCCTGTGATACAGCTGAATGTTTATGTTGATGTAGCTGGTTGTGTATGCTGAGTTTTTGTGGTACTTCAGTTGGTGCATGTCTTGTCATGACTTGGTATACATAAGCTGTGATTAGAAGTGTATGTGGATTATGGACGGTATCGGTGTTTGTGGTAGTTGAACTTGGGCATGAGGACTGGGAGATGAGAGACAGATGAAGTTGCCAGTGTGCGTATGTTGTGAGGGCTGTGTGTGAGTATGTATGTGTATGGGTGTGTGTGCACAGAGATATGCGTGTTCATGCTTGAGAGTGAGCATGTGGTGGCTCCAGTGCATCTGCCCTGGGGTGTGGTGCACAATGTTGGCTGCAGTTGGGAGCCCAGATTCAAAGCTGGAGGCCTTTCTCCTCCAGCCTTGCGAAGGCCCCATCCCCAGAACTAGCAGCATGAAGTCCCTCCACTTTCAACAGACAGCAGTATCAGCCATAATTAAAGCTAATTATTCCACGGTGCTCTGCATGTGTGTTGGCCTCCAAAGTACCCCGCAATGAGCGGGGAGGCAGCAGGGCTGTTTTTCTTCATAAAAACTTATGAGGAGCGCTGAGCAGATTAACAGCTTTAATGACAAAAATTACCGCTTACAACACTGACTTCAAATCAAAGAACAATATCCGCAGACAGATATTTTCATGGTTTTCATAACAATTCATTATAGGTGGCACCAAGGGATTACATTTTTATTTCCCCTGTGTCGTCTTTCTTAGACTCAGGTTCATTTCTCTTAATGAGGCAGCGGAAGATAAAGGGCAGAGACAATGCCTCCATGGCGGCTGCTGTGCGAGAGGCATTTAGGGTCACAGAGCCGTCAGAGCTGGGAGAGGAGGGGCTGAGGAGAGAGAGTGATGGGAGCAAGAGGCTTCCTGCCATAATGAACCAAAATTAAGACATAAATTCTCCCACCTTTGTTCCGACAGCTCCAACTTGGGGATATAGCTTTTTAATGAGGAATGGATCAGAAGCAAAAATTATTAGCTAATTAATTGTACAGAGAACAACAACAACAAAAAAAAACCCAAAAAAACCTTGCAGGAAGGATTGGGAAAGGGGACCTGTCCCGTCCCAGTACCTCTTCAGAAGCAGCATTGAAGAGAAAGTTTCCATGTCTGCACAGTGGCATTGGGAAGTGGAAGTGGGTGTGGGGAGTGCTGGCTCTTGTTTGCCAGGCTTGGCTTGGTAAGGTAGAATGTGGTAGCGATCCAAAGGGCTTATTGGGAGGAGCCTCCTATAATGCCTTCTGGCTGACTTCCTTCAGACTCTTGCCGGAGTGGCTCTCTGATTAAGCCAAATAGAGCAGAACCATGTGAAAAGTCAAGTGTAGTAGCTTCCCTCCATGTGACTTCTGACCCCTGACCATTGGGATCAGTGGCACTCAAGTTTAAGTGTTCATAAGAACCATTGGGGAAGCCTGAAAAAGTGTAGCTTCCTGAGTGTGATTCACCAGGTTTGGGCAGGGGCCTAGGGATCTGCATTTAAAACAAGTGTACCAGGTGAATTTTTTTCCTACTTTCCTTTTTTTCCTACTTAAGGTTAAGAGCCACTGGTCAGTGCTCAGAATCAGGAATTCTATTCCATTTCTTATTGTCTCTAGTTTCTGCCTGTGACTTTGGACTGTTTATTTCTTTATTCTATGTCTTGGTTTCCTTGTCAGTGCACCGAGGACAATAATACCAGTTGAGAAATTACTTTGAGATGAATGCCTCATTTGCTTTCACTGCTTGTAAAACCCAAATTAAATCTCAAAATCCTGGTATACTCTTTACAATCCATTCAGATCTCTAACAGGTTTATAAATAAAATAATTAAAACAAAAATATATTACTTGTCATCAGCTTTTCATTTTGAATTTGGTCTTTACTTTCTTTGCTGCTGTTTTTCTGGATCCTGGTATGGTAAAGATTTAAAAAATTTTATTGTGGGATTCCAGAAATAGAGATAAAAAAATGGTTGTGGCAGGAATATAAGAAAAGGCAGATGGGTCTATAGTGCATTTAGAGTGCAGCAGACAACATCTGAGTGTCTTGATTAAAATTTGTCAGACTATACATCTCCTTCTATCAATTTCAACAGGTCAGGGAACATTACCACTGCAGCAATCTGTGAGGGACAAATGCAACTGCATATGATTATTTTTGTGTATTAGGCAATGAAGGAATTCTGCCTCATAGAATCTGATTATAGCTTGTGTGCTGGACATTGTGCTAGGTATAAATATTATGGAGATAAATAGGACACATTTCTTGCCAATAAGAAGCTCATAGTCTCGAGGAAAATAGGTAGAGGAACAGATAATTATGATATTGTATGGTGATACATGCTGGGTACCATGGAGGTACAGAGGAATGACACAGCATTCTTGGTAGGAAGCAAAGAGAGGTAGTGTGAAGCATCTAGGAGAATGTTACAACTTTGGAAGGCAATGAAGGGAGATTCTTATTGGCAGGACCAACACTTGGCACGATAGTCAAATGGGTAAAGATTATTTCTCATACATCCTCAATCTCTGATTTCAAAAACTCTATCCACTTTAGGTGTCTCCTGATCCCAGGGGACACCAGTGACTTAGATGTCCAGGGATTCTGCTCAACATCACCAGAATGTGCCCTTCTCTACATTCCCACTCACAATGAATACTTCCTAACCACCAACACTTCGCTGTGTTGTGCTCCAATCACTTATCTTTCTGACATGATGATTTGGAACAACTTCAACTCTTCTCTCTTTTCCTTTTGCCTGTGACATTAAACAGTCACTAAAACCCTTTGCTTCTATTTCTTAAATGTCTTTTTATTTTTATTTATTTTTATTTTAGAGAGAGAGAGCAGAAGTGGGGGAGAGGGCAGAGGGGTAGAGGGAAAGAGAAAGAATCCCAAGCAGCCTCCATGCTCAGCACAGATCCCAACAGGGGGCTGGATCCCACAAGCCTGAGAGCATGACCTCAGCTGAAATCAAGAGTCAGGTGTTCAACCAACTGAGCCACTCAGGCGCCCCTGAAATGTCTTTTGATATCTTCCTCTCTCCCTTTTGACTTTTCTATCACCTGACATCATATTTTTATTATCTCTGACCTAGATTCTTAACAACCTTCAGGTAGCCTTTTTGCCTCTAATTTTTCTGCCGTTTGTTACATTCTGTATATGGGCATATATACTATTTAAAATGAAAATAAGAAGAGTTACCTTTTTTCTTACATTTGATGGATAAATGCAATCACTTCTCTGTGACCTTAGAGGCCTTGCATATTTTGACCCAATTCCAGTCTTTCTAGGATCATCTCCCTCTGCTAGGTTCTGGCTTCAACCATGCAAAATGCTCTAATATTATCTCCAGTGAGCCCTTTGTCCTCCTTTGGGCACATAGTATACATCCATGTTTTTGTGCTGGTCTAATATGTTTCCCTCTGCTTGGAATGGCTTTTAGAGAAATTTATACTCCAATTCTTTCCTAGAGGAGTTAAAAATAAGATCGGATAATTGAAATGATTAGATGATTGGATGGTTGAAATGATAAATAGTATCTCCTCTATCATAAGTCCATGTGACAGATGAAAATAAATTCATATGGTTTGGTATAGTCCTTAGTCTTAACAATTCAACAAATTATGCAGTATTTCACTACTTTATTCTAGCCATGTTCCCCCTAGTCCCATACTTAAATATATGTTGAGGAATGTTAAATATTTACAATTGATTTTGTAAAGTATTTGATTCCCTTTGGACTTCTTCTGTAATGCTGTTGGAATTTAATGAGTTTTTAAAAAATATTTATTTTTGAGAGAGACAGAGAGAGAGAGAGAGCACGCATTGGAGAGGGACAGAAAGACAGGAGACACAGAATCTGAAGCAGGTTCCAGGCTCTGAGTTGTCAGCACAGAGCCCAATGTGGGGCTTAAACTCATGAGCCATGCGACCATGACCTGAGCCAAAGTCAGATTTAACTGACTGAGCCACTCAGGCACCCCTAGGTTTTTTTTTTTTTTTAAACTTAAGCACTCAACTTTATTTTTCACCTATTACAAATTCTAATGATAAACACTTATTAAGTGCTTATGGTATCCAAGGCATAGTTCTAAATTACTTACCTGAAATTAACTCATGAAATTCTCACATCAATACAAGTTCTATTATTATCAACATTTTATTTATTTTATTAAAAATTTTAAGTTTATTCATCTATCTTAGAGAGAGAGAGAGAGAGAGAGCAGAGGAGGGGGAGAGGGAGGGGGAGAGAGAGAATCCCAAGCAGGCTCCACACTGTCAGCACAGAGCCCATTGTGGGGCTTGAACCCACAAACTGTGAGATCATCACCTGAGCCAAAATCAAGAGTTGGATGCTGAACTGACGGAGCTACCAGGTGCCTCTATTATCACCATTAAAAAATTTTTTTATATTTATTTATTATTGAGACAAAGAGAAACAGAGCATGAGTGGGGGAGGGGCAGAGACAGAGGGAGACACAGAATCAGTAGCAGGCTTCAGGCTCTGATCTGTCAGCACAGAGCCCGACGTGGGGCCTGAACCCACGAACTGTGAGATCATGACCTGAGCCGAAGTCAGCCGCTTAACTGACTAAGACACCCAGGCGCCCCTATTATCACCATTTTATTTCATTATTTCGTTATTTTATTTTTAATATAGTTTATTGTCAAATTGGTTTCCATATAACACCCAGTGCTCATCCCAACAAGTGCCCTCCTCAATGCCCATCACCCACTTTCCCCTCTCCCATCACCCACACCCCATCAACCCTCAGTTTGTTCTCAGTATTTAAGAGTCTCTTATGGTTTGCCTCCCTCCCTCTCCGTAATGATTTTTTTCCCCTTTCCCTCCTCCATGGTCTTCTGTTAAGTTTTAAAGATGAGTACATTGGAGCCACAGAAAGGTCAAAGTACTTGCCTAGTAAGTAGTTGCCCTGTGGCTCCAGAACCCATATTCATGTATACTGAGTCAGTGAATATGTGCTAATGGATGGGGAACTGTCTAGTGGAGGTATTGTAGGCATCCAAATTCTGTCTGGTCTCAGCTATTCCTCAGCAAGATTCTTAAAAGATGCATGTCCATAACAAGGCCATTTACAGGGACATTTTATTACCGGCTTGGGCTTAGCCTCACGCCTTAAAGTAGAATAAAGTAGAATCCTTTGGGCCACATGGGGGACATGTTTTGCCTAAAGCAGAAGGAGATTGAGGTCTAGAATCTAAGCTGGCAAAGAGGTCTCCTTTGCCTCCTTTTGTGAGCCCTTGACTCTATCTTCTCACTCTATTGGTCGGTAGTGAGAGGAATAAGTCAGAGAGCAAAAATAGCAAGAGCAGGCATTAGTCTTGCTGCCTGCAGCAGAGGTGATTTAGGCTGCTGGGAGATGGGATCATCTAGAAAGCTGTTGTATGTGGCACAGTGCATATTCTTCTTATTCTTAAAGATATTAACATGCATATCATATCCATCTTTGGTATATTGTAGTAGACTAGAGAACAATGCTGGGTTCATAAGAGGTCTCAAGATATTGTTATAGAAATGAATGCAGGATTCTGTAAGTAGAAAAACACAGCAATGGCTTCATGCATAATTAGGTAATGTTTATGTAAATTAAGGTTTACTCATATAGTAGAATGTTTTGCAGTCATTAAAATTTTTTCTAATTTTACAAATAATTTTAAATGAAGTAAGAATTTTCAATGATGTAATATTAAGTGAAAAAGCAGGATGCAAAATTGTACGATGTGGTCTCAGCTATGTAAAAGTAGGCATTAATAGTTATTAAAAAAGAATAAGGATTATCTATACTTGCTTCTTCAGGATATATTGTTAAATAATGAAGCAAGAGCAGAATAGGTTCTATAGAATAATATCACTTTATGTAAAAAATGTATATATTTCAAGTCCACACAAAAAACTGTTACTCTGGGGAATAAAACTGGGGGTGGTAGTGGCTACAGTGGAAGAATAGAGTGGAAGAACTTAATTTTTATTAGACATTTTTTTACGTCTTGGATTTTTTTACCATGTCCATACATTTTCTTTCCAATAATGAAAGTTTCTTTTTTTATAATGGTATGTATATGTATGTGTGTGTGTGTGTATATATATATATATATAATGTACCAGTTAGCAATAATAAAAGTATGAGTTTGTGAGTAATTTAATTTTTCTTCTTTTATCTTTTTTTAAGTTTCTAAATGTTCGACAATGAATATATTTTATTTTTATAATTAAAAAATATTAAACATGATTTGAGACAAGCTGAAAACTTGGAAGGGTGGCTAGGGACAGAATTATGAGAGAAGTCTCTGCTGTTCTCATGGAGAACTCAAGTATTCCTTCGGCATGTGCTCAGAGATTGTCTCCTCGGAGAGGCCTTGTCCTGAGTACTTGCTCCTAGCTGAGCTTCTTCTATTATTCTCTCCACAGCACCTTATTTGTTGTCCTTCATTGCATATTATCATTTTTGTTTGTTGAAGTGGTTGCCTATTTTATATTTGTGTCACCCTCTGGGCTGTAGGTTCTGATCTGGGATCAAATCTGGTTGTTTACTATACTCCAGCACTCAGGTCCAATGCCTGTTGCACAATAGGTGCTCAATAAATATTTGTTGAGTTACTAAATGAATGGGTGAGTGTTCATCCTCTTCATGATCCTTACATCCTAGAACCCATTGACAAAAGTCTTTGTAGATGAGAAGAGAAACATTCACAATGGACTATGCTTTAGCACATTGGCTAAGCATGGTCCCAACAAGGTAGCAAAAAGACAAGGGTGGGCTGCAGGAAATGAATGAGAGGAAAGAGAGGGGTGCCTTATACTTAGGATAGCTATGTGATACTGTCAAGTGGCATTCTTATTGACATGGTGGCAGGTATCAGCTTGTCAGATTTATGGTGAAGGCTTCCCTATTGTCACATAAGCACATATGTTGGGAACAAGGGATAGAAAGTGGACTACCAACTGTTATCATTAACCCTGGTGAAAGCCCACATTTCATTTGCACGGAAGACTATGATATTAGAGATAACAGAGCATGAAATGGTAGCAAAGAATGGAGAACTGAATTTTTCTAGACTTGGCTGCCCTGGGAACTGGCTGTGTGTCTCTACTGCAGTCACTTCACCTCTTCAGGTCTTATTTTCTCATTTATAAGGGGGGGGCATTGAGTGATGATCTCTGAGGGTTGTGGTGATGTATCATTAAATGATTGTATAAAATAAGAATTTTTGAGGGCTTGGCTGGAGAAAATTTTCAGTATGACTTCCAGCCACACTTAACAGGGTCCCAACATAAGACATGGTGCAAATGTGGGATATTAGTCTGGTCATAGATGAAAGGTTAATATGATGTGATAAAATGTCACCCCAACATCTTTCTATAGAAAATAATTAAAGTCTAGGGCGCCTGGGTGGCTCAGTCAGTTAAGCGTCAACTTCGGCTCAGGTCATGATCTCACCATCTGTGAGTTCGAGCCCTGCATCGGGCTCAGTGCTGTCATGACAGCTCAGAGCCTGGATCCTACTTCAGATTTTGTGTCTCCCTCTCTCTCTGCCCCTCCCCTCCTCGTGCTCTGTCTCTTTCTATCTCAAAAAAAGTAAACATTAAAAAAGAAAAGAGTTAAAGTCTTTAGTGACCACAACCAATACGATGCATGAAATGGATCATTTATGTGCATAGGTAATTCCAGCTCTACCATCTACTATCTGAGTGACCTTGGACAAGTTTCTAAGTCTTGGTTTTCTATAAAATGGGGGTAATAATATTAACACTTGGTATTATAAGGATTTCTGTAAGAATCAAATAAGAGGACACATGTAAACACCTAGAATGTTGCCTGATTCATAGTACTGGTCAATAACCATCAGCCTTTATAATTTAATATATCAGCTACAATTACAGAGTGAAAACCATGTGCAAGGACTGCATTGGTTCTCCATGGCCCTGTTTAAACCCTATTTAAAGAAAACAGAGTTTTCTTTAAGGGACTGTTATGGTTAAAATGCTTCCTACTCTAGAGAAGGGCTTCTATCAAAGATGTACATATTATTAATAAAACCACCATTTTCACCCTCCAGATGCTTGATTTCCATCAACTCTTTTAGGCCTCACAACAACTTTATGAGGTCAATCTTCCTCTCCCCTGTGTGGCTAAGCTTCAGCAAAGTTGCCTGCCTGAGTGCAAGGCAGTGCCAAGATTGGGAACAGAGGTCTGTTGGACTTCAAAGCCCATGCATTTAACCTCTGGGATATACAGCCTTTTGCAACTGTTATTTGTGTTTTCTCTGAGCTCTATTTTCCTGTAGCCAAAGGTCACTTTTGTCCTTCCTCTTCTGTTGTAGGCTCATGGGTCACAGAGGGTGGGAGTCGGTCTTCTGCATTCCCCATGTGTTTCTTGGGCCTGTCTCCCAACTGTTGCAGCATTAGTTGCAAACTGTGTGTAGGGTCTTCAACCCTAAGTCCTCCTGACACTTCCAAATGAGAGAAGGTGACCCCAAGTTCAGGCCAGCACGGGCTTTCCACAAAGCGTGGGAACATTATCAGCAGAGACAAAAAAAAATTTCTCCCTCAAGAACTGTTTTTGTAGGGCTGCATTTTCCGATGTGAAGTGCACATTTTTTGTTAATCTGCTCTCAGTGGCAGAATCGGGGAGAGTGGGAACAGGGCTATTTTATCTACCCAAAACAATTCATCAAACGAACTCAGGGTATCCGAGATAGTGTCTAACAAATAAAAGTCAACATTGCTCCCTTTGTCTTGGGCCACACACACAAACCATTTCTTTTAAAGGTAAGAGGGGTCATCTTGATGTTCTATGGATGTCAGCAGGCACCACATGCTTTCCTTTACCCCTTCCCGTCCCCCAGGGAAAACTGGTGATCTCAGAGGCTGCTTAGGAGGAAGAATGAATGTCAAGGGAAGGCAGAAAGAACTTGGTCATTGTGGAGAGTATGGGCTTCTGTGGGGAAAGAACTGGCTAGGCCTCTGGCAAAGCACTGAAGAGCAGAGACGTGGTTCCTCTCATGGAAGGCCCCTCTCAAGAACATGTTTGCTTTCCCTCTTCTTTGGGACAGGAAAGGTAATAATAATGATTCCAGCTAATGTTCCCTGAACACTTCCAGAGTTGCTTGGCATGAGGCTAAAGCCCTCCATAGACTCTCTTATTTTATCTTTACAATGGTCCTGGGAAGCAGTGACAATTCTTATTCCCAGTTTCTGAATTGGCAACTGAAGCTTAGGGAGATTAAGTCACTGGCCTTAGGTCACATAGGTAGAAGACAGAGGAGGCAGGATTTGGACATGGGCGATTTGATTCTAGTCCCATACTCTAAGGTCCAAAGAAGCTGTGACTTGGTCACAATCTCAAGCTAGTTAGCGGGCAGAAGTAGGAGTAGAATTTAGGGTTTCTGATTTTCTATTTTTCTGGCAATATTACACTACTCTTTGATTTAAACTATCATAGGAATGACATTTCAAAGGAGCAAATTCAATATAGCATTCAATTCATTCAAATTAGTCTCTCAAATGAATGGACAAGCTTGGTAGTCTCTCTTAAACATTGTCAAAGAGCCGTCAAGGTGATTTTGTTGTTGTTAAACTCTCTTATATTTTTCTGAGTCTAAAAGTAATACAGGTCAGTTACAGAACATTTGGAAAATATAAGAGAGTAAAAAAAAAAAAAAGACCCATAATTCTACCACCCAGAGATACTCTTAACATTTTAGCATGTTTTAAAAAGCATAGTTAGGGGCACCTGGGTGGCTCAGTAGGTTAAGCAACTGACTCAATTTCGGCTCAGGTCATGATCTCACGGTTTGTGACTTCAAGCCCCGCATCGGGTTCTGTACTGATAGTGTGGAGCCTGCTTGGGATTCTCTCTCTCTCTCTCTCTCTCTCTCTCTCTTTCTCTCTGTTCCTCCCCTCCTTGTGTTCTCAATCTCTCTCTAAAAATAAATAAATAAACTTTAAAAAAAGCAAAGCTGATATCATATGTTTGTATATATATTATTTTATATCCAACTTAAAATTGTATTAGCTATGACAAGTAGGTTTTAAATTTGATGCATATACAATTCATTGATACTTAAAAGAGTTCTGAGGCTTCATATGTGTTCTTGGTGTTGTGGTGAACTAATGATAATTGCTGCTGGTTCATGGTTGAGGACTGCATCTGGAGAATTTATTTGGCATACTTTCAAGGACTGCATCAGGGCTGCACTCCATTTGAAGACATTTTGATGATAGTTTTATTTCTAGGAACAATGATGTTGGGATAAGCTGAGGGTTTACTCTCATATTGACGAGGTTTGCCTCATGGCCTGGATTAGAGCCAGGATTTCCCTTGCTGCCAACACTCCATGTGCCAGAAGGATATGCGTAATTTCTTGATAGGTATGGGGAGGCCCCATTTCTGGGGACAGAGGGACTAGCTGCAGAGGTAACTACCGCTTTATAGACTCAGCCCAGAACATCGCCATCCTGGGAATTAAATAGCATGCCTTGCAGAGTTTGTCAGTGCCACCTTACCCCATCCCATGTTTGTCTGGATACTTGCTTGTCATCTTGCATGTAGCCTTCTGCACAGCCAAGAGTAGAAGTCAATCACTGATGTCAGAACCCTTTGCTACCGTTTACGAGTCTTATTGAATCACTGAAAGAGTGATCAATGGAACCTTAGGTCTGGGAAGTGCTTCAGGTACATTCCAAAACCCTTGTCTTATAGAAGAGGACACCTAATCTCACAGAGTGTTTCAGGGACAGGTTATTCAGCTAATGGCAGAGCCAGGCCTGAGGTCAAATTCTCCTGACCTGTGTTTAGTTATTATCTTTCCTTATTGATTTGTTTTTAAACTCTATAGCATTGCATTTTTTTATAAGGAGAAAAAGACATTGATGGATAGGTTTAGAGTCCTATAGAAATGATGTACTTAATAGAGAAGAGCATTGTTGATTAATTTACATTTTACATCTTGATTCTTCCAATTATCTATAACTACTATGACTAGTTTTCAAGCCAAAAATTAGATCCTGTGGTCAAAGTGTTATTTGAATTGTGAATTTATTTAAGTTTTTTAATGATTTTATTTATTTTTGAGAGAGAGAGAGAGAGAGAAGCATGAGCAGGGGAGGGGCAGAGAAAGAGGGAGACACAGAATCTAAAGCAGGCTCCAAGCTCTGAGCTGTCTGCATAGAGCCTGATGCAGGCCTTGAACTCATGAATCATGAGATCATGACCTGAGCTGAAGTTGTACACTGAACTGACTGATCCACCCAGGTGCCCTTGATTTGTGAATTTATTTTTAATCAAGGTCTCAAAAAGGTTTAAAAATAAAATCATGTCTACTTATATAATGATACCTGATATTTATTGAGTAAATACTGTTTTTAGTTTTTACATGATTTTTTTCCTTTAATTTTCCCACAATCCTGTCAGGTAAGTATCAGGAATATGCTTACTCTACAGATGAGGAAAATAAGGCTTAGAGAAGTTAAAAGACCTAATCAGAGTCAAAGCTTATAAATGACAGTTGTCTTTCTGACTCACAAATCTGTTATCTTGATCACTATACTATTCTGGTTTCTGGTTCACGTTTGCATACACATGAGGTATAATTTAGGAATCAACTGACTTACTGAAAATAATAGAACTACATGGAATTAGATAAATCTGGGGTACAAGGTCACCATCCCCATGACTAAAGATTTTTGATTATTTGTTCTGATATACTGTGAGCTGGCGCCTGGTGGCAGGTCCTCCAAAGTCAGATTTAAGTATGCTTAGGAGCCTTGATGCCACTTATGTCTATTGTAATGGACTGACCTAGGTAGACATTTGAACTTTCCAGTGTTCAGACTCTATTATCTAAACCACAGCCTCCATTCAGTGGGTCATGGACTTTGGAAGTGGTTGAATTCATGGAAGAGAAAGGGTGAAGATGGCAGGGGATGGGGCTAACCTATTGGAAGTCCTGCTTATGACTTTGGGACCATATTCCCCTTGAGGTCCAGGTGCTCTCTCATCAAAGCCTGAGTAACTTAATCATTAAATGCATTTGCTCACCCTTTAAAGACAACAGTTTCATCACATTACTTTTAGGCTGTCTGTTCTTGGTGACTGGATGTCTGGGCTGTGTCATAACAAGACCAATTGAAAAGAAAAGGTGCACAAAGCCAAGACACATCCCCTACCCTCCAAATCAGGTCACCTCCTTCTTAGGATGTGCAAATACTCTGCTCTTCTGGAGCTCAGGGCTGCTTCCTTGGAGTCAGTTGTGCAGTTTTATGGCCTGTCCTGACCTCATGATGTCACTTGGTCATCAGAGTAGGTGCTAGGGGTTAAGAAAGACTAGGTCCTAAGAAGCAGGACCAAGTACAGAGGGGCTATGGAAGGGCCTAGAAAGAGCTGTAGGGTGTCAAGGAAAGGAACTACTAGGGAGGAACCTCAGGCAGGATTTTGCTGCTTACAGTGAGGAAACCCTTCTCACTACACTTGGGCAGGGGGACATGATGGCTATCCATCAGCCACTGTTTGCCCCTGAGCATGAGATCTGGCTCTGAGGCTCTGGACAAACCAACCAACCAACCAACCAACCACAGAAGTAGCTGTGCTGCCCAACAAACTGTTAAAAACATTTAATTAATGTGTACTTCCATTTTACTCCATTAAGTGTAGAGATCTCATTGGTATACATCACATAGGATATAGGCAGCTAACACTAAGGGATATCTCTGGTTCCAACAATGCTGGGAATTTATTCTGCTTGTGGCCATGTTTATCATTATCAAGGCAGGTTTTTTAAGAATTTTTTTTAAGTTTATTTATTTATGTGGGGTGGGGGGTGGGGAAGAGAGCAAGAGAATCCCAAGCAGGCTCTGCACTGTCAGTGTCAGTGCAGAGCCTGACGTGGGGCTTGAACTCACAAACTGCAAGATCATAACCTGAGCCTAAATCAAGAGTCAGATGCTTAACCAACTGAGCAACCCAGGCACCCCATAATACTAATACTAAGGAGAACTCCATCAGGCCTATTTCTCCAGGAAGTTTGGAATTCTAGAGAGTTAGGACAGAGGCGTTTGTTTTGGTCAGGAGCACTGTCAGAAAAATGATGGCTGATAGAAAGAACACTGGGTTGAGAGAATGAATACCTGTGTTCTCAAACACAGCTCAGCTGTCATTTTGTGGACAGTGAACAGATACTAATCCCCCTATGGCTTCAGCTTCCTGCTCTAAATGTAAGATTTTGGTTAGCTAGCTCTTGGAGTTTTCATGTAGCTTGAAGATACCAACCATCAATTTCTTTAGCCTCTTTATGATGTAATTAAATAACCTTTTCCAACTTCTGAGGCCCCTGGGAAATGCTCTTTGAAAATATGTATTTATCTAGCCCCTAACTCATAGAATCTCTGTGAGCTGGACTGAAAAGCCTCCAGAGGTCACTGGGAACCACTTTTGTGGATTATCATCAATATAGGGATCCAGAGGCTGAAAGGAATTAGAGAAAAAACAAATAATAAAGCAGGCTGGACATAGGGAGACTTGAGTCATTTGTTGATAATAGATGGACCTTTCCCAACCACTTTCATCTTTATGATAGTTTCATCAACAGATATTTATTTATTTAATATAATGAAACCTGGCTGAAATTGAAAACATAGTTTGTTTAAAATATTTTGTAACCCTTGAAAATCATCCCCTAAACAACAACTGAGAAGCCATATGTGATATAGGCAGAGAGGGGGAGTGCTCTTGGTGAGTGCTGCACTTAACGGGCAGACATATTTAAGAATCTTCAATCAGGGGCTCCTGGATGGCTCAGTCAGTTAGCGTCCTTAACTCTTGATTTTGGCTCAGGTCGTGACCTTGTAGCTTTTGAGATTGAGCCCCACGTCCGGCTCAGCACATTCCACTGCTTGGAATGCTCTCTTACTCTCTCTCTCTCTCTGCCCCTCTCTTACTTGCAGGCGCATGCATGTGTTCTCTCTCTCTCAAAATAAATAATAAAAATAAACTTTAAAAATTTAAATTTATGAAAGTTAAACAAGAAAAGAATCTTCAAATCAAATTAAAACAACAAAAAATGGACTTATGCTCTGCCTTCCTCCCAAACCACTGTTCTCTCTCTCTCCTATGTTTCCAGATGCTCTTCCGAAGAATAGGTGTCACATATTACCTTTCTTTTAGTTTTGCCTTACTTTGTGTTCTGCCCCCAGGATTTCCCTGACTTCTGTCACTTCTGGGCCATTTCATTGTTGCAGCTCTGTGTCTCCTATTCTCTGTTAGCCTTTATCCCACTTGCCCTTGTGAAAGCCTCCAGCATTATTGGCAAAATTGCCTCCTAAGCCACTTCCCATCCCCCCCTTTTTAAAAATATTTTATGTCTTTATTTTATCTTGAGAGACAGAGATGGAGAGTGAGCGGGGGAAAGGCAGAGAGAGAGGGAGACACAGAATCTGAAGCAGACTCCATGTTCTGAGCTGTCAGCACAGAGCCTGATGTAGGGCTCGAACCCATGAACCATGAGATCATGACCTGAGCCAAAGTCAGATGCTTAACCGACTGAGCCACCCAGGCGCCCCTCCCATCTCCTTTAAAAATATTATTATTACTAAACACATAATCTTGGCTCATTGTAGAAAATTTAGAAACTGAAAGACAAGCAAAAAGAAATACAGAAATTACCCATAAGCCGATGACCCCGAGAGAGCCATTTTTAAGATGCTATTGTGTTTTCTGGCATTTATGGGTGGAGAGAAGAGAGTGAGGAGAAAACAGTGCAAGAGGAGGCTAGAGAGAGGGATGTACCAGACACAGGATCTGGTCCATGTGTTAGTGATTTGGAACTTTATTCTGAGTGCAATGAGAAGATGATGAGGGATTTTAGCAGGGTCAAGAGAAGATCATATATGTATTTTAGAAAGATTACCAGAACTGCAGTGTGGAGACCAGATTGAGGGCAAAGGACCAGTTAGGAAGCCATCCAGGACACAGCTCGTGCTTATTCTTAGTACTTTACCTAACATCATTTCCTTCTTCTGGAATATTCTTCTTTCTCCCTAGATCCATACAAACTCTCCTCTGCCTTTAAGCACCTTGAAGTGACCAGCTATTCAAATCCTTCTTGACTTCCCTCTTCCCCAAAGTCTTATTACTCACTTCATGGGTCCACATTTTACTTACTGCTCCGTGGTGTATAACCCACAGTTGTACTGAATCACAGCAGTCTTGTGGAGCTGAGCATAAAGCATTTCATCTTTGCTTCTCCATCATCATTATTTGCATTGTCTCTTGAAAGATCCTATCAGACATGATAAATTTATTAATACCAAAATGGAAATGAAACTGACTTTATTAATCCTCCCAGGATAACAGCTTTTCAAAAACTTGAAAACCATTGAAAGTGGAGAGATATTGAGCCAGTGAATACCACCAGTCAGGTTCCATAGTAATCAACTAAAGGCAGATCCTGTTTCATTTGCCCTTCCACTCGCTCCACCCTTCCTCCATCTTCCATTGCAACTGAATTGTAATGGACAAAATAAATTAACCCAAAAGAATGCATCTCTAAAGGGGGAACTGGCATTTTATCAGATGGATATGGAAAAACGATTTCCATAGGTGCTTTTTAACCAATCATATAGCATATAAGGCAATTCAGTTCCAGCATTGAGTGTTGGGAGATTATATATATATAAAGGACCATGAGACACATAATGCTTTTGGGAAGGAAAATGTTGCCATAAAGTCTAGCACATTTTTCTAGGGGATTTGAAATACCATGTTAAAAAAGAGATCAAACTACTCTTTTGAGGAGAGGTGCCTGGCAAAGGAGAGCACGCTAGACAGAATGACCTTACACCCTTTAAGATATTTGAGGGCAGGAAATGTGCTGAAGGAGTCCGTTCCCACAAAACTTATGGTGGTGCTGGAAAGTAATGCTCAAAAAGACAATCTTTATTTTTTTTCTTTAAGCAACACAATTAAATGATAATAGTACCACGTAGCACAGTTTTATGAAGCAATAATCCAGTTCCCAAATGGGTAAACTATAAACCTGATGGCCAAGTCATTTATCCCAATGAGGGAGACCGATTATTGCAGGGGAAAGCAGGGGATCACCCATTATAATGATTTTGCTACAGGAGCTCAATAGGTCTAAGACACTTGATGCGGATTCTTACCCTGGGTAGAGAAGCTGAAGCTTTGAATCTAGGAGACAGATGAAGGTAAGTGGGGTGGGTTGGGGGCTATGGGTGTGTTGGAGAAAGCTCAGGGAAGATAGGACCTTGAAAGGGAAGTTAAATGGTTGAAATCACTTAGCAGGGGTGGGTGAAATCAAGAAATTTACAGTTTCAGAAACAGTCAGACCACAATTCCTTACACTTCCTTACTCAGAAAGCAAGAAACTATTTTCTAAGGAAAATGGAGAAGGGAAAGGAACTATTAGTTTTGGGGCTCCAATTATGTGCCAGCATTTTTATAGATCTTATCTCATTTAAGTGAGGACTGCAATCCTGTGAAGGGAGGATTATCTTCTGTATTCTATAACCGAGGAAAATGAGGCTCAGAGAAGGTAAGTCGTTCACAAAGGGACACAGCATTCATGTTTTGAGGTCAAGATTCAAACCTGCTCCTTTGACTACTGTAGTTTGTCTCACGAGGGCAGTTCCAAAGAAGAACCTCTGAAATCTGATCTTGTACTGGATGGATGCTCTCCAGGGTATACTTAGTGGTTCCTGATTACAAAATGTTCTTATACTCCGAGCAGTAGAAAAAGAATGCTGAACACATTTTTTTTTCTAATGGGATCTTTGGAGCCACAAAGGCAGCTTCTCGTTCTTCACTGGGTCCAGATCTCTTCTCTTCACTGGCCATTTACTTTTCCCCTGCAAAGCACTTATTTTCATCTGCCAAGAACCCAGAAGTTTTCCAGGCACATGATAAGACATCAATAAATCTTGTGCAGTAAATAAATATACAAATAAATGAAAACATCATTCTCACATGTATCTCTGCACACAGAGAGAGCAGTATTCTACTGTATTGCTATATTTTGGAGTAAGGTTCAAATGTTCATCCCTCTTAACTTCTTTATCTTACTAAAGCCTGCTGTTATGTTTCCTTCCCCACCCCCCACCCTGACCCCATCTTCCTAGAGCTCTTATTATTCATGCCTTCATGTCTCCAAGAACTCATATACTGTAGTCTTTGTTCTTTGTTTGGCATGTGAAAATCTTGCCTGTCCTTTTAGAGTCAAGCAATCTAAGGATACGGACTATGTCTTATTATCCTGTGGCTCCATAGCACCTACCACAGCCTTCCATTAGAAGGTTCTGGTGAACACTGATTGAATTGAAGAATCTAAGTGAATTTGGGGAAGCAGAAGGTATAGTGGTTAAGAGCATGGACTTCAGGGAGAAACAAAACTGTTTTAGAAAGCTGGCTATATACTTGCTAGCCTTGAAAGAAGTCTCTGAATGTCATCTTCCTTATCTGTAACATGTGGATAACAATGGCAGATGCTTATAGGTCGGTGTAAGGGTTAAATGAAGCAGAACATGGCAAGCACTAAGCTCACTGGTTGGCATATACTCGATGCTCCAGTAAGTGGTAGGAAAAGGAAAAAGGGAATGTAGACAGCAAGGAAGGTGACCTCAATTCTCTTATAAGAGAAAAGGATGTGGCTAAGGAGGGGAGGGTGCAGGGAATCACTTAACTAGATCCAATAGTGATAACCCCTGGAGGTGTGGATCACTTGCAAAAGCCACCTAGTCTTAAAGGTAATAGCTGTTGTTATTTACTCTCTTCCCATGACTTTGAGATGCTATTAGTCATCTATGTTTTCTCTCCCTCATTTGGGGTTAATAAGTCAGACCCACACCTGGTACATCTCTGCTATTCTCAAGTCAGGGAAACTAAGGAAACCCACCTAAGAACATCTCTCCCCAGCCAAAACCAAAAAACCAAAAATCCACCCCCCCCAAGCCCACCACCACTAGCAAAAAAACAAAAGCAAAGCAAAACAACAAAACAAAACAAACAAGAAGAGCACACAAAAAAAATCAAGACTTATTGAGTGCTTCCCATATAACTAAGCATTTATTGAGAATGTGCTATACTGTATTTTGTGAACAAAAGTGGGACATTCTACTGGGAAAAGCAGGAAATAAATAATTTCTTTAATGTCAGATAATAGTACGAAGAGGAAAATAAAGTAGGGTAAGGGAATAGAAAGTGCTAAGAATACTGTTTTAAGTAGTGGATTCAGGGG
Source organism: Cryptoprocta ferox (assembly GCA_028646485.1). NCBI lineage: Eukaryota > Metazoa > Chordata > Mammalia > Carnivora > Eupleridae > Cryptoprocta > Cryptoprocta ferox. The sequence goes on along the minus strand of CM053572.1, from coordinate 97,780,519 downwards.
AGGCGTCCCTGATAAGATATTTGAACAGAAACATAGAATCTGGAGGGAGGAAGTTGCATCAAGGACAGCAAGTCCTTGAAGGTGTTTAGCAGGATTCATGCACAGAGAGTCATGACACTGAGGCTTTTCTTTTCAGAAAGCAACTTTATTCCTGCTGGTACCCTTCAGTTGGGTTCATATAGGAAGAACTGAGCCCGTAACACCATGTGGCATAGCTTTTAAATTATTTTTACTTCTTTGTTTCCCATATATGGTAACATACAAACATGTAGTCTGATTAAGTGGTCTCATGTTACAAGGTCACGAGGGATGTTGTCATGTACGTGTATTTTTTTTCTTTTCTTGGTGGGGGGGAACCTACTACAGTGTTCAACATGGTTGTTGTGATCAAGGAACTGCAAGAAGGCAAATTCCATTGAATTGGCATGATAGTGGAAGAGAATGACAAAAGATAGGATGTTGAGAAAGCCAGGAGCCAGATCATATGTGACTTTGGAGACAGTATTGCCCTTATCCCTAGGCAAGAGCATTAGAAGATCCTACATGCCACAATCACAGAAAGCATCAATTTATTAGCAAACACACAGGCCTCCATTCCTTGAGAATCAGCCTTCAGTGTTAACACACAGCAACCCAAATTTGAAACATCCACTCTTGGAGCTAACACTGTTCAGGCCCCAGAGGAACACTTTCCCACATCTCTTGCCCTGTGTCCTCAAAACAAAAGGTCAACAATGTATCCAAATGCTTTAAAGTTTCAAATGAAACTTTACTGCTGCTGACTTTGTAAATAGACACAGATTTGGAAAGTGGCAAGGATTTGACTGGACGGTCTTTAGGTAAAAGAAAACACAAGTTAATTTGATAAATTCTTCCTCTCAGATATCAAAAAACTTTTGCATAATTAAGTGCAAAATTATTTCCCAGCTGTGTGAAGCATCTATTTTCTTGCTTCACCTCAAATTCCAAAATGTGCCTCTGAAACTATTCATGAACACAATTGCATGGGGTGGCTGAGGAAGGTTTTGAACTAGTAAGAAATCCATATTACTCTTAAATTTGTATCTATCTTTTTATATATATCTAGTGGCAAAAAGTGTGAAATATAGCATGATTCTGAGTCTTTGTACTGGTGACTAGAGACCTTTCAAGCAAAATTTACAAATGGTTTCATTTTAATAATAATATTTAATAGATTTAATTAATGTCTCAAAAAAGTAAATAGATTTCAGCTTTATTTAAATAATTTGATTTAAAATATTGACATTCATTAATATAATTAACCATGCACCTTTTAACTTTAGTAGATAATTTTGAATATTTCAGGATAAAAATAGCATTTTTGCAAACATAAAAATTTAAGTCTTTTGTTCTTTTTATTTATATTAATTAAATTATTCAATGAAAATTTACTCAAATATATACTTTGAATATAATTACCTTTTAATACTTTAGACTATTGCTATCAATAGAACATAATGATGTGAAAATCTAGATTATTATGACATGATGATTAATTTTGTTAAAATTAAGACAAGAAAAAACTTATGGAGTAAATGCATAATAATTCATAATTTATCCACATATTTACTTCTTATTCATCCTAACAGCCAAATATGCATAATAACAATTAAGTTGAATAGTCTTTGATATTTTGACAATTTTTGGGCATTTAAAAATCATAGATTTATACTTTTAGTCAATTTAAGGGCCACAGATTTACATATATATATATATATATATATATTTTAATGTTTATTTACTTTTGAGAGAGAAAGACAGTGCGAGCAGGGGAGGGGCAGAGAGAGAGAGAGAAACAGAGTCTGAAACAGGCTCCAGGCTCTGAGCTGTCAGCACAGAGCCTGACGCGGGGCTTGAACCTATGAAGCATGAGATCATGACCTGAGCTGAAGTAGGATGCTCAACCAACTGGGCCACCCAAGCGCCCCGATTTAGATATATTTTTAGATCTCACCATTTTATGTATTTATCAGGTAGATAACAGAAAAAAATATTTTAAAAACGCTTTATTATCTTTATTAAAAACTTTAAAAAATATTAAATATAGTATGTGGACCTTCATTTGAATTCTTGCCGTGGTCCCTGTAAATGTTAGCAGAGGCTGACCTGTAAACTATGGACCTAACTCTGGACTGACAGTGACAACTGGTTTGAATACAAGTTCCTTTTTAAAAAAAATTGTTTGTTTGTTTGTCTATTTATTTATTTATTTTTGAGAGAGAGAGAGAGAGAGAGGCAGAGTGAGAGAGAGGCAGAGAGAGAGGGAGACAGAGAACACCAAGCAGACTCTATGCTGTCATTGCAGAGCCTGATGTAGGGCTCGAGCTCACTAACCGGGAGATCATGACCTGAGCCAAAATCTACAGTTGGATGCTTAACCAACTGTGTCCACCCAGGATCCCTGACTGTTTGTTTTAAAAGGACTACTTTAGGAGAGCCTGGGTGGCTCAGTCGGTTGGGTGTCTGTCTTTGGCTCAGGTCATGATCTCAGCATTCATGAATTCGAGCCTTGTGTCAGGCTCTGTGCTGACAGCTTGGAGCCTGGAGCCTGCTTGGAATTCTGTGTCTCCCTCTCTCTCTGCCCTTCTTCTGCTCATGCTCTGTCTCTCTCCTTCAAAAATAAACAAATATTAAAAAAATAAAAGGGCTATTTTGAAGGTTATGATTCTGACTTTTGAGGAACTGTGGTGATTGGGAGTGGAAGGAGTCACATGTAAAATTTCTTAAATAAAAACTTATAGCCTTTAAATAAAAATAAAAAACCACTTTGGTATCTGCAGGTGTTTTGGAAGAGGAGCAGGTAAAAATGCCTCTTCATGGAGGCAGGGATCAGCCTTTCTGAGTCTCTGGAACAGTCAATTAGTGGTGAGGCCAAGTCATCAGGAAATCAGAAGCTTTTCACCCTAAGTCTAAGTCAGCTTAGATTACTGCTTTGTCCTTCTTGCATCTGTTGGTTTCAATGAGTTACAGCAATTTTACAGCATTTAATAGCAGTAGCGCCCAGTGTCTATTGATTGTTGCATTCCAGACACTATTCTGGGCCCTTTACCTATATTATTTTTCCTTTAATCCTCACAACAGCCTTTTGAGGGATGTAGAATAATTATTCCTAGTTCACAAGTTAGGAAGGCAATGCACACTCTGGTTAAATAACTTGCATAAGTTTACACAGATAAGTAGTAGCAGAACCAGGTTTCAAATCTGAGCAGCAGAATTCACCTGGTTTCAAGTTAAACCTGATTCATTTTACAGATCCTAAAACTGAAGCTCAGGGAGGTCAAACACCTTGCTGAAGATCACCAGCTAGTTGATGGCAGAACCTTAGCCCAAGTCTGTTTCACTGTCCTGGGCTGAAAGGAGCATTTGCTTGCCCTTTGGAGGCTTTGGCCTGCTTGAGGAATAGATTCTAGATCTGGGCACAATGTCTGATTTTTCTCTTGATGGTTTTGCAATTATAGCTTTTTATAACTTTTTCAATCTTGTTTTATGAACGTGTTGCAAGACCTTATTCACAGTTCTCTGCTTGCTTTTCCCCTGTAATCAACAGCAGACTCTTGCAAATGTCAGTTCCAAAAGCTTTTCTTTAAATGGTAGAATTGCAAGGAATTTTGATGGACTTAGGACTTGCCTCCCCCTTTCCTCCTTCCTTTCCTCCTTCCTTTCTCACTATAAAACTGTAAGAGAAAGGCTCACTGGGATAAAGGAAATAGAGTAAGTCCATTTTAAATTTGCATCCCAAAATTAACTCCCAAAATGAAAGCCTCACACTCAGCCTTGACCCTATGGGCTTAGGAAGACCATTTCAACTTCTCAGGGAACAGGAGAAAGAGGCAGAAATGTGGCCAGGATGGAATAGTGAGGATAAACCTCCAATGGATATGATCCAAACTGCAGTGAATTTACAAATTCTCTGCCTTAGTTTCTTCACATGTAAAGTTCTTCTTGCAAGGGTCAATGAGTTATCCTAAATTTTATTCCTAAATAACTCATTTGTTGTTTAAAATAAAAGAACAAAATAAATAGGCCTTGCCCCAACACCACCCCACCCCAACCTGCTATAGTTTCTTACTGAAAGTCCTGTTGCTATTCTTTGCTTTAACAGCGGCGAGATTCAGAAAACTAATCTTTGGTATAACCCTTCATCTCGGTAAAATATTTTCCATTTGTTTTTTTGAGTTCCAGAATGCCAAATGAGATTACAAAGGATCTATGTGTCTAAAGAGAATAATCTACCATGCCCCGAGTTTCTAGGAGATAAGGGGGGAAATCCTTCTTAGCCATTTGCAATGTCTAGTACAAGGTTCCCTCTTGGAGCCTTGCCCTCAGTGAGGGAGGCTGAGATGGGTCGTGTCTTATCTAGGTAAAGGGCAGGCCTTGTCCAATTAGAGATTTAATTTTAAATAAAAACACCAGAGCTTCAGATTTCCTTTTTAAAGCCCCATTAGGTGTGATTGCATTCTGGGGACATAAGATGGGGCTAAAAACTCTCCAAAGCTGCTATTCTAGGTGTCTAAACTCACTCACTAAGATCACAGCAGGGACCACAGACGTCACACCTGGAATCTGGAATGAGCATTAAAATTGGCAAGGCTGCAAAGGCATTAGTAAACATTATTAAGAATTCCATGCAGGCAATTAGACTCCAACAATATCTTTGGAGTGGGTGTTTTTTTCCCTTTTCTTTCTTCCTTTTTTTTTTTCATCTTTATTTCTATCTTGCTAATGAGAGAGTAATGAGCCACATACTTGTTACCTAGAAGGAATATCTCGGCAAAGCTCTAGTGCACTTAAAAACAGTATTTACAAACTGATTATGGTTCGCATTCATTATAAATTTTAAATTAGAAGGAATCGTAATAAAGAGAGCCAGGAAACGAGTTGTTCCTTACTTGGAGGTTTCATGGGCTCTTAAATGGTGAAATGCTAAGATTTTGCCACTGCTGAACTGGCGATGGGAGATGTTCATGGACTCCAGGAGAGAATGTTTCACAGCTCTGGATTTGTTTATTCCCCTTGTTTGTTTTATACAATATGATTGTCCTAACTCACATTCAAGACAACAAATGTCTGGTATGTATAGTCGAAAAATTGGCTTTCTGTTGAAAACACATCAGATTTTGCCCACTCTCCACTAACTCACACCACTCCATCTCTTCCTGTTTACTTATTCATTTCCTTCCTGAGCTCCCTTCTCCAAAAGACGGAAAAATTTGGTTAATAAGACCAGGCTCTTGACCATGGCTGAAACACTTCCCTCCTTGCCTGAGGGCTTATGCTTCCCACTGACCTGCAGGGACAAGGAGATAGACATGCCAATCCTTCACAGAAGCTCCATTTTGAGTTCTGATGCCATTTAGAAGGGCTAGGAAAAGATGAGCTTTATAGCCTCCCTCTTTCTCTTCTCCTTTAATTTCCCTTTGGCTGTGACAGAAAAATTAGAAGAGTACAGCTTTGCTACCCAGTGTCACTTTCCCCTTCTCATTGCCTTGATTTATTTATTCTTATTCTTTTTGTTTTGTTTTGGTTTAGCATCTGAGTGTTCTTCTTGCTCACCTGTGGAGGTCAGTTTGGGCTAAGTAATTTACATCCATTATTTCATTTGATACTCATGACAGCTAAGGAAGCTGAGGCTTAGGGAGATTTAGAAAGTTGATGAAGCAGGAGTTTTAACCTAAGAAGTCAGACTTCAGAACACTTGCTCAAGTGTCAGTTGAATTGAAGCAAACACTCTTAGATGCAGATACTGTATATCATTTCTCTAACATGAATGGATTTATTGAAATACTTTCCATCACTTAAGGAGTGAACTGATAGGCAGAAGGAGTATTGAAATACACACAGGAGTATAGAATGGGACACACTGGCTTCTAAATATTGGGTTCCTATATCCAGAAAGCAGATGAGTTCTATTGACTGAACAAAACAAAACAAAACAAAAAAAACTTACAGTAGTGTGTCTTCTCCTTTATGTAGAAGATCCACTTGCATTTGGTTCTTTTCTTTGAGTTGTATTAATAAGTCCTCTTGCTCTGTAATCTCTGACAATAGCTGTGTGTTAACATGCATGAGTTGCTGATCAGGAAACAGTGGTTTCACAGGACATTGAACCAAGATGCTAGCTGACACAAAGTGTAGACACAAGGTGTCCTATGTGTAGTTCCCCTTTGGGAATATGCTTGACCTGGAAGTCAGGAAATTTCTGGTGAATTTGAAGGAGTTGGAAAGCCTTCATTCATTTCAAAGAATAAAAACAAATTATCTTAGGGTACCCAAGTGGCTCAGTCGGTTAAACATCCCACTCTTGATTTCAGGTCAGGTCATGATCTCAAGGTTTGTGAGATCAAGCCCTGGGTGGGGCTTCTCACTGTCAGTACAGAGATTCTTTCTCACCTTTCTCTCTCTTTCCCTCCCCCATTTGTGTTCTCTCTCTCTTTCTAAAAAAAAAAGTATTTCTTGTGTTAACTAATTAAGAGCATACAGCTTTTGGAGACATACATAAGATCCAATTTAAACCTTTGCTTGGCATCTTAGTTGTGTGTGATTTTATTTTATTTTATTATTTTTATTTTATTAAAAAATTTTAAAATGTTTATTTATTTTTGAGAGAGAGAGAGAGAGAGAGAGAGAGAGAGAATCTGAAGCAGGCTTCAGGCTCTGAGCTGTCAACAGAGCCCGACATGGGGCTTGAACTCACAAACCACGAGATCATGATCCGATCCAAAGCTGGCTGCTTAACTGAAGGAGCCACCCAGGCACCCCTAGTTGTGTGTGATTTCAGGTACATTCTTTGTTTTGGTTCTGGCACCCATTAAATGGAGATAACAATTCTATATAGCTCACAGAGATATTATATGAGGGTAAATGAGATAATGTATGTGAGATGCATAGCCCAGTGCTGGGAATATGGGAATATGGTAAATGCTCAAGTAGTATTAGCTATGTTTATGTGTCCATTTTCCTTGGACACAATATAATTTTGTTGTTGGTGATATAAGCATATGATAGGAAAGGCTTTTCAAGCTTTTTAAAGGGGGTACATAGGGACCTATTTAAAGGGCAGTGAAAATCAGTGCAAAGGACGTAGGGACATATGAGACAGCCATAGAATGCTAGGAAAGAGAATACTTCGTAAAGAATTTCTTTCAGCAAGCCAGCACCTTGCAGCTAGGTCTAGCACAGAAATGGCCCCAGGTCATTTCCAAATTTGAAAGGAACTAGGATTGGGAACACTCAAGCATACTGCAGATGTATAAAGACTAGCCTAGGAGGTGGGCATTACTCTGGTTGGGGAGTCTAAATTTCAGGTGAATGCATCCAGGAGAAAGGCAAAGTAATAAGTCAGAAACCAAACAGAAGCAGAAATGGATGCAACACACACACACACACACACACACACACACACACACACACACACTAAAATAAGACTTCACATTTGTATTGTTATGGTTTATAAAATGGTTTTTATATTCATTACCATTATGAGAGCAATAAAGAAAAGAGAAAGAGAGGTGTGGGGAAGAAAGGTGAACAAAAAGATTGTCCTGCTTCGTATTTTTGGCCTCATTTTGGAATTAGCAAAGCTAGAAGCAAGACTCCCTGTCTAATGTTTCTTCTCCTATATCAGTCTTACTTTCTAATTAGTGGGCTTAACTAAGAGACCTCTACCCCCACAGACTGTGCCTGGCACACCAGACATCCATCTGACCTCACTTTGTCTCAGTGAATTTCTAATACAAAACACTATGTTCTTGGTGTGAGATCCTAGGCCTCTGCAGAAGATTAGCCTGAAACATCCTGTCCCTCTGTTTAGAGAGGAGAAAATCTTTCTGCACATTTCTAAAGAAGTTTGGCAGTGCTTGTTGGAAATACCGCTGAGTAGCTGGAGCTTTGGCCAGGCCTGGGAGCTCGCTCTGAAAGTTTCCTTGGGGAGTAAAAGCTTACCCATGATTCTAGGCCTTACTAGATCTCTGGTAAGGTATCTCTATCTCTTAGTTAGGTGACAACATTCACTAGCAGTGTTCTCAACAACTTCTGATTGTGATCATCAGGATGCCCATGGCTACTCCTTTTCCACTCCCACCTCTAGGACTCTCCTCCTTGAGATTGGATCTCATCAACATTTTTCTTCTTAACTCACTGTCTTTCTTTCTGTCCATCCATCCATCCATCTATCCATCCATTGAGCCCTTCATTTAACATTAATGCTTACTTTATTCATATTAGACTTTCCCTGGTTCTGAAAAACTCTTCACTGTGGTGTCCACTGCTAACCTCTACAGACTTGTCAATTTCCCTGTTTTGTTTTTGTTTTTTGTCATCTTCTAACCTCTTTCAATTTAGTATATTTCTGGATCTCATCAACTTGCTCTTCTCATGTCTCATGGTTATCTAGGCTGATAGTCTAACACTAGCACCCTTAATTTTCAGAGGTGAGGCTTCTAGAGGCTTCAAAGAAGTACTCAATTTTGGAAATATGTTGAATTTTTCCTTCATTTTAAGTGAAGGAAACAAGCTTGCTTGTCCAGTCTTTAGAATGGGGTCTGACAATTGGAGCTTGGGTGGCCTGGTCTTTGCTATGAATTGGCAGGTAAGAAAAAAAACGCGGTAAACTTCTTCCTAATTTTACATTTCTGGGTCCTTTTCCACAACCCTGAAACTATAATATTCTCTTCAAAGTGACTAGTTTCCTTTGTGAGGAAAGCAAAGTGATCAACCCAGATGCCAAAAATGTCAGTCATTCTAGTGAATCCGTTGCTTTTACTGTCTACAGAACAGATGTTAAAGAGTTTTTATATCCATAACTCCCACATCACCATATTCTATCATGAGGGGCCAGGGAATGAACTTGATTTCTTGAAGTCCAAATCATTTTTTTAAAATTATAAGATCCAGTCTTTATTTGGGTCCAGGAAACTGCAATGATAATATTGTTAGCCATTGATTCTTACCTATCCCATATTTCCCTTCCTTTAAAAATCCCAACTGTGTGGTCACTATAAGGAGATATCTAATTTTGGGAATCTTTTCATTTTGACACCTACCTTACACCACCACTGACTTGGATAAATTCAGGCCTCTGTAGAGAGTAAAGTTTCTTACTATACAAAATCATCCAGTTCTAGTCTGGTCACCACCTCCTGACAGGGCTTGGACCCAAACCCCAGTGTGGCCTTCCCACCTGTTCCCTGGTTTTCTTGCTCCATTTGTGGTTCTCATAAAGACGGTAAGCAATTAGGCTGTTCAGTTGTGGCACATGGTAGTGTAAAATTATGGAATTTAGGATTTTAATGAGTTCAGGTGCCATACAAAAGAACTTCCCTACTCCTACCCCCATCCCTTGTCCATAAAATTATATGGCTTTAGAATTGGGGCTTTTTGCAGCCTAGACTAAGCCATTTTATTTAAAGAAAAAAATAGGCCAGGGGAAAAAAAAGAACCAACACAATTATATGCAGATTTGTTCATAAATCAGGCACTGCAGCAGCTGTGCGGCACATGTTGGCGATCCTGAGCTTGTTGCTGGAACTTGAAAGATAAACATGAACCTGTTTCCACAGAGGAAAATCTGTTCACAGCAAGGAGCTGACCCTGTTCTTTAAACAAGGATGATGGTGTGGCAGCCTGCTGTGCCCTTCTCTGTGTTGCTGTTTGGTGGTGAGGGTCACATAAAGAAGAGAGCAAAGAATGGGAAGTGATTTACCTGGGGCAACAGGAATCAGCAACAGACCCCAAACAGTAGGCAGAACTTGACTCTTCCACTTAGCATTCTAGGGCTCAATTAGCTAGGTCACTGGAACAGGCCAGATTTTTCTTATGTATTTTCAGAGGTGAAAGATCTTTTGCCCTAGAGCTAAATAATGTAGAAAAAGGTATGCAATTTATGATAAAAAAGTAGTTCTGAGACTTATGTCCTTTTAAATATATGTGCATGTCCCCAGAGCTCCTGCCAAATCCTGTGCTTGCCCTAGGTGTGTGGAGAAGGGAAGGACAAACAGAGGGGATCCATCTGTTTTAGGATTCACTGCAAGGCTGATTGCTTTTGCTCTGGCTTACTGCCAACAGTAACTCATTGCAAGGTCCAGCTGTTTCCAGTCGTTTCCTTGGTCCAGGTATTCCTTTGGGAATGGAATGTAGCACAATATATTTCTTAGCTGGGTTTTTGTGGGACTGGGTCCCCTGGCTCAACCTGCCTCTGTCTGCTTCAAATGAAAGGAGCAGCATTGCAGGGAATGGTGAGGGTCACTTTGTGACAATATGGTGGAGATTGATACTTACATCTGTGAGGTCAGTTAATTAACTGGGACTAATGGTGATGTAAACTGCCCCAAGCAGATGTGGCTAACCTCCTTTCTTCTACTAAATAAAAAGAGAGAGTTTTGAAGAGAGTCTGATTGTCTTCTTTTCCCTCTATTTTTCCCCCAGAACTCTGCCTTGGTGATCCATTTGAGAAGAGTTAATAATAAGAGGGTCCCTTAGAGAATTTCAGGCTAAAGGTATTGGGTGGTTCTGTGCCTTTAAAGAACTTTATCCCAGCACGGTCTTCTACATTAGGCACTGGCTGAGTGGAAAAGTCTGTTAGCACTAGATGATTTCCTCACACACACACATCCACACACACATGATGCATCATTATTAATAAATGAATGGAGCTATTTGTTATTTATTATTTAAACCTTCAATAAAGGTGGCCTGAGTGATACATGAAATATAGGCAAGTAATTTATTTATTAGGGAAAATAATGATTTTTTCCCCCACAGCATAACCCTCTCTGACCCAAAACAGCAAGAGCTTTATCAAATACAAATACGATGGCTTGTAATTTTAGAGTCTTCCAGAGCATTGTAACTGACAACCTTTTTAACATAAGTACATTGAACAAATAATTTATAGACATATTCTGGGAATATTTTAGGGTATTTTATTACTACTTCTGAAAGCTATGGCATGTTATCGATTTTGGTATATTAATATAACCTAAAAGGGAGGGCACATGCTCAGCTCCTAATCCACATCAGCTTTGATGGCAAACAATATATTTTACTGAAGGGAGCCTTGAACCAAAGCCGTAGAGGTTAACAATTACACATCATAGCAAAAAGTTTAAGATAATGAATTTCACTGATTACAGAACTTGCATTTTGGGGACTGAAACACATTTTACACACTTAGGGTTTCATCCAAACTTCTCAACCACCATTTGTCAGCATGAACTTTCCTTTCCTTAAGCCCACTTCTCTCTCGCCACTTCCTGAGGATTCATAAAGCCTACTTTCTGCTGGAAGGAGCACTATTACCCCTTTCCCCAAAACATATTTGTAGAGTGGTGTTGGACGCTCATTTAAAAGAGGTTATTATGTCCTTCCTTGTATTACTTTCTTCTTTTAGGTCGTCTCTAGATGATTAATGCTTAAGTTATCAACATCTTGTTCATATTTGGTATTTTTAAGTAAGTATCTCCTTGTTATGTTTTAACTCAGAGCCTTATTACACACACAGGATTGTCCAAATTTCTGACCCCAGCACAGAGGCTCCTCCTTAATTTGTCCTCACTATCTTTGGCCCTCAGTTAGAACTCGGTGCTTATGACAGCTTATGCCTCTTGCTGTCTCTGAAGCCCACTCTGATCATTCCTGCCTTTATGCCTTTGATGCTGCCGCTCTTCTCTTTTCTGCCATCCCGTCTTCTTTGGGTGTGAAGATTTTCCCGACCCCAACAATACATAATCATCTTCTCCTCCTCTGAACCTCTGTGTAACTCAGCAGCTCTCCCTTATGATTTAGCACTTTACAATGAGTGGCCTTGAATTAGTCCTAGTATCTCTTTCACATGTATCATTTATCCTGGATGGACTATGAGTAATTTGAGGAAAGAATCATATAGGCTCCATTTTCATTGTAGCGGCACATCACTCAAGATGCAGCTAAGCAGATATTGGCAGCTCAGTCCACACTAAATTCAGTAAACACCGAATTTAATTTATACTGAAATCTAAGGAGAATCAACAACAGTTTTCAAAGTATAGCTCAGTCGGTCTCCCTCTAGTCATTCAAAAGTTATAGGATGATCAGATATTCTACAAAATTTTCTTGGGCATAATTATTGGGGATGAACTTTCTTTGCTTTTATTATTATTCTTAATGTAAAAAAACACTCCATTATAAATATAATAAATGCCATTAGACTTGAAAATTTGACAAAGTAAAAGAAGAAAATAAAATAGTCTCCCCTTAATCCTCTCATCCGTAGCAAGCACTAAATACCTTGGTATCTTTACCCTTCTGGACTATTTTGTGTACATATATGTAGGTTTATGTATGTATATACAGACTTTTACATTAGTCTCTATTACTGACTTCATTCATTCCTTAGGATAAATTACCAGAAAGAATTTGCTGGGACAAAAGGATATCTGTAACATGAAAAGACAAGTGTGTGTGTGTGTGTGTGTGTGTGTGTCTAAGTAGGTACTTTGAAAAGGCATCATACACTATGCAGTCTTTTGTAACCTATTTTCTGCATGTCAATAATTAGCTTTCATGACTATATAGCAAGTCATTGTACCTTAATTTATTTAATCAATTAATTATTTTTGAAATTTCAGGGTTTTCACCTTTTTACTCATAAAAACAGTGCTGAAAATGAGCTTTCTTATAGGTAAATATTTGTGCACATTTTCCATGATAGATTCCTAGAAGTGGAATTTCTAGGGTAAAAGGGCATGCATATTCTAAGACACCTAAGACCCATTGCCAAACTGCTTTTGGAAAGGTGGCATTTATTTATGGTAGTAGGGGTGGTAATTGAAGTGGCTGTTTTCCCATCTCTGCCATTTCAAAGTTATTCCAACGCAACATGAAGAACCACCATTAGGAGAGTATAATAGGGTTTGCAATGAGGGAATTGAACAACTGCCAATGTGTTGCCATTGCAGCTTCCTAAAGGACACATCTGATTGCCACTCAACCTGCTTGATTAACGTCCATTTACCTCTGATCCCCAAGAAATCAAGTTTCAACCCCTTGGCTGGTCCTTTTGCCATCTGTCTTCAGTGTATGGCTAAGTTCTGCTGACCCCCATTTCCCCACATCCATGCACTTTAAGCTCCTCTTGTGCTAGGAACCTCCCTGGGCCAGAATACACCCTGCCCTCTTATACCTCTACTGCTTTGCGCCCAGGGGCACTGCTCATCTACACAGAAGCATTTGTTACAGCTATGGATTGGTCATAGTTCAAACAGTAATAGCCAGTGCACTTGTCAAAAAAGGAAAATAACTAGGAGTCAGTGAAAACCCTGTTGCAAAATCTCAGTTGTTTATTGTCACATAAATAAAATAGTATCTAATATTCCTTCTGTGCTAAGTAATGTGCCATGTGCTTTCCTTGGATTATCATCTGTGGGTATATTATCATTCCATATTATAGATTAGGAAACTAAGATTCAGAAAAATTAAGTAACTTGTCCTAGGACATGACTAAAAAGTAGCAGACTTTGGATTTGAAACCAGAAAATAATACTGTTAATAATGCTGATAATAATACTGTTAACCACACCACATAATACTGTCTACCAGAGATGCCTCATTGGGTCTCTTGGCAGCCTGCTATGTTCAGGAACTATCCATTGAATGAAGGAGTATCTGCTGGCATTAAAAAAAAAAAAAGCAAGGGTCCTGGTGTATCTTTGGTATTCAAGATTAAGAAGTATATATTTCAGGCTTTAAGTGAAAAGTTAAAATATCTAGTGGAAGCTTTATCTTATCCATGTAGATCAGGGTTTCTTAATAGTCGCACTATTGAAATTTTTGACTAGAGCATTCTTTGTTGTGGAGAGGCTGTCCTTTGGATCCCCTATCCCTAATTGTGACAACCAGAAATGTCTCCAGATGTTGTAAATACACCCTAGTAGAGGCAGGCATAATCATTCCCAGGGGACCACTGGTCTAACAGGAAACATACAGTGGACTTTTGTCATTATTTCTGGCTATGAGCAGCTGAACCCTTTTCCTGTTATTCTGGAATCCTCACCTTATGGGGTGAGACGTTTCTGATCGTCACAACTCGGGGCAGAGGGTGCTATTGGCATCCAGTGAGTAGAACTACAATGCACAGGAGAGCCCCCCACTATAAAGAATGCTCTAGTCCAAAATGGCAATGGTTCTTTTACCTTTGTGAGCCCTTCTGACAAATTTCTTGATTTTCAATTTAGGCTAGTTCAGTAACTGGAAACTGACAAAGAGAATCTCATGGCATGGATATCTTCAGAGTCTGAAAAAATCCAGAAGCCCTATAAGAATTGCTTTGTATCTGGCATTGTTTGTTTAGTCTTGTAATAGTTATTAAACATCCTTTATGTGCCAGGCACTGTATCAGGTGCTGGGAACATAATAGTCAACTTGACAGACAAGGTTACCACTCTCCTAGCCAAACAGACTGCCTAAGAGTAAGAGGGGAAGTACAGAGTGGGAGGGGCATAGTACTAGGGGATATTTACATAGTTTGGGGGAGTTTTCTTGTCAGAATCTGCAGAAGAAAAGATGTTTAAACTGAGGTCTGGGGGCGCCTGGGTGGCTCAGTCGGTTAAGCGGCCGACTTTGGCTCAGGTCATGATCTCATGGTTCGTGAGGTCGAGCCCCGTGTTGGGCTCTGTGCTGACAGCTCAGAGCCTGGAGCCTGCTTCAGATTCTGTGTCTCCTTCTCTCTCTGCCCCTCCCCTGCTCATGCTCTGTCTCTCTGTCTCTCAAAAATAAAATAAAAAAATGTTAAAAAAATTATAAAATAAAAAAAAAATAGACTGAGGTCTGAAAAAGGAGTAGAAGTGATCCTGGAAAGACTATGAGGAAGACTGTTCTGTGCAAAAGAACAAAATTAGGAGAGAGGGGACAGGAAGAAGAGGGACAATTGAGTGTGGGAGAGAAAAAGAAAGCCAAGAGAGAAGAGGAGGGATGGGAAGGAGAAGGGAGGGAGAAGGGCAGGGATAGAGATAGGGATGGGGGTGGGGAGAGAGATTGAGAGAGACAGGTCTCCAAGGAAGAACTGAAATCTGAAGCGGCTGGAGCAGGATTTCAGTGCATTCCCTATAGCTCCAGAACCAGCCAAGGGAGGTCTGTGAGTTATAATTCCCACAGACTATACATAGGACCCTCAAGCAACCTACCTTGAGGGCTAACAGTCCCCTGCTGTGGCAGTGCAACTTGAGAATAATGTCTGGTGCTCAGAGCTGAGAAGGGAGGGAAAAGATTACAATAGACATTTATTTATTTTTCATTTTGCATTTAGCTTGGTGTGGGCTGACTGCTTTTCAGGATCTGATTATTCCCTCCCTGAGGGTCCTGTGGTCAGACGCCAGCTGTGAGGATCTGTTACCATGGGTGACATTTTCATCCAATGGGGGACCGTGCAGCTTGTTTGCAGAGTGGCAGATGGAGCAGCTAATCGATACAGTCTGGGAGGTGGGCGTCCCCGCCCCCAGTGGCCCTGCCACACAAATGAGAGCTGGGCCCCAGGGGCTTGTGGAACACACGCCAGTGACTGGGCCTTTGATTGGAAAAGACCTTACTCACTAGGGGTTCTGGCCCCAAACAATGCCCTGTTCTTTGCTAAGGTGGCCTCCGCACTTCCAGGAGTTTTACAGCCCCTGCTTCAGGCAACACTCCTGGGAAAAGCTGCTGCCAACCCTTTCTCAGCTCTGGGTGGATGATACTGAGTATTCTATTCCAGTAAAACTCAGCAGGTATTTTTTAAGCATCATCTGTGTTCAAGCAGTATACTGAATGGAGGAGAAAAACAAGGTAATGTCCTGCCCTCAAGGACCTTATGATGTAATTGGGAGCTTTCAGTCTGGTCATGGAACAGCCAAAAAAGCCCCTCAGTCATCCATCCAAGTCATTTATTGAATAACACACATTGTGTTAGAGGTTGTGCTACAAAGATGGCTAGGAAGTGGTTGGTGCCCCTGGTACCATATTTAGTTCTACATGCCATTGAAAACTAGGAACAGCTAGTATTTACTGAGTTCTTTCTCTGCATTACCTCATTAAACGTTTTTAACTCTAAGAGATGGATACCAAGAGTGTCTCCATTTTTGGATGAGGAAACTGAGGTCTAGAGTAGAGGAGTGATTGGTACTGATCACTATTTAGTTTAGTTTTATTTAGTACTATTTCCACTGATGTCTCAAGTGTTTTAGCATTTGAAATTCATACCCGCACATGTGTGGGTATACGCATGTGTAAGTATACACATGTGTATATATGTGTATATATATGTAAATTCTCTTTTGGTAAAATATACTGAATACCTAGTAATATGTTTGTTATGTTACAAAACAAAGTCTAACTGGTAAAATTTAAAGATATTATTGGCATTATTCAACAATTCATGAATCAGGCAACATCCACTCTAGAAGATAGAAAGGGTCTCTGAAGAGCTGTACAAAACGACTTTTATAGGCAGAAGGGTGCAGGAACAAGGATGCAAAAAAGCAGATTGGTTATTGCAAAATCACTTTCCTCTAGGGGATGGCCACGGGTCTACTGGGCACATTCCCTAACTAATGCTGATCAGGCGATTCCTGATTGACTGGTTTAAGATTCCATCTCTGGGAGAACCAAAATTGTAATTAAGTCTTGGTTTGGTGACATGGGGTTAGCATACGTGACTCCATCTTGGGCACATTGTCTTGTTTTTAAGAATTATTTTGGATTACTTAAAATCAGGTGGTGAGAAAAAGTTTATTCCTTTATTTCTTAATCCCAGTGGATTAAGAGTCAGGAAACCTGGGACCTTGTACTTGTGAGTGGTGTGGGACTAGGCTGTTCGTCAAGCTGAACTTCAAATTTCTCATCCTCAGGTAGGACTATTAAGATTGGCCTTGTGCATGCCTTAGCAGGATTTTGTGATAACCAAATGGAAATCATATAAAAATATAATCCGTGAACCCAGTATGATAGCCCATATGAAAATCAGGAACCTTCTGGGCTTTATAAATGCAAGTTGTGGTGTTTTTTGTTGCTTTTGTTGCCATTGCCATTTCTACTGTTTTAGTCAAGGAAGCTTGCAGATAAGAAATTTCTAGAACTGGGAAGATAGTTCACCAAATAAACAAGGAGATTGCTCTTCCTTCTCCCTATTCTTACAAGAAAAACATGAAATTAAACACAGCCAAGTTTTCACCATCTCTCTCCTTCCTCTTTACTTTGATATATGTTTCTCAAGTCTTATCCCATGCCTGCTTCTTTCCCACTGCCCCAAATTGGTAATTTATTTCTTTTAAGGCACTACACATATAAGCATCACTATTTTAATTAGTGAGGAGCAAACAGAAGTAAGGAGCTAGAAGGCACAGCAAGAGAGCCCACCACTTGCATGCTTTAATTATTCATCATGGTAAATAAAATTAAATATTTTCCCAGCAATCCAGAGCACTATCTGAAGTAATTACACTGTCAAATTCATCAAAAATTCCCTCATGAAAATAAAAACCTTGATGTCATTTAATAATTTAAAATACAAATACACAGAAATTGTAAAATATTATAAATAGAAAACTGCAGGGTAAGTGATCATGAATTAGTTACGGGTTATGTTCTAGAAAGAGGCTGTCATAAGCTGTATAAATTTTTAATCAGAAATATTTCTGAGGCCTAAATTAGGGTATGGAATATACCAAGAACTGTAGAATACAAAGAACACAAGAAAACAACACGTTCCTGCTGCTTGAAGATTCACAAATTCACAGCTTTTTGAGAAAAACAGGACTCAAGATGATTGCAGGCAGAAAGAAGGAATGTTGTCTTTGATGCTTTGTATATTCCAGATCACCTGTGGCGCCTTACATGTTCTCTACATGGGTAACAAATGAATTAATTAACCTGCAGGTATTTACCCTGAATAGCAAATGGGAAAAGTCTGGTTCATTTCCACCAATAGAGAAAGGCAGTCTCGACCACTGAACTTTGTAAAACAATGTGGGATTCTGGAAACCATATGGTTTCATCCCAATTTGGAATGATTTTGATCTGTTGAGTTTCTGTATGGAAAAAGCCCGGAACAAATAGAGTAAACCAGATTTTTCTTCTCCTTCTTCTCAGAGAAGTATTTTCATACATGTGTGTCCGGTCTTGCTTTAGGAAACATCTGTGGGGACTTACCTGTCTCAGGGCAGGTGAGGAATGGCCAAGGCTTTGTTTCACAAGAATGAATAGGAGAGCAGCAGCTCCACTGACCACTGGTCAGCTCCACTGATCAGGAAGGGAGTTCAGAAAGGAAAAGTGGGCTTTCAAGATGAGAATTAGAAAAGAAGCAAGGGCAATTTTTAAAAACAGTTTTGCTTTATTGTGTCATATCAAGGATCTAAGAGGTAAGTATAGATGGTGACACGGTAATCAGAGAGATCTTTTCACAAAAAAAGTAAGACTGATCATTTTTAAACTTAACCTTTCAAAAACTTCCTCTTTTGCTCAAAAGTTGAAGACCCTTAAGCATTCCAAGGCCCTGAGGGTTCTGATTCCTGTGGACTTCTTCAGACTGATAGGATACCCCTCTGCCCTTTGCTTTCTGTGCTCTGAGGACATAGCTCTTCTACCTCCAACCTCCTTGAACACACCCTGTTCCTTCTGCTTGGCACATTCTCCTTCTCCTTCTCCTTCTCCTTCTCCTTCTTCTCCTCCTTCTTCTCCTCCTTTTTTCTTTTGCTGGGAAAGCTCTTCCTTATCCTTCAGGTCTCAGCTTAGATGTCCCTCTTTCAGGAAGCCATCCATGATCATCAAATGCCATCAGTTGTCCTGTTACATCTCCCATGGTAACTTGCACCACCACCCCCCTCTTTATAAATGTGCTACATTTGTTACATTTAGAGTGAATTGCTTATAATAATGTATTTACTCTTTATGTTCCATGATAAATAGAAACTTGGTGAAGGCAGAAACCATCTATGTTAGAGATTTTCTTTTGACCCCCACTATGAGACACTTTATGATCTGTAACCCCAATCCCCTAAATCTACCTTCTTTCTTCATTCTCTGTCTTTCCTTCTATACTCCCCAATTTGTCCACTAAGATTGACCTCTTCACTGTTCCTGACCTGCTCCTACCTCAGAGCCTCTCTCTGGAAGGCTCTTCCTCAGATATCTGAATGGCATGTTTCTTCACCTTCTTCAGGTCTTTAGTCATATTTCATCTCCCAAATAAAGTTCCCTATCTCTCTATCTCTCTCTCTTTTAGTTTTTTAAAATGTTTTATTTATTTTTGAGAGAGAGAGTATGAGAAGGGGAGGGGCAAAAGATCTGAAGTGGGCTGACAGCAGTGAGCCCTATGTGGGGCTTGAACTCATGAACTATGAGATCATGCCTGAGCTGAAGTCAGACACTCAACTGGCTAAGCCACTCAGGCTCAGTTTTTCCTTTTTAAAATTTCTTTCCATCCCTCGCATGCCAATGATGCCTATTCCCCTTTCCTGCATTTTTGGAGTCTCTTTAGCATTTAGTATCAGCCCACTCACTTCTTGTCTGTGTCTTTCCCCTCAAAGTAAGCTCCATGAGCACAAGGATTTTGTCTGTGTTGTTCACTACCATAGCCTCAGTCTGTAGAACATGACCTGGAACATAATAGGCACTCAGTAAATATTTGTTGATATAATGAGTGGAAGTAACTGCCTCTAGGCAGAGGTAAAAACAGATGAAGAGCTAATATCTTTGAGGGAAACCCTCTTATAAGAATGTGGGGGCTTGGAGGAGTGGATGCTATAGTGGGTAAAGGTGGCTTCCCCTCTTCCCAGTGTGTACTGTTTAGGTCTGTATGAGGTCCTAATGACTATGGTTTCTTTTGAGAAAGACTTATGGTTGGTGAAGTAATAAGTGGGAGAAAATATCTGGCAAAGAAATGATTGTTGCTATAAATCAGGGATGACAAATGGGCTTCAGTGCCAGTGCCTATTCCATTTGATTGGTGATAGTTGCTTGGAAGGCTGTGTTGAGAAGGATTCTGAGGCTTTCCTAGGTCTAATGGAAAAGAGTGTTGTGATCAGAGATGTCTTAGACTTGAAGGGAGGATGTGGCAGTATTTGCTTTGTGTATTTGTATCTTGACTCCTAAGCTTGAAGTTGGTTCTGGTCTCTCCCATGAAACCAGGCTTACAGAGGAACTAATGATACCCCCATTAGTCTATTTGTTGTGAAAGCTAAAGGTTAAGGTATTCAGGAGGGGACTACAAATCCAGATCCTTTGGGGATTTGGATATATCCTGCTGGTGAATTTATTTTTTTCTCCAGGGGATCAAATGGCTGAGCTATAGTGATGGTTTATAGCTTAGGGACTCTAAGCAAAGTCTTTAGACTGGCGATTCAGACGAATTCCCTATTGCTAAGAGAGTCTACAGACAATAACCTAAGACAGACCTAGTTATGTAAAATCTTGGCCTGAAGAAGAGACTCTGACCCTAATGTGATTTGCCCAGCACACCGACCCTGTGAGCTCATTTGCCCATACAAGCTACCCTTCCTCTTCCAGTGGTGTCATCAACCCCATCTGCAACAGCCGTCCAAGTTTCAGCTCTCCCTTCTATCAATTGTAATGGATGACATTGCTTCTTTTCTGAAAAGCTCTCCTGTCCCTGCACTGACACCCTTCACTTCACTGAACATTCTCTTATCACATCTGCTTCCTTGCAGCTGTCTCAACCTGTGCCTGATTCAGTTTCTTATACTAAGTATTTATGTATTTTTAGATTTTTAGTATTTTCATATGTCTCTGTTGTCTCCCTCACTAGATTTAAGCTCCTTGAGGAGAGGGGTCCATTATAAATATGTCCAGAATCTGTTTATACTGACTACATATGATGAACCCAGCATATTTTTTTCTTTTGTCTGAAAGGATCACTGTTTAATACCCTGTTGGCTGGATTCAATAGTCCCACTAGTTAAAAAGTATAATTGGTATAATCTTTTTTGGAGGACGATTTTGCAATACCTTTCAAGTTTTTGAATGTGTATGCTTTCTCTTCCAGCAATTCTACTTCTTAGAATTTATTCTACAGAAAGACTTATAGGAGTATGCAAATATCTGTATCAACATGTAAAAAAGTGGTAAGTATAGAATTATTTGTGATGATGAATGTGAGAATAACCAAATGTCCATCCTGAAAGAAATTATGATATAAATTGTGGTACATATACACAGTGGAATACTATGCAATCATCAAAAAGAAAAATAATTAGCTATATATTGACAAGCAAAAATGTTCACAATATTATGTATAATTGTGTAAAATGGAATTTTTTTGCAATAAGCCACAAATAAATCTACATATATACACAGGCATGTGAACATACATAGAAAAAGGACTAGAGGACGTACACCAAATTATTAATGATTTATCTATGGTGGGTAGGATTGGGAAAGCAAAACATTTTATCTTTTTAAATCTTTTACTGATTTGGACTTTTTTTATTCTCTTCCCCCCCCCCCAGCTTTATTGAGATATAATTGACATGTAACATTGTATAAGCTTAAGGTAGAAGGTGACTTGATACATTTATATATTGCAAAATGATAACCATAATAGCATTAACTAATACCTTCCCATCACAAAATTCCCATTTTTTTTATTGTGGTCAGAACATTTAAAATCTGCTCTCTTAGCAATATTCATGTATATAATACACTATGGAAAGAATTTTAATGGACATGTAATCTTTCTAAAACAAAAGATATTTTAAGAAGAGTTTATTATAAAAAAGGCATGGCAGTTATGTTTGTTAAAATATACTGAAGTTTAGAGATGTTATAAAAATAATTCAGTACCCATTTTAGTTAACCCTAGGTGCTCAACTATTTCTTAGAAGCATTAAATACAGACTAAATGTAGTATTTATATAAAGAAATTGTTCTTCTTTTTCCCTTCCTCATCAATATCAAGCTAGACTATGTGACTTGCTCTGGTTAGTGACATGTGACTGAAAGTGATACACATAATTTCTGAAAAAGCTTTAAGGGCCTGTTCATGGTTTGACATGCTTTGTTTCTCCCTTTGTCACAAAATCAGCAATATTTCAGAAAAGAGTTTACACATTGGCCTAGGTCCCAGGAACAGAACGTCAGCCAACACTGATGGACATGTTACATACAAGCAAGAAATAGAACTTTGCTGTAGTAAACCATTGAGAGTTGGAGGTTGTTTCTTACTGCCACATAACCTAGACAGATATAGCTGCTCACAGACTTCACCAGGCCTTAAATGGAGGCTTTCATTGCCCTGGGAATGATGATGTCTGGTTCTAATCCTAGCTTTGCCACAAAGTTTCTGAGAGATTGTATCAGCTAGGATGCTTTAGATTGAAAGAAATTGAAAGTACAGCAAAAAGTAACTTAAACAAGGATATTTACTATTGTTCATAACAGGCAGTCCAGAATTATAGCTTCATGACATCACTGGGGACTGCCATCTTTCTGCTTGGCCTTTTTTGTCATGGTTATGGTGGCTATAGAAGTTTCAGGTGTCATATGCAGACATTATAGTATCCCATGAAGAAGAGTGTTTCTTCCTATGTGTTTTTCTTCTTTTAGAAAAATGTTTATTTATTTTAAAGAGGGAGAAAGAGTGTGCACATGTGTGCATGAGGAGGGGAGGGGCAGAGAGGGAGACAGAGAATCCTTAGTGGGCCCTGCCCTGACAGAAGCTGATGTGGGACATTTAACCGACTGAGCCACCCACACACCTGGCTTTTTCCTTGTTTTTATTTGAGTAAAGTATTTAGTGTAAATTACCCTGGAAACTATCCCCAGATCTCATTGCCTAGGATTGGTAACATGTCTGTGCCTAACCAATCACTGCAGTGATGTGGATATGATTGGCTTTGGCCAGCCATGGTTCATTCCTTTTGGAATGGCAATGGCAGTGAACCCCTTTTCTGAGTACATAGCTGTATGGCAAAGTGGTTACTCAAACAAAATTACCCTCTGGGAAGAAGAGGAGGATAGAATTAGTGTTTACCTCAATGACCTTAAGCAAGTATGTCCCTCCTTGGATCTTAGTTCTTCCATTGATAAACTGAGGATATTGGACAAATGGGCTTCTAATGCAGGGATTATTATCACAGAGTTCATGGAACTTTCCCCTTAAGGAATGGAGTTGAAACTTCCTTACAGGGTTTTGGATGGGTCAAAGAAATTGTCTACACCCCAGGGTGCCACTGGCTTAGGTCATCAAAAGTCTTGTCTCATCAGCTTCCTGAGAGGCAGACACATTATGGGTTCCAGCTTCCATAAAATCTTGCATCTTGGATTTTACATGCCCAGTGTGAATGTGATCTTGGTGAGGGATATATATGTGCAGTTTTGTTAGCTTTTACTTACATATCAGATTGACTTTAAAAGTACTTTGAAAACTTATAAAGTGCTTTGTGCTTGGAGATTTTTTCCAAGAGCTCCCTCTTCTCCCATGTGCCATATACTCCCAAATTTCTGCATCCTTTCACAATTTGAATCGACTCAAGATGCTTCATTGACCAATTTAATATAAGCCAGTTTCAAGTGCTCTTGAGTCATGAACTCCAAAAATAATTTATAATCATTATTACTGAAAATAATAGAAGTGATTTTGGGTCAGGGAGCTACAAAACCACTGGGGAGTTCTTGTGGGATTGAAGCTGAGGTCTTCACTTCTCTTTTCAAGGCACCAGTTTTCTTTTATCCAGGCATTCACTGAAAACTGCTTGGGAATGAGATGGACTCATCCAAGGAAAGTGCCAGAGCTCTTATTTTATTAGGCAAGGTAGACACGTATACAGCCAAGACCTGTTTAGGCAGAGGAACGGGGCTGGAGAAGGCTCTGTAAAAATGGATACAGTTGAAGTCATCCTGTCTTCCCCACCCTACTACATGCCCTGAAAAGCTTTTATGAACTGTTTGTAGCTTTGCCACTTGGTTATAACTGTAAGCAGTTGTCCTAAACAATGTATAATTTCTTGATTGGCTTTGATAAGATATATTTTTTTCATGTTGATAATGTACTGGGATACTGAAGTCACCCTCTTTTTCCCAAGACACATACTGGTCCATGAGAGGGATGACTATTCAAGAGAATGACTCTGGCCATCTCAAGCTATCAGTCCCATTTGTCACCACTGGGATATAGCCTACTAGGGCTCCTGGGTAGGGTCTGCATTTCTGGAGGGCCTCTTAGAAGTGTTGCTTCTGGACCAGAGTAGTCCAAGAGGTTTCAGTCAAATCCAGATCATCAGATTAAAAGGGTATAACCCATCACATAGTTGTACCAAAATATCTTGACATTGAGCAGTGATTGAATAATTGGCTGACTGGCTGAGTCTTTCTCTCTCTTTTTTAAAATGTTTATTTGTTTATTTTGAGAGAAAGCATGGGGAGAGACAGAGATAGAGAGGGAGAGAAAATCCCAAGCAGGCTCCACACTCAGCACAGGGCCAGACGTGGGACTCAGTCTCATAGCCGTGAGATCATGACCTGAGTCGAAATCAAGAGTCAGATGCTTAGCCAACTGAGCTGACCAGGCACTCTGGATTGGTTGAGTCTCTTATAGAGGGTAAGATGTCTTCCTCAGGCCAAGTACTCATAAAACAAAATGAAAGTGGAAGAGGAAGAGTAGATTGCTAAATTTGTTAAATCAAACACCGATATGAAAAGTCACACAAAACAGCTCTATAATTTAATGAGTTTTAAGGCAGCACCCTGCTAACCACTATTGAAATCAAGTGATAAAATTTTGTCATTCACCCAAGAAGGCTATCTGCCCCATTCAATCTCACCCCTCCTTTCCCCCAAAAGTAACCTCTATCCTGATTTTTATAGTAATCACTTCCTTGTGTTCTATATAGTTTAATCATCCAAGTGAGCATCCCAAGATGCTCAAGTTTAGTCTTGCCCATGAAAAACATGACATGTCTTTCAAGTCTCCTTTAATATACATGTTTCTCATACAGTCCCTTCTTTTTCTTATAATTTACCTTTTGGCCTATAGAGTTTTCCTATAATATGGATGTTGCTGATTATATTCATTATACAGTTCAATATGTTTCTCTATCCTCTGTATTTTCTGCAAGTTGGGAACAGTATTGAGACTTGATTAAATTTAGGTTCATTTGGCAGGTGGCATTGAGTTCTTTTACCAGGAGCTACACGATATTCAATTTTTGCCCTTTTTAAAATGTTAACATCACCCAGTGCTCAAAGTATGAATCCATTAGTTCACTGGGAATTACTAAATGGTGGTATCTAATTCTACCATTTCCCTTTCATTTATTAGCTAGAAAAGTTATAAGCAGATGCTTCCTCTCATCTACTCTTTCATTACCCAGTGGTGCAGTTCAGGATATGCTTGATTGTTTCTCCTTATTTACCATAAAGATGACAAATTGGTTCCTATCCTCCTCTGAAGGTAACCAATTTGTTTTTTAAAATATCGCTATAAGTTCAAGTACTTGAGCATTAATTGATGCATTCCTAGATTGCATTTTTAATTTGTATTTCCATTGTCTTTAATGTTCAGAATACATGGGTCAGAATTTTGCTTTGGAACTGGGTTATCTCCCTGGCTCCAAATCACCTGGAAAGGAAGCAGCCAAATTCTCCAATGGATTGCTTAAAGGCTAGAGGGAGAGGCTTGATTTTAGTTTTGTGTTTATTTTTGGCTTTAGTTACAGGTTAGGGCTAGTGGCAATGAATATAAAGAATTCTAGCTGAGGGACTTTGAAAATTTATGGTCCAATTGTCAACATCTTTGTCACCATGAGATGGATGCCAGTAAAGATCCCATTTATCCATCCTTTTCTTTTCTGATTCCATGAACTCCAAGTTCCCTTTTGATCCTCATATTTGACTTTCTATATGACTTGACAACAAGAGGAGAATGCCCCAATCATACTGGTACATATATTTTCTTTTTGCTCAATGATTAGTTTCTCACTAGAAATGAAAAAAAAATGGCATTTTGTTGTCAAAATTATATTTTATATTCTTTTCCAAGGAAATGTAAACCCTAGAAATGCTTTCATTCTAAACTTGTTTCTATCAAATTGGCTCTGCCCAGTTTTAGGATGTCTATACTTGGACTGCTCTTTTTCTAAGTTTCTTCCAAGGGAGAGACTTACAGTCCTTCTAGGTAACTGAAGAAAAGCGCATTCTTTTCAGGCTAGGTTCACTCACCCACATGGCCCTCACTCCAGCTAGCAATGAGGTACTACTGTTAGAAACCAGGTACCTTTCCTTGGCAACAGCAGCTGCTAACTAACAAGTAGGTCATTAACTAAGGGTAATGATGGATATAACCAGATTGCCTTGCCTGGCCTTTAAAAAAATCACTCCTTACCAAACTCCTCTCACCCCAGAATGAATGTGAATGTCATTTTGATACTTGAGTCTGGAAAGAAGCATTTAGAATCCACAGATTAACTAAAACACATTCTTACTTCATCTCTTCACAGGTGGAAAAAGCCAAATTTTGTTTTTCATTTTCTTGCTCTTTCTTTGTTCTGGACATACCTAGGCATAAATTACAAAATTGCTTACTCAGGGCAATAAATCCAATGTTTTCTGTTATCTATGGGGAATCAGTTTGTAAAATTTCAAAGCCCTAGTCTCTTTGACTGGCTGAGTCCTATGGAAAATGAAAATTAATGAAAAATAGTAATAAATACTGATTTTCTATAATCCACTAAGCAAAGTCTAAATTAAATGACTTTACTTAAGTCTTTGTTGGCAGAGAACTAATTAATGAAAAACACCAGGCTTAAACAATAGGCCATCCATCTTTAAGCACAAGTGAGGGACAGAATCCATATGACATTTCACTGAGGATGAAAAATGAACAATTGCATGGGTCCTAGATGATCCTTATTTGACAGAGCACCCTGGAGACTTTTTCAATGTCCCCTTTTTCCTGAGACATATGGACTCTACACCATTGTCATATTTAATCTAAGAAACTGGGTTCCCATGCATTCTATTTGTTTGTTTCCTTGCTTGAGGCCTGTGGCTGGGGCCTCATGAGTTTGTAGCAATTGGAGTCAGCTTTTGTTTGGCCTTTAAGATGAAATAAGACAAAACCATAAACATGCTACAAAACACCAGAATATAAAGGGGATTATTGGTGCCATAATTAGAGAACTAGGAGGTCATTATTCCAATTGTCCCTCCACCCTCCCAACCACATGCCTCTCTGCTAGCCCAGGAACAAAAGACATTTAAAAATCAGTCCTGAGTTCATTTTAGTGGGAACTTCTTAAGTCTGGGCATAGTTGGAGGGCATTTACTTGACAAATGAAGAATGTTTACTCTGTTTGGAGTCTCAGAAATCAGAGAAGCATCAAAATAAGTCACCCCCAGATAACCAAACAATCTGAGCACCTAGATATGTAAACTTGTAAATTGTGTGAGAAAAAACACTCGCCTAGGTGCATAACCCTTCAATTATTTGAATGTCCACATTCTCCTTCAACTCTCATTTCAAAAGTCTGACAGCTGGAGGGAACTGCTTTCTCCCAAGGAAGTGAGTTGTCCATCACCGGAGGTGTCTAACCAGAGATCTACAAGCCATCTGTCAGGGATAGTGCACTTAGGATTCATTCACATAGGGAGTAGATATTTGAACAAGATAATTCAAGACACTTTCCAACTCTGAGCAGTTATGTGTGAGAATGCAGGCATGCAAATTTAAAGAGAAATTAACTTTTGAACACCATAGAAAGTACCCTTCTAGAAAATATTTTCCTAAGGGATTGAGTAACAAAGAATTGCTTTTGGAGACTAGGATAAAATATAAGACTTAAAGCAAGTGTGGTCATATTGGGAATCAGTTGGCCATTGAATTAAATTTTAATATTTCTGCGTACCTCTTTTTCCTCTCAATTTCTCTTACTGTGCATTGTGGCCGTTTGATAAAGCAGTCTCATTTGACCTTCAATGAAAAAGAATAACTGTACAAAATACATCAAGATGTGAAAAATCTCTCTTATCTTGTTCTGATTCCCAGGGAAAGGGGAGACAGGAAATGGAAGTATGCCTTGCATAGTCAAACGTTGATTTTTTTTTTTTGAGCTTGAGTCCCAGCTCCCTATTTAAAGTTCCATTTAATGTCTATTAGGTGACTCAAACTTTAAATTTTATCTCCCAAACCTATTTCTCCCCATAGTATCTTTTATTTTAGTTGCTCAGACTAAATCTTGAAGTCATTGTTGACTTCCTTCCTTCCTTCCTTCCTTCCTTCCTTCCTTCCTTCCTTCCTTCCTTCCTCTCAAAACCATGTATAATCCATCAGAAAATCTTGTTGTCACTACCTTAAATATGTTTCTGGAATCTAACTACTTCTTACCACCCTTACAGCTGTTATGTCCTTGAGTCTTTGGTTAAATACCTGCTGTGTGAACAACTCACTTCTGGAGAAAGCAATTCCCTCCACCTGATAGCCTTCAGAAATGAGGATCGAAGGGGATAATATTGTGGTTGATAATAAGAAATATATATATTTATTCTTTGCTTCAGTTTCTGGCATAGTCCTTCTAAAACCCTTGGAATTTTCTAAGTGATGAGAACATAAAGGTGTCTTTTGGTAGGTTAATGAGGTGACTTTTGGAATGCACCTAAAGATGGGGGCTGTTTGCCTGTGGGGCTAAGCATGTGATTAGAGAGTTAGAACTTTCAGTCTCATCCCTCTGACCTCCTGGAAGGTGGGTAAAGGGGCTGGAGATTGAGTTTAACTGTCAGTCACCAATGATTTAACTAATCATGCGTATGGAATGGAGCCTCCATAAAAACCCACTGCTGCATCTCTGGCACCTAGAATGATTCTGTTATAGATCAGATTTCCTGGAAATAGACTTCGAGACTAGTGTGCAAGAGATTTCCTGGGGGTATGTTTGCAGGAGCAACATCTGTGAGGCAATGAGGAAGTAGGATTGGATAGACGTAGATGTGAAACTGATTGGTTATTACAGCAGAGACTGTGGCCAGGACTGGCATAGTCCTTGGGTTGCCCTGAATTGAGGCAAGGGGGCTAGACCTTTGCATTCCAGAAATGAGCTGCTACCAGAGAAGGAGTCAAGATTCCTAGCAACTATGGGAATGAATATGTCAGTTTTGGTGGTGTTCCACAGCATCCTCTATGTGTGATTGAAATGTGACTGATGTTCTAAAATATTTGCTTTCCAAAGCAAGGAAACAGAGTGGAGGACATAGGCAGAGTCGGCAGAGGACCAGCCTTAGAAGGCAGAGCTGGCTTTTCAGCTTTAGAAAGCTGATACTGGACAAGAGTGGGAGGCATCTCTGCTCTATGCCTTTGGGAAGAAGATCAAGAGAAAATATTTCCTAAGAAGGGAATACATTGCTTTTGGGCAAATCTTTCCTAGAGATTCTTAAAAATGGAACCATTAAACTTGACACAAAGCAGCTGAAAAGTCTGTAATTTAAAAAGTTATATCACACCCTAAGTTAATTTTCAGTGTTCGAGTCTCCAAAATTTATGCCTCATGGAACACGCAAAGCAACATAAGCAAAGTTATTATTCATTCATCCATTTACTCACTAATTCATTCATTCATTCATTCATTCACTCATTTATTCAACAATTTCTTATTAAACTGGTAGGTAGTAATTACACAAAACTAGTATCATTAACTGCCTTTTGAAAAAAATTCTTACATTGTGTCAGGTACCATGCTAAGCAGTTTACTACATGGATTATTTTAGTTGATCTTACAACAATTCTATAAAGTAGGTATTATGGTACTATTTTTCTTACTTTTTTTTTGAGTTAGAGCAGTTAAGTCACTTGCTCAAGATCACAGAACTCCCTACAGTACAGTAAGGAGACAGATAAATCAATAAATAAGCTATTGAGAGAGTAAAGATGTGCATCTAGGTCTATGTGTCAAGTACATGTTCTTTCTTCTCTACCTATTTGTGTACTTTGAGGATGGAACTTTGTACTATTTCTAATTAATCAGGATGCTTTGACTATCCAACAGAAAGTGGTTTAAACAATAGTATTATTGTACACAGAAGAATTCTGGAGGTAGGAAGTGCCGGGGTTGGTTAGTTTGGTAGGTCAGTGAGGTCAGGCCTCTTGGTTAGCTTCCCCAAGACACTTGCCCCGACACTGGACTAGTTCAGGCACAAATAGAATGAAGAAATATATATAAAAAAGAATAACATGGATGTCTTCCTTTCCTGTTGCCAAACAGCTATTCTCAGGGACTGGGTTAGGAAGGATGACACTACCTGGGTTTTGTTCTTTAAAATGTTCAGAAATGTAACATATATTATCCACTGCTGAGACACACTACTTTTATTTTATTTTTTTTAAATTTTTAATTTTTTTAATGTTTTTATTTATTATTGAGACAGGGAGAAAGAGAGAATGAGTGGGGGAGGGGCAGAGAGAGAGGGAGACACAGAATCTGAAGCAGGCTCCAGGCTCTGAGCTGTCAGCACAGAGCCCGATGCGGGGCTCGAACCCACAAACCTCAAGATCATGATCTGAGCCGAAGTCGGACGCTTAACCTTCTGGGCCACCCAGGTGTCCCAAGACACACTACTTTTAATGGAAAAAATATTCCTGGATAAAATCTGGGGGCTATGTAGCACTAAAGCCGTTTCTTGTTTCTGAGGATCCTGGTGGAGTGTGTGGAGCATTTGCCCATTAGTCCTGTAATTGCACCACACACTGATTCACACACAAGGAAGTTGCCCTGTGTTTCTTCTTCCTGGAATAAAGTGTTACTTACCACTATGAACATCTTTCACTGGGTTCATGAACAATGTAGCGGAACTGAGTAATAAACAGAATGCTGTCAAATATATATCTTCCCATAATAGATCCTATACCTTAAAACGCCTACAGGGAATCACTTTTTAAAGTCTGTAACATGCAGTAGTTTTGATAAGACTGGTTGAGCCATGCAGAAATGATTAAAAAAGGAGTAATAAATTTAGATTTTACACCAGGCACCGAGCATTAAGCCAAAATGAAACTACCGTACTCAAATCTTCTACAGCTTAGAGCTAATTAGACCTACATTTCCAAATGGCACAAGCATCATGCAATGCAGCAATTGTTATAATAACTATATTCTCATCTAGTGCTGGGTGGTGATTTACACCAGCAACGCCTGCCAGGGCTAATGGATGTTGTAGGAGGAAATCTCTGGGGGCTCTGGAGCAAGACTGGGAATTTTGCCCCTGGGCATCTCTCTCCATTGGATTCCTGGTGATTGTCTAGAGTGTTTGGCAGGGCAGAGATATAGCCCAGGGGGCAGTAATGTCTGTGCATTTTAATTACCACTGAAACAGTGGTAATGACTGGGTTTATATAGATTTAAGGAGAAGCAGTAGTTCTACCTTTTGAGTTTGTTGGGAGGATAAAGTATGGCTATGTCTATTAAGTTCTTAGCATAGTGCCTAGCACATAGTAAGCACTCAATAAATGGTAGCTGTTTTCAAAAATAAATGCTCCATCTATGGGTTGGAATGTATGGTTTATCCTAGATTGACTTTTGGCTCTAAAAGGAGGCACTATTTCAACTGAAGCAGGGTGGTTAGTGACTTTAATGCCCTGGATTTCCCCAGAAAATTACATAAGCAAGGGTAATCCAGGGTCTCTGTTGATTCTGGCTGAAGTTCCACGTGTCTAAGTATGCTTAGCTCCTGACTGAGAAATACAGGCTTGATTCAGTGGAAAACACGTTTGAACATTCCAGTCCCTTCTCCTCCTTTATAAAGAGCCTGTTGTGCTAGTGGGAAGAGCTCCAAAATACCTACAGTGGGGGTGGTGAGAGTGCAGAAGGTGGGTAGGAGACTAAGTGGGAGGGAAGAGGTGATTCCTCATAAATGCCGCCCAAATGCATGACCCAAGGAGTTGGTGTGGTCTGCCTTCCTGGGAAACCAGATTGCCACATGATGATGGCTTTCTGAATTCTTTTCAAATTCATTATTCATATCTTAAAATGAAACTCAGATATTCTGAATGTTTCTTTTCTGCCCAGAACTGGGCCAACACTTTTATATGTGTGATCTTTTCTAATCCTCTCAATAATCCTACAATGTGGATATTATTAGCCCCATTCTTTATGGACAGGGACACTGACATTTGGTGTGGTTACATGACCTGGCCATTAGGCCACCCAATTAATAAGTAGACTAGATTCTAGCTCAGTTTTGTCTTACTCAAAAAACCATGAACACATCACTGTCCCCATGGTCCCTGCTGGGGAGATTGTGGGATTGTATTTGCTCATTGTCCCCAGATGCTCTGAGTTTATAGTACATGACCTCATGCTTTTTGGCTACCAGTCAAGGGATGAATTAATCCTCCCACCAGCCTTGATTGATTTCTTGCCTTGTGCTCAGCACTCCTCTAGTTAGAGTGGGCATAAATAAAAAAATATGAAATGAGGTCCCTGGTTTCAAGGAAAAGAGCACACATGAAGCATTAGGTGAACAGTGCAACACATTACGTGATCCAGGACTAATATGGCAAGCATCACAACCATATACCAGGTAGTTCACAGTATCTACTTCTTGCACCCCATGCCAGACACTCTAATTCTTTTCTTCCTGATTCTGGACATGGTTTCAGTCTTAGAATCCTTCTCAATAAAGCACCACAGGTGGCCACAACTCTTGGATCCAGTCACCATCTCTTCTGTAAATGTTGTTTTCACTCAGATGAGCAGGAGATTAAAGAGGTCTGGAGGGGCCTGTGAAGCTAAATGAGAGTGGTGGGTTGAAGCCCAGCCTTGAAGAAGGAGGAAAATTTAGTGGTGGAGTTGCAAGAAAGGAGGATATTCCAGGTGGAAAGAAGCACATTAGCAAAGAGCTGAGATGAGAGTGAGGGAGTAGCCTCCTGTGGTTTGGGGACAAGAGTGAATTTCCTAACGTGATGCTCTCGGGGCAGAAACAATGAGACTGAATAAGACCTTTTTTTTTGGACCTGATTTAGAACTATTTATGAATACCATAGCCTATCAGAGATTGTAAGAATATTAACTCCTATTTGTTAAGGTTATTGCATCTGATGTACCACTATTGCATACATGCATTGTCTTCTTTTATCCTTGGAGCAACCCTGAAAGGGAAGTACTAGTATTCACATTTTATAAAAGGGATTAATTAATGTTTAAAGATAATGGGCTATGTAGCTGGTTACATAGCTGGTAGGGAATGTTACTGGGGTTCAAAAACATCCTAAAGACTTTGCCAAAAAATATCTGATATTATGGACTTTATCTTCCCAGCATGTCCTCTCTTGCACATGTGCACAGTCACGTATAAACACACAGTACACATATATACATACAATCTCACATGTATAGCCTCATACACACATACCATATACAGATGTAGCTGTACATATACACATATATATGCACACACATACATATTCATGCATACTTCTACCACACATACACATGTATGCACATATATGTACACCTAGGCTATTCTTCTAGGAAGAGTCACTGCTTTTTTTGATTACAGTGGCAAGTATATGACCCCAAACAGGCAAAATCAGTTTTTCCTCCCAACATTTGAATCTTGAGCAGAAACACATAGAGACAGAAGGAAGCTGAGTCATCTGATAGCAGTGCTCTTTAGAAAACATCGTTAAGTGACTAATATCCCTGAGCTGCCTATTTCTTGTCCTTCTTGTGCTTTGTCCAGCTCTTCCTTTTATTCTACAAGCTGCACAATAGACTTACAATAATTGCTTTTTTATTCCTTAAGTCAGTTTCTGTTGCTTGCCACCAGAAAGTCTTAAATGATATAAATCATCTCTTCAGTTTAACCAATACCAGTGATGGGGTACATTCCAGTGAGAATTGTGGCCAGTGAAATGCTGAAGGAAAGAAAGGAACATTTTGTTGCTTTGTTACAATACTGTCTTTGGGGTAGGGTCATGATGTAAATGAGACTGATATATGAGGGCCTTCTAGAATTTACAGTAATAAACCATTTACAAATAGGGGCCAAGACAGAGTGCCCTTATTCTGAATCCATGAATTTCTAACTCATGGTCTGATGTTAATTCTTTTGGTTATAACTTCCTTATGTTTTCCTCACTCCTTCTTTTTTGGTGATAATATGATGGCTAGGTAATATACTGTTACTTCACCCTCAGTCTTTCAGGAGATATTTATGAGAGCACTACACATAATGGTAGATACTTGGGCATAGAGAAGAAGTTCAAGATACAGAAACAGAAATTTGGATCTGGCAGTTACATTTAAAGTGGTGTAGTTCAACCCTTTCGTATTCTTAGAGAAGAGAAAACAGAGACTCAGTACAGTTCAGTGACTTAAGTAGGATCACAAAGCATCATGGTAAGTCTATGTTTTGGAACCTATGACCTAGGTCTTTTTGCCTAGGTCACTGATATTTATGGTGTCTAATCAAATTCTTGGAATCTGGATGGGGCATGCAAAGAGGGAGCAATTGGCAAACTCAGCCCTGCATCAAGTGGCCCTCCTCTTTTTCCACTCAGTAATTCTGCAGAAACCAAATAACTCAAAACTCATTTCCCCCCTAAATACAGATGGAGGTCTTCAGCCTAAGCTGGAAACTTAGTTTGAAAACTTGATATGAAGTCCTTCCATAGCATCACCATTACTTTTCTCTTTCATTCCTAAATTGGAAGTTTTTTAAAGGTATAATTGATAAACAACATTATATTAGTTTCAGGGTACAACATCATGATTTAATATTTGTATATACAGTGGAATGACCACCACAATTAATCTAATTAACATCTGCCACCATACATAGTTACAAAAACTTCTCTTTCTTTGATGAGAACTTGTAAGAGTTATTCTCCTAGCCAACTTTCAAATATGCAATACAATATTATTAACTATAGTTGCCATGATGTACATTATTATATCCTTATGACTTATTTATTTTATAACTGGAAGTTTGTACCTTTTGACTCCCTTCACCCATTTCTCCCCTCCTCTTCCCCAAGCAAATTGGGGTTTTAAGGTGACATCACTCAAGGGGAGAGTAGGATCTGTTGTGCCAATGGTATTCCAATGAGCCACACAGAATCTAGAGCCCTGCTTTTACCTTGTAGGCACAGAGAACCCCCCCCCCCAAAGGAGAAAAAGAGATAGGTTGAGAAAAAGAGATAAGTGTCTTGTATTCAATGACTTTTGATATGTTAATTATGCCCAATAGAGAAATGTGGACCAGTCAATGTCAGAATCTTGCCATCATGTCAATCAAATAAAGATCTGAGCTTTTAATTACTACCTTAGGCTCCCTTGATTTTTGCAGTATAAGAGAATATTTCATTTCTTCTTTCTTGAAATTTAATTTTTCCTTGACTTCTATGATACCACAATGACTTGATTTTCTCATTTCTGGTGGCTTCTTCTCAATATATGGTCTGTGGGTTCTACTTTATCCACTTTTCTTTTAATGTTGGTATCCTACAAGGTTTCATCTCTGATATATCTCGGTTTATGAACTCTTCCTGGTCAATTTTATTATGGTGCCCATCTGCCGTTTTGGCCCTCCCAGTATCTATCCCACCCTTCCTTTAGTTAAAGCAAATTGATTTGTTATGGTGGGAACAACAAAACCTCTCCCACTCTCACTATATGTGATTCCAGTGTGCTGGTGAATCTTTAACAGTCAGCATTCTGGGGGGGAAAGGCCATGATTTTTACTATTTCTTTGGTGTAAATACTCCCACCATGGTCAGACAGAGCCTATTAATTTAAGACATATTTATCACACACCAAATATGTACCAGGAGGTACTGTTTTTAGTACTGGGAATCTGGAAGGTGAATAGAACCTAAATAGTCTTTGTGCTCATGGTGTTTATATTCTAGTTGTGAAGATAGATAAAAACAATTAATTAAGTGCATAAATTAATTAGAGGGTAATATCAGGTAATGACAAGTGCTATAAGTAAAGTAGAATAAAGGTAAAACGAGTGATTGAGATAGAGAGCTATCTTAGACAGTGTAGTCAGGGAAGTCTTCATTAGAAATTGACATTTGAGCTCAGATCTGAATGAGGGGAAGTGAACCAGGTAAGAGCTAGGGAAATAGCCCAAACTTGCAGCCTGGAACTTTTGCTTGATCTATTTGGAAAGAGGTGGTCTTTTTTCAAGGAGGTAACTTTAAACTGGTAAGATGTCAGCCTGGAAGTGCTGGTGTCCACTATCTCACCTTTCAAGGTGAGAAACACAGAGATAAGAGTTGGAGAGAGATTGATTCCTAGTGGTAATATTTGGACATTTGGATATTTGAACATTTGGACATCCTTACCCCTCTGTATCTGATGCCAGCATATTCTTGCACTTTTTAAACACATGAGGCAATAGATACCACTTCCCCCCCAACATTTTTTTGGTTCAGACAGTTTGTGTCTTATCTAATATACATATCTACCCCCATGTCTTCAAATCCTACTTACTGTGAAGTGAATGATTCCAAAAATCTCTCTCTAGATTGGATCTGATTCTAAACTCCAGACACATGTAGCAGCCACCTAATAGATATCTTCACCTACAGGTTTTTGGAAACATCACAAATGTAATATGTATAAATTTCAATTTATCATCTTTTTTCCCAAAGAGCTCATTCTATTTTTTATTTCTACTCGCCAAGCCAAAACCCTGGATGTCATTCTGTACTTCTTACTCTCCTTCAACTCCTTTAAGAAATTAACCATTAATTCCATGGAACATGGCTCATAAATGTTTTGGAAACACACCCTGTTCTCTCCACTCCCACTACTCAAACTTAGGTACTTGTTTCTCACCTAGATTTCAAGTCTTTGTCTACTCTTCCTGCTCTCTAGTATTAGTTTTCACCATGTGGCCAGAGTAAACATTCCCTTTTTTATTTTAACAAGTGTATATAGTAGTAAATGTGACTTAAGACTTTGTGTCAGTTGGGGTCCTTCAAAGAAACAGAACCTCTAGGAGTTTTATATGTATATGCATATACATTTATATATATGTATATATACATGAATATATATAATGCATTAAAACAGATGTATTTGAAGGAACTGGCTCATGAAATTGTGGGGTTTGGCAAGTCTGTAATATGTAGGGCAGGCTGGCAGGCTGGCTGCTCAAGTAGGATTTCTGTTATAGTCTTGAGACATAATTTCTTCTTTGGGAAATCTTAGTCTTCTCAGTCTTTGTTCTTAAGGCCCACAACTCATTGGGTGAGGCTAACCCACATTATGGAGCATAATCTGCTTGACTTAAAGTCAACTGATAGTAAAAGCTAATCATATTTACAAAATGCCTTTACAGCAATATCTAGACTACTATTTGACCAACAACTGGACACCATAGTCTAGGTGAGTTGACACATAAATTAACCCTAACAGACCTAGAGTAGGCATGACAGAGCATGCAACCTCCAGACTTTGAGAATTCCTGGATGATTTCAATAGTTCCTTGAGAAGACAGATTGAGGCAGTTGAGGGTTGAAGGCATAGTTTAGTGTGGAAGAGAATCATCAGTGTACTTGTTAAAAATTTGGTCCCCTGACTTCATTCTCAGAGGATTCTTATTCGCAAGGCCCATGGTGGTATGAAGTTAATTTTATGGGTCTTTACCAAGATTTTTTAAAACAGGAGAATTAGGGAGGCTGGGTGCCTCAGTGGGCTGAGTGTCTGACTTTGGCTCATGTCATGATCTCGTGGTTCATGAGTTTGAGCCCTCAATCGGGCTCTGTGCTGACAGCTCAGAGCCTGAAGCCTGCTTCAGATTCTGTGTCTCCCTCTCTCTCTGCCCCTTCCCCACTCATGCTTGCTCTCTCTCTCTCTCCCTCTCTCAAAAATAAATAAACATTAAACATTTTTTAATTATAAAATTAAAAAAGGAGAATTAAAAGATTATAGAAAGAATTGGAGGGCATCCCATGTGGTAAAAGTGAGTATTTTTTTTTCAGTGAAATATTTGTTTCACCTATGAGTTTGTGCATGTAGGGTTGTGACATATTGTAAAATGCATTTCTAACTGTGAATCATAATCAAGATCAAAAAAGTTTGAAAGCCTCTGGTGAAGAATATGGTCAGTAAGTATTCACCCTTGTGACATGATGACTCTTCTCTTATTACATGGGCTTTTATTGTCATTGATAGCTACATCCTTCCTTCTGTGGACAACTTCTTTATCTTTGGTCTTGCCAAGTCCAGTAGTTATGGAGTAATGAAAGGTTAAGGCAGAGAGGGGACAAAACAAGAGTTTGAAATCCCCACTCCAACAAGCTCCTGCATTCTCCTCCTTCCTGTCAGCTCCTCCTCACCCTTCCCTGGAGTCTCTCTTTGCAATTTGTATGACTTTCTGTTGCCTGTACTGCAGGGACAGCAGAAGCCTGCAGTCAGATGTAGGGTCAAGCACCCCACAGAGCAGATAGCAATAGCAAAGTGTACTTTAATAACTCTCTCTTCCCGAGCAGCTCTAGGAACCAAGCGTGAGATTTCCAGTGCTGTTTCTCCTCAGCTTCCTGGCCTGGGGGAAGACCTGACTGATGGCTTTGAATATCCATCAACAAATAATAAATAATAATAATAACCTGCCTGCTGCGGGCTTCTTGGAGCCAGGGAGGTTGGGTTTGCTGACGCTTTCTCGCTTCTTAATACAACCTCAAAGTCAATTTTAAGCAGAAACCATAGCAGCTTTGCACTGCAGGAATTTCTCCTTGCCGCCGTCCTTAAGTCTGATTCCCAGTGTTGGGACCCGTCTTGGTAAGAATGTGAAATGGGTGGTGTATCTGTTGTGACCTGGGATTCTAAGATCTACATTTTTTTTTCTCTCTTCAGATGTACCCTGTCTCAGGCACCATGGTGTTTTCAAATGTTTTCAAATGTCCCAGTTTACCCCCTCTTCTTTCAGGTTATAGGTTGGGAAAGACCCAATTGAGTAAATGAGTCCTGGGGTATGGGAAGGTCTCAAGAAGACTTGCCCTTCATAATGATTTAAGATCTTGGGCTTAGGGGTACAAATGCCTAGGTCTGAATGTGAATTTCTGCTCTTTTACCTGTGTGTGTGTGTGTGTGTGTGTGTGTGTGTGTGACCTTAAGTATATTACTCAACTTCACTGAGCCTCATCTGTAAAGCAAGGATAATATTAATAGCAGTAATTATAATAGGTAACCTTTATCTGCTTGTTGTGTTCCAGGCAGTGTTCTAAGTGCTTTATCTGCATTGGCTCCTTGAACCCCATGA
Organism: Cryptoprocta ferox; assembly: GCA_028646485.1. Taxonomy (NCBI): domain Eukaryota; kingdom Metazoa; phylum Chordata; class Mammalia; order Carnivora; family Eupleridae; genus Cryptoprocta; species Cryptoprocta ferox. The sequence goes on along the minus strand of CM053572.1, from coordinate 97,741,285 downwards.
GGAAGGTAATATAATTGTCTTTGACTTACAGATGTGGCCACTGAGACAGAGAGTGGTTAAGGAGTGTGCCCCAGGCCACACAGCTAGTAGTAACTAGTGGGCCAGGATTACTCACTGGGCTGAGCCTCTGCAAGCTAAGTGAAAGTAAGCATGACCCGGCTTCCTTAAAATCCAGGCATTGGGACAGGGGAATTTTCCCTTTAGGATTTTGATTAACCCAAAGTAAACATTTTGAAGTCCAAATTTTCAGGTCCAGAGAGATTGTTGGTACAGATAATTATCCCTACTCCACTCAACCTCCAGACCAGCCCTGTACTTTACAGGCAGATTTGGGCTTTGCCTCTCCTAAAGGTCAGCTCATCGGCTAGACAGACTTTGCCTTTCAAGATTCTTTATTGCACCCAGCACATTGAAAAGTTTATCCTCAGTGTTAAGACAGTTTTAAAGTCCACTCTGCATGTTGGATGAGCTTTTGTGCGAGAGCTCTGGCTCCCAAGCCCTTCCTATTCTGATCTGTGTAAAGCATAGCTTACCCATGGCAATTCTCCTTTAAGCTGCAAATATTCTTGGTTGGAGAAAACTTTGAGACATCAACTCTTTAGGTGCCTTCATTTGTCAGATCACTTCTCTCTCTGTTGTGAGGAGTCAGTTCCCCAGACAGAGGTAGAAGAGAAGTTGGAATTAGGTGTTGACTGTCTGACTTTGCTTTGTGCTGGTCGCCCCTGGCTGGCCTGGACCACAGACTCCATCTGGAAAACTGCCCTAGGTTGTGGCAGAAGATGATATTTCTTTTTCAGTCATGGGAAAGACTGAGGGGGTCCTCTTATATTTTTGACTAGCTGGGTTCTGGGCTGGGGATCTTGCATTTGTTGTTTTCCACATTCTCTGCTGCCTCGTTGCTTACTTGTGAACATCCTAGTGATGAATAATTTAGCTGGCATAGGAATAAAAGTCACAATACTCTCAACTCACTTCATTTCAGATTCATGTTTAGCTGCTAGAGGTAGAAGGGGACCAGGAGAGTGACTGAGAGAGACCATAACCCATGATATGTCACAGCTTTATGGCCTCTCTCATGAAGGAAGCTTGCCAGTCTCAGGCATGAAATAGGGCTCAAATCCCAACCGTGGGAAGCACATTCCAATAGGACTCCTGGAAAACGATTCAGCCACACTCACTCCTAATCCGATTTAATGATCCTATTTTGATAGTATTATGTATTTATTTGCTGGTTAGGAGAAAAACCACCACCTCACAAGGTCTCCCTGCAGGTGCTCTAAAAACAGGGCTACCGGAGGAGCCACTCTTCCTTGCTCCATTCCAGGGGCTTAGGGCTTTAATGTGAGAATGTGGCCTTCAGACAGACTGGGATGTTTGAAAGGGCAGGGACCAGAGATTGGGGTGGCAGTGCTAAAAGTTCTAAACAAGCCAGCTGGGGCAGGAGCATGGTTGTGAGGGAACATTATCTGGTGTGATTCTTTGTTTTCACGGCATCACCTCCTATTCCTCAGCCCAGCAGAATCACCAAGCTGTAAACGGCACACCTTACAAATCAGGGTTCCCTGACGTGGCTGGAGCGTTCATTACCAGCCGTAAAGGCACGCCAGCAAGAGAGGTTGCTGTTCTGTAGCCCAATTTTCCATCGCAATAACCCAATTAACTGGTGTGTGTGTTTGTTTTACAAAGCTCCAAGCTACAATAAACCATACAGATACGTGGGCTGCAGAAAGCTCTGTAATTAGGACAAGGTGTACAAATTAAACTACTCTTTTTAAACTTCAAACCAGCTAACTTCTGACATACTGTACTGCTGGGGCTTCTGGGACTGAACCCAATTAACATCTTAGTATTTTATAAGCATCGTTTTAATTGCATTTGTATGCAATCTTCTCTCCAAGTGCCTTTCAAGGTGCTAGTCCTTGGTTCTGCTTTTATTACTTTGGTGATTTAAATCTTCTCTCTCGGAGGTTCCCGTTAATAATGACTACTTCTACTTCAAATGCTGGTCCAACATAAAACTCGTCTCTCAAAAGAATTATGCTTTAAAACAGTTACATTTAACTTTATTATTACATTTTTAATTTTTTCTGTTTGAACATTATGCCTTGAAACATTTTATCAAGCTGTCAGCTCTAGTAATGGCTAGAAAAGAGATTCTTTTTGGAAGCTAGGATGATGGCTTTTCCCCACTTATTCTGCTCAACTTTAGTCTGGATTAAAGGTCTTTGGTGCCATTGGGTGGCATGATGGTGAGGGGGTATTAAACAAGTAAATTTGGGGTTTTTAAATTTCCTAGAGGGTTTTGGAGCATCTTTGTGTTTTCTGGGTCTAGGAGTAGGATGAGGCAAGTGAAGCATTTTCCTTTTGGATGGAATTTAAGTAAGCCCCCCAAAATGCAGGGATCAAGATAAATAATATTTTAATGCAATATTAGGAAATAAAATCAGTTAAATATAACTTGTAGGCCAGCTGGCCTGTTTTTGTAAATGAACCTTTGTGGGTCCAGGGCTGAGGCTAGGGTGAGGTGAGTGAGGCAACATTGTACAACTGTAGACTGGGTTTCTGTTTTTATTTAAAATTCTGGTATTTTCTTCACTATGGATTTTTTTGGCTTTCATTTCAAAATTTTAAAAAAGTTACAATTAAACTATTTTGGTTCCCGAGTTTTTGGTGTCCCCTTAAATTTTGCACCTGGGTAAGTGTCTCATTTGCCTCCCCTGGTTTAGACCCTACTATAAATCTAAAGGCAGGGAAGACTTTTAAAGGGATTTAAACATATGAAGAAATACTGAAGGCAAGTTTTCACACAGTGAGTCAAAGATGTAGGGAAAAACTCAGCTCCATGTGTGTTTCTTGCTGAACACAGGGTGCACAGACCTCACTTTCTGCTTAGAAGCACCCAAACAAGTGACCATGCCTGAGTTTATGAGAACAACTGAATGGCAGACTTTCCTCTTTCATAAACCTAGCCTGCCAAAGCAAAGCATTTCCATAATTTTCCTTTGGTGCTTCTTAATTCAAGAAGGAGTTAGGAAAAGTGAGTACTAATGTTGTGCTCAATTAGGATTTCTGTTATCTGGATAAAAATATACAGTCTTGAGCAGGCAGTGAGATCCTCCTGGAATATTTTAAACCTTTTTGCTTGATTGAGTGTCTTGTCAAACAAAACTGGCAGCCTCTGTCCCAGAGCTGCCTGAATCTATGCAGATATGATTTCTATCATGCCTTTATTATGTGTAGTCTGTAATAAGGATGAGCACATATAAATCATCTCTGGATGGCAGTTAGGATGCAATACTGAAAGGAGAAAGACATTTCTGCTTTCAAATGTCTAGTGATTTCAGATATTATATAGCAAGTCTCCCCTGAACTGCACAATCTTCAATTCTACTCAAGCTCTTCTGCAGAAGAATGAGACTTTCATATCTTTCTTTGCAAGAATCACTAGTGAGATAAGAATTGTGTCACTAAGACCAGAGCACTGTAACTTTTTGGCTCATCCGATATCAAAGTTGTATTTGAAAAGATGATCCTTCTGTAATTTGATTCAAGAGGCTGGTCTTGAGAGATGGTGGGGAGACCTCAGATTTTGGGTCTGCTTTGCTCTACCAGAAAATACAGAAGATGTGGGGAGGTACAAAATTCTGCAGCAAGGACAAAGTACACTCTGGTGACATTTCAAAGGGTCATTCTTTCCCCTGCATCAGGAACTGAGTCATAAATATCTCAGGCTCCTCTCCATGACACAAAAGGAAATTTTGTAAAACACAAGGCAAAACAAAACAAAACAAAAACTGTATTGCAAATCCAAAGGGAAACCCTCCAGACCTGGCTACTAATATTGTTAAATGCTTATCATATGCCAGTAAGCATCTCCTTGTACTATCTCATTTAGTCTTGAGTACACTACAACAATGTAAGTACTATTAAAATACCCATTGTACAGATATGGGAAGGTAGGCAAGTTAAGTAATAAGCATATGATTGCAGTATTAGTAGTAGCTGATGGGCCAGAATTCAAATCCAGGTACATTGGTGCCTATCTAATTTTTAATTCACTCTGTTTTCACATACTGTGTGTCTTGGGCCACTTTACCCCTCAGATCTCAAACAAGGACAAAAACAAGAGTGAAATAGCTGGCTTGGAAATCTAAGCAAGTGGAAGATCAGAGGCTCTCAAGATCCCTAATCTCAAGGTCAGGGAGGGACCAGGAATTCCGTGTTTAAAGGTAGTCCACAGGAATTCTTCAGTTGGGTTGTGGTGTGTGTGTGAATGGATTAAGGGTGGCAGTGGGGAGTGGAATAAATCCCAGATATATTGTGAAGTAAGTTATCTTTAGGCTCTCCAATTATCTGGCCTGGGGTTGTCTTTCCTTTTCAGTGCCTTCCCTTCCTCTCTCTAGGAGCCTTGGATTTGACTGCTCTAGGCCCACCAGACCAGTGCTCAGCCTTTCTCATGGTGCAGCGCACATAGAAAATGACACATGAGAAGTTTGTATGGGGGGCCAGGCTGCCCTTGTGTCTGCTGCCCAGCTGCCTGGAGGGTGAAGGGGATTCGGATACACACTCCTATAACACAGTTGTGGGAAGCTGTGTATCAGACTAGGAGTGCCAGCAGGCCTGGAGCCATGTATCTTTATGGCTAGCACAATTGTAGACTAGATTCATCTCTAGATCCACTCCTAGAGGTACGGAGGCAGACATTGTGATAAAATAATTCCCACCAAGTTGCTAGAGACTTAACTAATCAATATACATATGTCAGACTGCCCTTCATTTTGGGAACATTAACTCTTGCAAAAGGGAGATCTTTGGGGGCAAGGGACTTTTCCCAGCACCTGTCATCATGTTAGTGGTTTCTCTGCCCCACAGAGAGAGGTGAGAGGTGAAGACTAACATGCCTCTTATCTTATCAGTAAGATAAGGAAGGAGGCTTGGGGAGAGAGCAAAGAACAGAGAGAAGACAAAAAGACAGGAAGAGAGGAGCATTTCATGACTGGAGTCTTTTTTAATGGGACTATGGGGCAGTGGTTGTCTGAACACAAACCCAGGAAGTAGCTGTGACGTGCATTATTTTCTACCTTATCTTCAGGCAGCTCCGGCTAGATAAGGGGTGTCACTGTAATTTCTCACTCTTAGCTGCTATGGCCGTGCAGCTGTCCAACCCCCAGCCCTCAATGTCTGTGTAGAGCTTCCCTGGGCTTTCTCAGAAATCCAAATGGTTGGCATAAGGATTCAGACCTTGTCAATTGAGCTACTGAGAGCTGAAATCCCAGCTGGTAAGGCATGGTTCTCCATAGCTTGGTGGAAGAAGCATTGCCCTGTCAGGGTCCCAAGATCTCATTCTTCATTATAAACTAGAGATAAGTAATTTCTTCCCAGACTACCTTCCAGAATTGTCAAAGGAGATCCAATCTCTATAAAAGGCTTTGAACACTGTAAAGTCTATACAGCTGTAAGGTATTACTATGATTTGTGGTGGCAACATAATTTCAAATTTGGAAGGGAGGGGTCAGTGTAGAAGTCAGCTGATATACCCTTTTATCTTAATGCAAAGTAATTTGCCCTTTAGCAATTTGATACTAAGGGTTGCAAATCCTACTCTGGAGCTCTCTAGGGGTGGGCCTTCCATTGCCTCATTCACTCTTGCATTTGGGAAGTCCTTATTCACACATAACCTAAAATTTGCCTGTTGCAGTGAGAGCTCTTACCTTTCTTTACTTGTGATACAGATAGAAGAAAGAGAGTCTAAATCATCCATAGAGTCATGTACCTTTGTGTGCTTAAAGATCATCCGGAGTGTCCCCCACAGATTTCTTTTCCTTCCAGTAGGGGACCCTGATCTGAGAGATCTTTTGACTCACTTCCTAATTTCATTTTCTTTCCTTCAGCCATTTGTACTGTTTTTTTTGTGGAAGCTGAGGTTCCAATCCTTCAACTTCTGTCATGTCTGGTGTCCCAACAGTGAGGACATACTTAGCCTACTGTTGGCAGAGAGGAGGTATGGTTGAGAAGTTGCCATGGCCAGCAGTTGGTAATAGAGGAGGGGTGGGCCATTTTGGTCCACTGTGTTGCTGATTGTTGACTTAAGAGAATCCTGGTGGCAGCCCCTGGCCAGATTTAGTCCAGCCTCTGGCAGCTGGAAGCCTGTGGCAGGTGATAGTTGCTGAGCAGATTAACTTTGCTAGCTTGATGCAGAAAAACTCTGGGGCATGGCCCAGATAGACTAAACTCAGTGTATGCTGACGTCTGCATATGGAAGACATTTAATATGTGGTTCAGTAATTGCTCAGATAGCAGCCTGAGGTCAGCAAAAGAATGCTAGAGAAACAGAATTCCAGGCTAGTTCTAGCCTTTGACAAACACTGTGACTTGGGCAAGTCACTTGGCCTCTCTGAGCCTCGACTTCCTGATCTTTAAAATGAGGGCAATACCTATTTCACTGGATGATGTGCAAAGACTGGATGAGGTCATGTGTGTGAAAATGTGGAGGACAGTTCAATTTGCGAATTATTATAAGGGACTGTTATTATTTTTATTAACATTATCATTCACCTCGCTAAACAAACTTCGCAATCTCCTTAGACAGAAAGGAAGGGAAACATAAATTTGTGGCTGAAAAGTCATTGTGTCAGATTAGAGTTCCCATTCAGCACCTAAAACTCCCACCAAGCAGGGGCATTGCCTTTCTATGGTGGAGACTCTGGATCGTGGCAAAATTTCCTTGTCTGGCTGGGCCTGGAAGGGCCAAGGCTGGTTGAGGTGCCCAAGGCAGAGGGGAAACTGAGCAATGATTTATCAGTTAGCCTTTTGAATGTAATTTCAGGCTGGTGGAGGGTCCACTGTCTTGGAAACTCTCCGGAGGCTGCAGAAATGGCTCTGACACTGACCCTGCACTCAAGAACTTTCCAGGGTTCATTCATTTCTTCATTCAACAGGTATTTATTATGCTACCGTGTCTCAGGCACTATGTTAATTTTTGGGATACCATTGTAAATAAGACAGATACTGTCTCTGCTCTAGTGGAAGCCACATACTAAATTGCTGTGATGGACTTTAGGGCATCCATGAAGTTCCTGAAATTGGATACAAAATTACATATATCTGTGCACTCTTTTTTCCCTTGAGGAAATGTTTGTATCTTTGATAGGATTTTCAAAGGGGCCCAGGACTCCTCCAAAAGGGTTAAGAACCATAGTCTGGTGGGAAAGATAAGGTATTCACATGAAGCAGTAATTACAAGGCAGGAAGTGTCTTGTTGTAGAGAATATACTGTGGGAGTACACTGTGTACAAAAGAGGGAATGATTCCTGTCAGCTGGGCTGTTTGGGGAAGGCTGAGTGGAAGGGATGTTTCTGACTTGATTCTTAAAAAATGGGAGAGTGCAGTTTATCTTGCCTCTTCATTGAATAACTCCTAGAGAAACTATTTACATCATAGTCTGTTTGAATAGTGCCCCTTGGAGTTGACTAGTGTACAGACTGAGTAGCCACATATGATGACCCTGATATGATTGGAGGAGAGAAACCATCCTTGTATTGGTGAGTTATGGCTCTCTTGAGCAAGTTATTCCAATTACTCCTTTGTCATATTTTGCCAACAGAATAGAAAAGCTAAAAGGAGAAACACCAAAGAAAAACTCTGTAATATCACTGCTTTTGGAGCAACCTCAGTATGTCAATAGAATCAATTTTCTTATTTTTCCCTGTAATTGCTTGAAATACTCACATGACTTATTAAAGGAAACCCAGAGTCTCCCAGCACCCCTTAACTTACCCCAAATCCCAGGGCTAGCTTACTTACTCAAAGGGTGGTTAGTCTTTGTTGGACACTTACTGAGGAGGGAACTGGAGTATGGTCAATCTTCTATGATATGGTTTCTCACTGGCCCATGATGTGACTGGTGAAGCATAATTCTGCACCATTCTTGGGGGAGGCTTCAACTCAAGTCTGGTCATGGTTGTACCAGGAACTTAGGCTCTCTTAGATTGTCCTCACTTGCTCCAATGTCAAAGTTGTCAATAGTATCATTGGTTAGAGGCTGACTTCAAAGTCTACCTTTTCACCAGCCTAGAACAATGATTTCACTTTCTCTTCTCTGACCCCCTCCTTTGGGGTAGGACTACTTCTTTCTCAAACCCTCAGAAGGCAGAAAGTTTATTACATCCCTATGTGAGAACAGTTGAGTACTCTCACAACATCTCCCTTTTGAAGAAAGTTCCCTTCAGGGATTTATACTGTAACACAGCTGGTAAGAAAGAAAAATAACTTAGCGGGAACTCAGTCTCTGCTAGGCAGTTGTCTTATGGGCTCCTTCTCTACAAACGGGTTTCATAAGCAAGGTAGTGCAATGGGAAGATTATAAGCTTTAGAGTAGGACTTTAGATTTTGATGCCATGTCAGATCTGTGACCTTGGGCAATTTATTTAATCTTCTCTGAACTTAATTTCTTCCTCTCAGAAATCTTTATATGTATTCAGAGAGTTGTTATGCAGATTAAATAAGATGATGCATATAAAGCACTTAACATTGTGCTTGCCTCAGAGGTAGTACTCAATAAACATCTAGAAGTAGTTGTAAGAGATGAGGAAGAAGAGGAAAAAGAGGAGAAAAAAGAAAGAAAATTGGACAAATGGTGGGGGCTGTAGCAGATAGACAGCCAGCACCCAAGATCACTCTATTCTACTCTTGTTTCATGTACCAGCAGCTATCCCCCCATTCCTTCTTTTCCTCCAAAGCAGAAGAAATTGTAACCAGGACTTTCCCCCAGTTCTGAACATCACTGGTGCCATTTTTTTCCTTGGGAGTTTTTATTTCCTGGCTTTCTCAGTGGATAGCATTCTTTTGATACCCCGAGCTGACCTTCTCATCTGTGAGGCTTCAGTTATCCCTGCCTCTGGGCAGCCCAGTGCCTCCTTCACATTCTCCCCCGTAGGCCTGCCCTGGGAGCTCCAGCCATTCTCCCACTCAGCTTCTCACAGCTGATCCTGCTTATGGCTTGGGGGCATTGGTAATCTTGGTTCCCTTCACTCTTTTTTGCCAAGCTGAATTGTAGGGATTAAGGGAGCTCTTACCAGGAGCCTTGGGGTGTCTTGTGGGACTGGGACCTATGGCCAAGAGATGACCCCAGTGACATAGGAATAGGAGTCAGGCAGGTATTCTGTGCTCTGGTTGCTGCTCCCTCCCCCAACTCCTGCCAGTCCAGGCAGTGACCCAGAGTGTGTTTCAATGAAACTTGGCATTTGCGTGTTGAGCTCTTCTTGGCACCCACTGGTCAAAGAAGAGTGATGTGCTACAGCTATGATCTTCCTGGTAAAGGACAGAGAGATGCAGAATTCTCCGTGCTTCTTTAGGGGCTGGAAAGCCACTAGACTCAAGAAGGGCACTGTTTTGCACCCCGAATCCAGTTGTGGACATGGCATTACTTGGTGCTGCCATTTCTCATGGTGTCTAGCCAGACCCCATGATAATTAGAAAGTAATTACAGCATGTTTAGAGGTGGAGAGGAGGAGCACTCCCCCTTGCCCTCACTTACACATCAACATTAGTTTTGTCACCTGGAGCAAGTCACCTCCCTTCTCAAGAGGTTTTCTAATCTGTAAAGTGGCAATGGTAATGGTGGTTGTGATAAGATGACTTGTAGGCCCTTGACACAGTGCCTGGCACGTAGTAAGTGCTTAGCAAACATTTGTTATTGTTATTATTATTTGGTTGAATGGCTCTTTTAATTCTCCAAAGCTTTCACACACCTCTTACTTAAAATTTCAAGCCTAGTGGAACCTCTTTGTGGGAAATCAATCTCATTTGACTGTTGAAGAAATAGAGGCATAGAGAAGTAAGGTGGCTTGATCCACAGCAAGCCAGGATCAGGTCAGATCTCCTGACTTCAGGGGTGCTCTCTTCTGCACCCAAGAGAATAAATCCAGGGATTTTACCATCTCTAGGCATCCCAAATGCAAAAGTTTCCACAAGAGGCTTTGTTTCTCTGGCATATGTTGATGGCTTGGTGAGAACTTGTGGTAAAATCTTATTCTTTCCTCAAAGCCCTGCTCGAATATTATTGACTGTGTAAAGGGAAGTCTCCAGCTCCCCAGACTGAATTAATCCTTCTTGCCTTGTATTTTGGACAGGATCTGATGAGGCACTTGATATCATACTAGAACTGAGTTGTAATTGGCCGCAAATTTTTGTGAAGTAAAAAATAATGTTTTATGCATATATGTATCCTAATCAGTTCAGAGTAGGTATTTGCTAAATATCTATTGAATTAATTATATTGATAATGATGCCAGTAACTTTGACCCCATTTAATCTTACAGCAACCCTATGACAACTATTATTGTTCCCATTTTTTGGACTGGAATACTGAGGTCTAGGGGATAAAAGATATTAAGTAACTTTCTGAGGTTACACAGCTAGAAAGAGGCAGGACAGTGATTTGAATCTAGATCTTATCTATCATCTTCAGCACTGAGCTCTTAGCCAGTTCCAGATTCTCATACCCATTCACGTGGAGATTTTTCCTCCAGGTGATAATTATCTATTTCAGATAGTTGTCCAGTCTTGCCTGCCAAGAGGGCTAAGTAAGAAGGAGCTGGGGAGCTGTGAGCTGAATGGAACAGAAGAGCCTGAAAAAGACTCATTGTCTCTGTATGAAGAGGCAAATGTCTCCAACTCCTCCAAAGTGCCTCTTTCTGAGTGGCCTCATGGCTCAGCCACATATGAGGTTGTAGCATGTTGGAAAGCCTTTGAGAAATAGTATCTATTCTCTTCTAGTTGACCTTTTCCAGGGCCCATGAGCTAGCTGACCTTTGCATGCCCTCTTACCTGCAGTGGCTGAGGCATAACTCCTCAGCAAACATTCCTTGCCTGTTGCTGCCTCAAGTAAATGGATGTTACCAGTGTTTGGTCAGGACCAGGAGTTATGTCTTCAAAAGGGAGATTCTACATGGAGAAATTCCAGTGGTAAGTTCAGTGGGACTGGAACTATGGATGGGTAGCTAGAGCTTCTGGGTCAGGAAGTGACAAAGAAGGTGCCTGTGCTGAAAGCCTTTGGAGCAGGTCACATAACTGTCTGGGCATCAGGATCATCATGGCATGTCTCTTAACCCAGCTTTCTAGTTAAGTTCAAGGAAGAAACCCATGACCCCTGCCCAAACCTCTCATTATAGAGTCTTTGGACAGGAAGGGACTTTAAAGATTATCTAATCTAGCAAAAATGTAATATTCGTCTTCCCACTCCCCAGTCCCATGCCGACAGCAATGGCAGACATCACTAACCGATGGCAGTATTCCCTCTGGAAAGGCCTAGATACAGCCTCAAAATCCTTTAATACTTAGTGGTCTGTGCAATCATGGAATAGGCCATAGATGCCAACCAAGACCTTTTATTTTTAGCTTAGCCATGGTGCCTTCTTGGGTTTGTGGGAATAGGGGACTTGGGGAATCCTTCCTGGGAAATATAGGGGTTTGTATCTTTATTGGATGTCACTAGGGGCAACTTGAGGTCTTGAAAAGAACACTAGATCAAACATGATGTCAGCACCTAACCCTGATGTTGCCACAAAGGAGTTGAGTGACTTAGGCAAGGCATAACCTCTCTGGATCATTTGCCACACCTATAAATTGAGAGGAGTGCATGATTGCCATGAACCCTCTTTCAGGAGTGTGGCTATGTTGAGATATGGCATGCCCTTGCTTGTAGGGGGCAGCATCTATATGCCCTATATCACGGAGGGCAGCCATGTGATAATCACACTTCTAGTCCCCACTTCCATGCCTGTAGCTTACATTGGCAATGGGGAACCTGTGTAGACTTGATCTTAGAGTCTTTTTCATCCTTTTTGGCAGGGGATATCCAGTCAGCCACTACCAATTGATCAAGGTTTGCAAGGAAAATAAAAACCATTTGCATCTGTTATGGGCTGAATTGTGTCTTTCCAAAAATCTCATATTGAAGTTCCAATCCCTAAGTACTGCAGAATACACTGTATTTGGAGACAGGGCCTCTACAGACGTAGTTAAATTAAGATGAAGTCAATAGGATGGGCCCTAATTCAATATAACTGTGTCCTTATAAGAAGAGGAAACTTGGGCAGAAAAATGTACAGGGAAGATGATGTGAAGACGCATGAGAAGATGATCTTCTGCAAGCCAAGGAGAGAGGCCAGGAACAGATCCCTCCCTTGTGACCTTCAGAAGAAAGTCACCCAGCTGACAACTTGATCTTGGACTTCCAGCATTCAGAACTATAAGAAAATGAATCTCTGCTGTTAAAGTCACACACTTGAGGGTATTTTGTTGTGGTAGCCCCTAGCAGAATCATACACCCTCCTTGCCTACACAGAATCTGGCGGGAGAGAAGCAAACAAAAATACGAAATAATCAGACCAGTTTACTTTTGTCCTCATTCACTTTGTAGAAGCCTGGCCTTGAAGAGCTGGTGAGTTTGGGATTTTATTATTAAGGATCTAAGAAAGCAGAATGTGGAGATCTATTCCTCTATTCTATGGGCTTGGGTAAGTCTTCGAGCTTCTAGAGACCTCATCTCCTCATCTGTAGAGGGAGACATTTAGATTGATGCAGATGTTTTCAAACTCCTTCACAAGCATCAAAATTCTTTATTCAAACAAAATTTAAACAGACATTGAATAAGTAAAACCTAGATAAAAATAAAGCTATTCTAATACAGGTAGAAGTGTGTGTGGGTATCTTAAGCCTGTCGTCTCTATTCCATAGACTTTTAGCACAGCCAGAAATATAAAGACCTCATCCCAAGTCAGATGTTCTGCAAATCTGAGAGTCTAACATCTGAGTCCATTGGACTGTGGGACACTTGAGGGAGGAGCTATCTCTTAATTAACTTAGCATAGTGCCAGGTATACAGCAGGCACTGAATACATGTGAAAGGAAGGAAGGAAGGAAGGAAAGAAGGCAGGCAGGCAGAAACAATTGGAAAAAAAAAGAAAGAATAGCAAATGTTGCCACAGAATTCCAGAGGTGGCCTGAGCAGTTCTGCAGATGTATCTTTAAGACATTCTAATTTGTTTGCTTTGGAGAAGTCACCTGGAGTTCCCCAGCCTCAGGCAGAGCCTTTTGGTTCACCTAGAACTTCCTTGCCTTTTCTAGAAACGAAGGCCACAAAGTGAAACTAAATCATGTACTGGAGAAACAGGGGTGCTTGGACATGGACTAAAAGCTCCAGCAAAGCCAAGGGTTAAACCGTTGTTTCAGACCAGTTGAGAGAAAGACAAGCTGGAAGCCTGGGGCTGGGAGGGTGATTTTCTTCTCAGCTCCTAGCTAAGGGTTTGGCATTTCACCTGCTAGATGGCGCTGTCCTCTAAGGAAAGACACTAGCTCTGCTCCACTGGGGACTGTCCAGGAAACAGGAACAACTGAAGTTGAAAAAAATTGATGGGCGTGAGGTAGAGAGAGGATGGAATACAGCCCTTTCCCTGGGGCAGTAACATCTCCTTTTGTGGTGGTTCTGGTTTCCTTTATAGTTCTTATTTTGCAGTATGGGTGTTTCACACACTTCATCTGAAAAGTCACAGGGTCTTTTGCTCCTAACAAAAGTGAAAAAGAAGTGAAGTGTGTGTGTGTGTGTGTGTGTGTGTGTGTGTGTGTGTGTAGGGATGGATGGTCACTGTGACTCTACCCCAAGGCTGCAGCTTACTAATGACATGTCCCGGTATTTGACCTTGATTTAAATGAGATCAGTTGGGGGAAAAAACAGTCCTTTCTCCATTCTGCTAGCCGAGCTGTACCCCTAGGATTCTGGGTGGCTTTCTTTACCATGAACCCTTAAAGCTCAGCTCCAATCTGTGGCTGGGGGTGGGGGGCACTCTATGTAGGGACTGAGACTCCCTTTCTCTGGGCAGTGTTAGCTGGCTCCATCCGGGTCTGAATGTGAAATCAGGGCTGCAGCCTGCAACTACTCCCACTCTATCAGCGGCCAGAAGGAAGGAAAACAAAGATTGGGGGGGGGGGGTGGAAACCAGGAGGGGACCCAAGAGGAGGGAAGGGGAGGGCTGAGGAAAGACAGGAGACAAGGGAACAAAGACCAGAGGTGAAGGGTGAAGGGGGTGGGGGAGGGCAAGAGAGACGCGAGGGATCAGGTGTCCAGAAAGAAAGGGAAGGGCCATGTAGAGGAGCTGCAGTGGAGGAGAGAGGATGGACCAAGCGGGGAAAGGGGAAGACAAGGAAGCTGGAGTGGAGCTTTCAAGTCTGTGCTACAGCCGGGAAACTGCACAGGCAGGAGAAGGACGCTCTGCCAGGCAAACAGGAAAACAGAAGGAGAGGAAGTCTAGTAATTAGAGAAAACCTGACCAAGGGCCTGAAAGGAGGGGAAAGCCACTGTGATGGGGACACTGCAGAAAGGCAAGGAAGGAGACAGTGGCGAGGAAGCTTTGAAGCAGGAAGGTGAAGCAAGGGAGGCAGAGAGCAGAGCAGCAAGGAGGTGGAAGAAGCAAAACACAACAAGAGTGAGGGTGAGGGAACAGAGAAGGAACAAAAGAATGCTTACCTTAGAGTCGTAAAAACTGGAATGTGTGTGTTTTGGCCTGCAGCCATTGTCCAGGAAACATAGTGTGGCTTTTAGACAAATTGTGGAGTTGGTCCACACATGGGTAGCTTGCCCTGGTCTGCTGCTTTGAAATGCAGCTGCTCTGAGCTGCCCACTTGTTGGCTGGCAGCCTGCTACTGGGGACATCAGATGGAACCTGCTGTCTGTACCGAGGGTTATTCTTGCTCGATTTATGGTGCTCTAAGTTCAGAGGCACCAGCCTCTCTTCCAGGGCAGTTGCTTCCCTTTGCGGGGCAAGAGCTGAGATGTGTATCATGTGGGTGACTTGCTTGCTGTCTCCTGAATCAAGGGTTCCTTTGAGGATGTTTCTTGGTGGGACTGGCCTTGGGAGGGCAGAGGGGGAGACATGTTAAAGTCAGTGAAGGATGGATGTTAAGGGAAGGGCCCCAGGAGTCTGACAGCCATAATTCGGTTCCTGGTTTTACCATTTGACTGTGTGAACTAGCATATATTCTTTAGTGTCTCTGAGCCTCATCTGTAAAACTGGGCTCATAATCACACCTGTCTCACAGGGTTCTGTTGAGACCTAAATGAGATGATGCATGCTGCTGGCAGAGTAGCTACCTTGTATTAATGTTAACTGTTCCTGTCTATATTATTGTTAAAGACCAGAAAACCGTGTGTGTGTTTGTGTGTATGTATATGTTTGGAGAATCAGTCCTCGAATGCAGAGTAACGGGCTTAGATTTGAAGATATTTTAGCAAGGGACTGATTGCTTGTGACGATAGATCTAACAGTGATAGATATACTTCTTTGGGGAGGAGGGGAGACCATTTGGTGACCAGAGTATGCATGAGGTAGTAAGAAACTGGAGTAGGGTTTGGGGGAACTGAAAAAAATTTAGGGGGTATTTTGAGAGGTGGTCCAAACCTAAAGATCTTTATGATGAACAGGTGTGGGAAAGGGACATTTTAAGCATGATTCCAGGGTTTGTGGGAGCAGAACAAGGTCAGATGGAGCTCTCAGGCTAAGAGTGATTTTTTATGTTTTTGGAAGATTGTAAAAGGCAAAAATGAAAACAAAGAACACAGACAGACGAAGAATATGGTGACAGAGACCATATGTGGTGTGCAAAGCCTAAAATATTTACTATCTGGCCCTTTATAGAGTTACCCCACCTCTGGCCTGGCCTGGCCTAGGGTATCAAAAAAAGACTCTGTCCTCAAATTGGGAAGCCTGGGGGGGCGGTTTTAGACAGACGGCAATGTCCCCAGAAAACTAGAGCATTGAGACTAAAGCAGGAATGAGGTTTGTGTGAATAATACACCAACTTAAGAATCACATTGTCATTCCCTAAATATTTTTTGAATGTGGGCTCAGAAGACAGAAAGACCTGGTTGAATCCTGGCTCTATCTTCCTACCTGTGACCCTCACCAGGTTATCAACCTCTGTGTGTCTTAGTTTCCCCACTTGTGAAATGGAGATGATAACTCAACTTACCTCCTGGAATTGTTTTTGGAAGATTAAATGCAATAAGACATGTAAATCATTTAAACAGTGTCCAGTGCACAACACACAAGAAATACTAGCTTTTACAGTTTTGAGAAGATAGAGACCCAGAGATGAAAATGAACATGGCATATTGTAAGCAACAGTAAGATGGTGGATTGGTTTGGTAAATGACAGTAAACTATCACTTGTCATTATTATCATCAATGCTATGACTCTATTGCTATTATTGGGACTTAGGATCTGGTCTTGGGACCTCGGTGTTCTCCTCCATAAGCATGAGGTTTGCTAAGGCTCTTTCCAACTCTATTTTTTAAATTTTTTTGTCAGTTTCTCCCTCCTTCCTCATTTTCCTTCCTCCTTTCCCTCTATGCAAAACATGCTTAATTCTCTTTGATGTTTCTGACAGCAGGGTCATTTCTTCCCCATCCTCTTTAAAAATCCTGATCATGTAAGAACTGATTCTATTTTTTTCTTCACCATTCCCAGTGATCTCTCTTCTTTTTGCAGCCCCTCCCCCTCCAGGCACTTCCAACAAAAGAGTCAGGTCATTTTTCATGTGGTATCAGCCGAGTGTCAGCCTCCGAAGCGTTTGTCCTTGTTTCTCTGAGTGTCGGAAGTTCTCCGTCTTCCCACTAGGACTTTCTGAGAGCATGGAGTGGATCCCAGAATTTCTAATCCTTCCTGCTGCAACTGACTCTCTTCCCACACTTTGAGAAAAAAAGATTGGGGGGTGGGGAAAGGCCAGCAGAGGAGCAAGGCACGCAGCCCTGGCCCACTCAGCCACGCAGGGTCTGTGCTGGCGGACAGGCTGCACCCTGCCTGTTACTCATGACTGGTTTGAGAGGCCATTTGGGGGAGAAAGATTAGGGTCATCAAGATAAGGCAGAGAATATTCAAACTGGAAGCAAAGAGGGGCTGTTTTTCCAATAGTAAGTAATCAGGGAACAGGAGGATGTAATTTGCAGATTAGGAAAGTGAACAAAGAGCATAAAATTAACTTTATAGCAAAGAGGAGCACAGTCTGTTTGAAGAAATAAACCTCCATAAAGCATTATTGTTGATAAAATCAGACTGTTGATTTAAACTAAATAGGAAATATGACCAAATCAGGGAGAGGACGGGGGCTCAGTGGAAGTTGAAGTTGAAACTTCAGGCAGGGATGGAAGGCAGGGATGGAAGGCTGGGATGGAGGGCTGGGGTGGGTCAGAGAAGCCTGTTGTGGCATCTCCACCCTGGGGGAGAGATGTAGGGCTGAAGTAAGGATGCCTGTGCTGAAGACATAGATAGGAGGGATGTGCCTTAGCAAAATGCCTAAGCCGCCTTCACTTAGGGATTTTCTTTATTTGGAAAGTGGCATTGATTTCTAAGAACTGGTAAATAGCAAACATACTCTTGCACACATGCATTCCCTTCCTCACTCCTGTTTTTAATTCTCAAATACCCACGAAACCTCATCTGAAACACCAGCAACTCTCTGCTTGAACACCAGTAGTGATCTTTGGACCAAAGCAGAAAAGTCCCAGTGCAATGCCTTTGATCCTGAGGTGATTGGAACAGGGTTTCTTTCCCCTTTTTATCACAGACAAGTTGACCAGACTAGGATAACACTTGTGTAGTGGGTAGTGAGAAATTCAGCTCTGTGCTGTGAGCTGCACTTTATTTCCCTGTGTCACGCCTTCGTGGCCCACTGACTGGCATGGGAGACTTATTATTGTTTTTGCTGTCTTTGACCTACAGAGGCAGAACCTTTCCCAAGGACTGAGGTTCAGAGAAGCATCCCCGTGTAGTAGTGCACTCAGAAGTCTTCATTTGCCTCTCACGGTCCATTCTTCTCCCTTTCCTGTCCTGCTCTGAGCCCTGGAAGCTGCCTTGAAAACCCCTTACCTTCTGGCATTCAGTAGAGTACAGCTTATAGGAGGCACCAATAGGACACATTAGGCTAGAAGAGAGAGAGGGAGGGGAGGGTAGAGTATGATAGCCTAGATTCTCTCTCTGCCAGGCTGAAGGCTGGCAGTGCCTTTCTTTACCAAAGTTCAGAGTGAGTTCAGGATCCTGGCCTCATCCCTTCAGGCACAGGGGTGTTCATAGTCCCCTTTATAGCTCCTACACTTAGATTTCTTCACCATCCTTTGTTGGCTTCCCTTAATTGTGCCCTTGCATTTAACAGTCCCTTCATTAAACTCCCCACTAACACCCCCATTTGAGTGTGCATTGTAGGACTTTGGAGGATACAAATAATGAGAGCTCCTATTTGGAAATCAGAAAGTGTGGGCTATAGCTGAGAACCTCTCAGAAGTTGACCATGTGACCTGAGCAAGTTGCTTCTCCTTGCTGGCCTTAGTTTCTTCATTTGTGAAATGGGGATGATGGTGAGGTCATCTTTCAGTTAAAACATGCCATAATTCTGTTTCCACTAGAGATGTAGTGGGCAGGGCCCTGTAGGAAAATAAACATTAGTTTCAATCCTGGTTTTTATACTTTCTAAGTGTGTGGCCTTGGCCAAGTCTCTCAATCTCTTTAAATCTGGGTTTGCATCTTCAGTAAAACATGGAAGGTAACTCTTTCCTTGCAAGTTGAGGGGGTGCTTGCTTCAGCAGCACATATACTAAAGTTGGAATGATACAGAGATTAGCATGGGCCCTGCGCAAGGATTACACACAAGTTGAGGGGGAGGATTAAATAAAATTACATGTTTGAAACCAGCTGGAACAGTTCTCATCACACAGGAGGCACCTAATCCATGGTAGAAACTTTCTCTTCTTTCCTGGCTTTCTTGAAGGGAAAATGCCAAAGCACGAGGGGAAAGAAGTTTGTTGGCTCTGGAGGTTTCCATTCTTTCCACCTCTAATTCTGTTTATTTATATTCGCTTACATCTTAGTTCACACACTCCAATTCATTTATCCCTTCCAATCTGTCTGGAGATTTCTCCCAGGAGCCATTCCTTAAAAAAGAGGGCAGGCCTGTGGTTAGCTGGAGGAAGGGAAGCAGAAAGAGCAGGCCCCGGGTACCATGCTACTCAGCTGACCTGGTGTTCTGACTAGGACAAAGATTTCTTTCAGCTCAGAGTTCCCTGGGACAGCTGACACATTTCAGGGACCTTACCTTTCTTCTTTATGCAGAAGTCAACCTCACAACTGAAGGATTGGGACTCTAATTTTTCATGTAATCATTCATACCTAGATTTTAGGCCACAAGGAGCTCTCATCAAACTCCTTTCATAGTCCTGTTCACCCCCAAACTTCTGATAAGACTTCTGATAAGCAATTTTGTAAAGTATATCGAGTGGGACTCTTAAAATTTTTGCTTCAAGTTTCAGTATTTAAGTGTGTGACCTGCCACAGATAGGTCTAGATGTGGACAAAGCTGTGAGTGAAAGAAAGTTTATTATTAGTTTCTTCCATATACTCTCAGTATTTTCTTTTAACATTGTAGCATCTTGGCCTCCAACTACTTAACATCTATAACTGCCTGTAGTTGACCAGAGACCCCTTGCAGTCAAATAGATCCCTATGATTCTACCCCTATTAAATATATAAACTTATGTGTCTTGTGTCTGTCAGTACCCACTGAATGCTCTCAAATATATGATAACTTGATCTGTTCTTTTGCCTATCCACCCATTCCTCCTCCGCCCACCCACTTTAACAGTTAATTGACATATACTGATTGGAGATGCACAAAATGTGGTGGCAGGCTTTGTGTAATAATTTAAAAAAAGTGTCAGTCATAGTTCCAGAAAATATAGAGTATATTTGCAAGTCCAAAACAAATTAAAAAGATAAAACATTCTCTCACAATAATACCAGTGCAAGAAAGGGCTAAGTGTCCAAGAGTGAGAATGGATGTTGAGGTTCAAAAGAAAGAGGAAGCACAATGGGGAAAGAGTAATAAGGACTGTCTTTAGAGAAGATATGGGAATAGAGCCAGGCCTTAAAGGATGAGCAGAGTTTATGTCAGTAGAAAGAAAGAGGAAAGCTACCAGAGAAGGCATGGGGGCAGGGGAAATGAGAAAAGATAGGAGATGGAATTCCAAAAGTATACCTGTTTGGCTGGAGTATAGCATTTGAGAAACTAGCTGTGCTAAGATTGGAAAGGTTTTCTGGTTTCTGGAAAAGAGGCTGGAATGTGAAACTGGGGAGCAGAAGCATTTCCTACAGGTAATAAAGAGCTGCTGAAGACTTTTCTAGCCAGGTAGAGCCATCTAGTAGAAGTCTGCAGAATGGCTTTGAGTATGGAGTGTTTGCATTATCCGTTGACTCACTGATTCACTGATTTCATGCAACAAGAGCTTAACGAGCTCTCCTAAGTGCTTAATTCAATGATCGTAGCTGGACACTAGTTACTATGTCCTAGTTCCTTCATAAATCAAAGGAGCCCTTGCTTTGGGGAGAGCTTCTTAATTCATCATGACCAAATATTTAACCCAGAGAGAAGGAATACAAATAACCACTACAGTTAATTCTTTTTTTAAAAAAATATTTTTATTATAAAATTAAACACAGACACAGAAAACCAAACCAAACAAATGTGTGGCTTAGTGAATTATTATACAGTGAACACTCTTATAACTACCACCAAAATCAAGAAATACAATTGCCAGCCACCCACCCCTATTATAATCCTTCCACATGCCTCATCCCAACACAATCTTTTCCTACCTCCAGAAGTAATCACCATTGTGAGTTTTATAATAATCACTTCTTTGCATTTATTTATGGTTTTATCACTCAACTGAGCATCCCTAAACCCTATAGTTTAGTTTTTCTCTTTTTTTTTTAACTTAATATGTTTTTTAAGTCTCTTTTAATTTATGGTTTCCTCCCTCCTCCTCTTTCTTTTCCTTATAGTTTATCTGATAACAAATTTGGGTCATTTGGCCTGTCAAGTTTCCTACAGTCAGATTTGCTGACTGCTCATTCATGGTACAGTTCAATGTGTTCCTCTGTTTTCTCTATTTCCTGCAAATTGGGAGCTGAATCTAGAGGCTTGACCTGACACAGGTATGATGCCTTTAACTAGGTTAAGGTAGTATTATGTTTTGTGTCTGCTTTATGTTGTTCTTTAATATTAGTCCTAGCAGATGTTCAATATCTATATCCATTAATTCATTGGGGGTTGAAAACTAGTAATATTTTAATTTTATATGTCTTTTTAATTATCAGCTGGGGTACTTTTATAAAGAGACACTTCCCTCATCTACTATTTTGTAACACCATACTATAATTCATATACATTAGCTAGGATAAGGTTTGATTATTTCCTTTTATTTATCCAGTTTTTAAGATGACAGTTGGATCATTGTTTCTTCAGAAGGTGACCAGTTATTATTTTTAAAATATATGTCATAATCTCTTGGACTTATAAATATTTATATTTGATTAGTTTCAATCTATTGTAAGATTCAAATCTTTGGTCAGTGGAAAACTCTTCAAGGTGCTTCCTGAGATCTTCTTCTCACATGACCCTGGTAGTTTTTGACAGCTTCCTTCTAACTGCATGTCAAGATGTTCCAAACTCATCATAAACATTTCCTGCCTTAGACCTGGAATTAGCCATTTCTCCAAGACATCCTGGTTTAGTTCAACGGGCTATGTCATTTGAAGATCAAATCTGAATGCTGGAGATGAGCACTGCTAGTGGGTTGACTTTTGTTTTAAAATTCTTTAATGAAAAGAGCTGGAATAGACAAATACCCCATGAGTTTATACTGATATTTCTAATTCAGATTCATATCTACAGTGTTTATTTAACATCTTCTATCACCTACATAGTTCCTTTCTTTCACTAAAAAATCCTTTAAGGCATGGGAGATTGTAGAATTAAAATATCCCATAATTAGCATTTGCTTTTTTCTACTTTATATATACAACATCCTCAGAATAATAATACTTGTACTATTACTGACATTATTGTTAGTGAAACCAGATAAAACGTTTTTGCATATGTTAATCATCTCCCCGTTTTTTATAGTTGTAGTATATTTGCACTTTGAATCATATACTAGACTCTACCTTTCAACTCTCATTTAGTTTTTTTATCTACACATAACTATATAGCTAATATTCACCAGCAGTACCTGACTGAAACTTGTTCTTTAGCAGACTCCTTAGGAAGGGCTCATGGGAACAATATTCTCTGAGTCTTTACATGTTATTAGCAGTTTGTGATTTCCTGGATAAAAAATCCTTAGTTCACATTTTCTCTCCTTGAATATCTTAAATATATTACTCTAATTTCTTCTGGCAAAAAGCTTTGCTGTCAAAAAAAATCTGAGGATAATTTAATTTGATTTCCCTTGTAAGTTATATGCTCCTTTTGCTTAAATATCTAATTTTTCCCCTTTTCTTTTAAATACAATATTTTTTTCCTGGAATATGTCTTGGTTTTGGTCATTCTGGGTCAATATTCTCAGGTACATGGTATGTTTTTTCAACATATAGTTCAAATCACTTTATTGTATTAGGAAAACTTTATTGAATTACAGTTTTTGGTATTTTCTTTGTTCTCTTTTTCTTGAGATTCTTCTGTTCCTTTGCTTTCTTCTTCAGGGTTTCCTAGTAGTTGTATATTGGATCCTCTTTGCCTATCTTCCAGTTAACTCTTTTTAATGTAAACTCCCATTGTTTGGATTTCATCATAATTCATAAGAGGTCTGGGCAAATGTGTGCCAATTCCTAAACTGATTTGTGATTTGGAGGTAATGACTGACAATGGTCTTTTATATTATTTTCTTTGTATGGGGGGGGACACTGGAAAAACTGAGCTATAATCCTCAGTGGACAGTATATATTCCCAGTGGAATAGTAGGCCAGTAGAAAAGACAGTTTGATGTCCTGAGACTTTTGTTGTCACTCAGACCATACAGTTTATAAATATGAGATTGGTACCTCCTATCTTTATGAGATTAGAAATCTTTGCTTTTTCCAATTACTAAAGCCCATGGGGCACAGAAAACCGCACTTTCATCAGGCATAAAAATTTAAGAAGATGTCATTTATTTGTTTCACCATAGAACCTAAAATAGCAATGGCTCTCGAAGCCATTCTCGATATGAGCAAATGCATGGAACCCAGTCTGAGCAAAACATGACTTATGGCTTAATAGAATATTTTTTAATGGAAAAGGGATAAAATAATTATCCTCCAACATCCTGTGTTCTGTGTGGTTCAAAGAAAAATAACATTATAATAGTGTGTGAAGTTGCTGGTCTACAGGACCTGTACTTTTGTTTCTGAATTACAAATTTAGTGGCTTAAACAATACAGATTTATTCTCATACAGTTCTGGAGGGCAGATGTCTAAAATGGATTAAAATCGAGGTGGGTTAAAATCAAGTGTTGGCGCGGTTCCTTCTGAGGCTCTGGGGGCAGAATATGCTTCCCTGCCCTTTTCAGCTTCAGGTAGCTGTCAGTATTTCTTGGCTTGTGGCCCTTTCTTTCCATCATCAAAGTATATCACTCCAGTCTCTACCTCATCAGATCACTTTCTCTCTGCAGCCAAATCTTCCTTTGCATTCTTCTTATAGGGACACTTGTGATTACATACAGGGCCCGCCTAGATAATCCACAATATTGTCACTATCTCAAAATCCTTCACTTAATCATGCCTGCAAAGTCTCTTTTGTCATATGGTAAAATTCATAGGTTATGGGGATTAAGACATGGATATATTTGGGCGGTCACTATTTAGCCTACCTTATGCATAAGATTTTTGCACCAAAGAATCCCTAATAACAGAGGGAAGCACATTCATTCCCAGATTGGTGATAAGGTTGAAGCTCAAAATAGTCTCCAGGAAGCTTGCAAGTTCTTTGAAGACTAACATTTTACTTAAAAAATATTTGAATTTTGCAGGGTACTCTACATGTATGATTGCTTTCTAATAAGAATAATCTCCCTAGTCTAATTTTCTGCAACAAAAGAAAAATTGGTCTGGGAAGTTGTGCCGTAATTCTTCCATGGCTGTAAGGACTCTGGAGTACTGCATTACACCATACTAGTAACTGCATCTAAGTCAGATGGCATGACATCCCATCATAGGAAAGAGGACAAATTAGAAGGTGTTGTTAGCCTCAGCTATAACTGACTCAGGCCTAGCCCAATAATTGGCAGGGAGAGGATCCCCAACAGATTTTGATTATCTCTTGCTCAGAATCCCCAATCATCCCTGAGTCCCATGAGTGAGGCAGGAAGTCTCAGTGGGACGTGAGGTAAAGATGGCAAGTCGTACTTGTTCTTCAGTTAGAAAGTGAGTCCCAGGAGATCATAGATACCATCTACTCTACAGTGTTGAGTCAAGAGCTGATTCTCATGGAATGCTCATCTGTGGATTGAGTCTCAGAATAGACTTTCCTTGTTTTCCTGACCCAGGATTCATGGATGGGCTCTCCTTCCTGTCACAGGACTTGTCATGCACAGAATCAGCATTCTAGGCTTGATTTCTACTAAAGGAGAGGGAGGAGACTTTTTTCTGTCCTGCAGTTCTTTGCATGATAGACCATGCATAGTTATTATGCATGCTTCTCTGAATCCTTCCTACCCTTCTCCCCCCACAGCCCCTTCTGCTCTGTAACTGCTCAGGGTCCCAGGACAGTTGAAATTGGACCATCTGGGGTACTATTTTTAACTTTTTTATGCATCACAGCTGAGGACTTGGCCCCCACACCGTCGCATCCACCCTCTGTTTCCTCCTCTCTGAGGATATAGACAGAAGACCAATACCTGTGCCTGGAGAGGAGGGGGCATGGGAGGCAGGAGGCCCAGTTGTTGTCTCTCAATCTCCTGGTCTACCCAGCTCTGCTTACTGCAGCGTGTAGTGTGGCAATACGGCAATTCATAAAATGTGACATTCATGTGTGTGGCACACTGCTGTGAGCCTGTTTTATTCCATGATAAAGACTACATCTGTCAGCCTCTATCTGCTCATGTTGGGGTCAGGAAGAGAATTATATTGCCCAGAATTGCTCTCTCTTTTCCTCTTACTAGAGGCAGACTTCTCCTCCCTCCCTCCAGAGCCAGCTAAGAGGACCTCTTTCAGGGGACAGAGGGGATGGGCAGAAATCTACCCACTGGGTGGATATCCCAGTATCAGAAAGGGATGGATCAGCTTCAGATTATTTCTCTCTTTAAGGGACTTGCCCTAGAATGTCAGAGAATCTCTGTGACCTAATAAAAAACTGATATGATACGTCAATATATCTATATGCACGCATATAAACATACATACACACATACTATATATGATGCAATATATATTACATATTACAATATTACATATATATGTGTCTAATACATGTACATATAAAAGAATTTTTTAAACTGATTGTAGTTTTGAAACTTTTCACCAGGCATTTTTGTTTCAGTTAATCACGTTTCTATTGCAGCCTGGGGACTTTTTAAAACATTTCTAGAACCCTCTATCTTGCTCCCAAAGGCTTAAGCATTATTTGATAATTAGCCTTCACAATTATGTTATACGTTTTGGAGAGAAGTGTGGGCTGGGGGAGGGTGGGAGGAAGAAAGTTGTGTGTGTTAGTTAATGTGGGAGGAATGAGGGTTATTATCTGGGGATTGGAGGGATGCTTGTGAGAGAAAGAAGTTCACTCTGTCAAAATTGTGTTGGTTGCCAGTTCTCTGTGAAACCCTCACTTAGACACAGGGAAGGATGGTGGGGGGAACACTGGGAACTTTCTCGCCTTTCCTAATTAAAATGATGCCAGAAAACAGGATCCACATAGGGGCCAGCTACATGCCACTTAAAAAGAAATATGCTTCATTATATTTTCTCTCCATTTCCTGGAACTCACAATGGGAACGAGAGAAAGGAAGACTTGTTGAAATTTTGGACATAGCATTTTAGTACTTACCTGACTGTTAACTTGATATCACAATAAAGTAACCACCGGTAAAATGACAGTTTTTCTCTCTTTCTGCTGTGTGTTCCTATAATTTCTGCCTCTCAAAGTACACACACTTACATAATCAAAATGTACTATCCTGTGCTCTTGAAGTATATTCCTTTGGTTCATGCTTTCTCTGACCCTTCAGAGGAAACTATCACATTTTCCTCTTCAAAGAGGTATATTTGCTCTGTGTTTTCATTTTATGAAATGAAATTTTTTTTTCTTTTCGAAGGGGAAAATTTTGTTTTTGTTGATTGGGTCAGATTTCAACAACGTTGGGCATGTGGCTGGTTTTGAGAGAGAGAGAAAATGAGAAAAGGGACTGTGTGTTGCACTGTATAATGTGTGTATGTACACACAGAAGGTCTGAGCATTCTTAGTAAAGAATTGGCCTCAGGCAAAATATTAAAGTAGATGAAGGTGTGTGCTAGGAACCACTCCCTTATTCATCATATTATTCCAAATCCAAGATGTTAGAGGACCACAAACTTAACCCAAGTAACAGTGGAATTCCAGGCAGTACCAGACAATGGGAAAAGGTTTTTGTGTGCTTGTTTGCCTGCAGTTTATTGTTGTTGTTGTTGTTGTTGTTGTTATTATTATTATCATTAGTTTTTGGTTAGGGGTAAAGTGAGAGAAATTACTGAATTTAAGGGTTCTTCTAGAATCACATCACTTATAATGCTGGTTGAGGCTAGTCTCATTAAATGGTTTTCTTTTGGCCAGGGCAAGAAGCCTCCTGAAGAGTAGGGTTTCCCAGTGTAAAGACATAGGGCCCATGACTGTGACGGAGATGAATGAGGCCAGCTGAAGGTTAGGCAACAGGGAGTGAAAGGGACTGCAAACAAGAGACCGTGCCACCTAATCCTAACCATTGCTAGGGTGTGAGCCCAGTGTTGGCAGACCATTGATTTTTTCTGGATTATTGTGAGAAGATTCATGGTTTTAAAATGCTGATCACTCTTCAAATTAAGAGTTGGGGAGAACACTCTACCAGCCAAGTCAAACACATCAGAGGTCTGTCTGGATGTCTCTGCTACAGAAGAAAGAGGG
The DNA here is from genome assembly GCA_028646485.1 of Cryptoprocta ferox. NCBI lineage: Eukaryota > Metazoa > Chordata > Mammalia > Carnivora > Eupleridae > Cryptoprocta > Cryptoprocta ferox. Next base: position 97,714,292 of record CM053572.1, on the reverse strand, counting down.
TTAAGTGCATGGTGACTGATGAACATGCCACATGACCTTGGAAAGGTCTGCTTACTCCTTTATGAACCAAATGAATTGAGGTAGATGAGCTCCACAATTTCTTCTTGCTTGGACCTGTTAGGATTTTTTGACTCCTGAGTCCTGTGTTCAGACCTTCAAGATCCCTTTGTCTGCTAGTATTTCATGAAGAGCTCCTTAGATGCCCAAAAGAAGAGAAGAGAAAAAGAAACATATATAGATGGGGGTCAGTAAGGATTATATAACAGAAAATATTGTCTGCTCATGTGCCACTATGTGCTTTTGCAGAAAAGCCTTCCTTCTTTGAATGCTTTATGATAGCCATTTTTTCCCTTCCCTTAACATCCATAGCCCTTTTCCAACCCTCTCCTTCAACAAATTTATTCATTCAAAATATTTATTAATTGCCTGCCTGGGGCCAACTGTACTCTTATGGCTTCTATCACTTTCCTACTTGTAGTATATTTATTTGAATACATGATGGAGAAAACTTTATTCCCCCAATTCCCAGGATACCAGGAAGGAAGACTGGTCTGTGAGATGTGCTAGCTATGAGAGGAGCAGGGTGGGCTTATACTTCAGAGGAATGTACACAGTGAGGCAGGTCATCTCTTGGAGAGCCCAGACTTTGGGAGCCAGTGGAGAATGAGGTAAAGGGCCACCAAGATGGCTGAGGACCATGTGGTGCTTGAGGTCACCCCTTTCCACTCATTTCAGTTCTTCCACAAAATTACCAGTCATTAGATGCTGGTGTCCAATCATAGCAGCAGGCTTAAATGCACAACAGAGAAGGAAGGCCAAGAGTTTGCAGAAGTCATAGGGCCAGCTATGGATTCCAACAAGCCATGATATTGTCTGAGCCAACTTCTGGGATGGGATGAGGTTCCCAGGTAACATCTGGGTATATTTTGGTTACATCCGGGCATGTTACTGCCTTGGCTAGACTGTGAGCAGTTTCAAAGCAAGACCCTTTGCAAAGTTGTTTCTGTAGGTTAAATGTAGTCAGCATGGTACTTTTGTACACAGTAGATTCTCAGAAAATACTTGCTGATTGACCAACTGAATGAATGACTTAGTAAAGAAGAAAGCTGTTAACTCCTGTCCATGAACATGAATGCAGGCATTGTATGGACAGACAAGAAAGAAACCAGTCTAGAAAGGGTTAATTTCTGCCTTCAGCATTCACAGGAAGGATAATGTATGCCAGGGAGGGAAAGCATTAGTCTTTCCCTTTTGAAACCCCGGAAAAGATTTGTCTGAAGCATGTATTTAAATGGGCAGCATACAGGTGTTTTCAGAGCTGCTCCAGCCCCAGAGAAGGCCTCAGGCAAACCAGAGAAGACGATACTTGGTAACGAGAAACACTCCTCAGCTACTCTGCATGCTTCAGTGGGAAAATGCAAATCAACTCATTTTCGCTTTTGAGGACAACTTCAGATAAAGGGGTCCCCAAGCAAAGTAACCCCTTCAGCGTGCCTGGCTGTCTTTCCCCATTGCTATCTTTTCCTGCACTACCTGCCGAGCAGAGCTGCAGGGGGTGGGGAGGGGCTGTGGATTGGCTACACAGGAGATGAGATAGCAGATGCATAGTAATGAGGAGCTGAGGGAGGAGAGAGAAGGAAGGGGGCATTTGTGTTCTGGTACAACTTTGTGTAAAAGGCCTTGAACTAGGAGGTGGAATTACCTCCAGTTCTGTCTCTGTGGCCACCAGCTGAGGGTGACCTTGGGCAAGAGATGAGATTCACAGTCAGTCAAAGCTAAAGTGAATGTTGAAAGTCATGTCAATTCCACCATCTAGTGTTTCTCCCCCCCACCCCCCATTGAGAAACTGAGATCTGAGGTATCAGTGAGGAGTAAGTAGAAAGCAAGAATTAGAATACAGGTACCCTGGCTGCCAGAACAGAGTCCCTCCACTCTTCCCAAGTATCATGCTAAGAGGCACCTGGGTAACAGGCTTGGTTTCCATGGTTTATAAATTTGGATGTGAATGTTTGAATGTGTCTCAGGGCTCAGTTAAGATTTTAAAGACCTGAATAACTCAAAAAAATTGTGGTTACCTCCCCTATTCCCAATTTAGGTGATTGAAAATAAAAACAAGGCAAAGTTGTAGCAGAAGTATAAGGAAGTAGAATAAAAAATTATTTTTTCCCATGATGACTACTCTGATAATTTTTTTTAAATGTTTATATATTTATTTTGAGAGAGAAAGAGTAGCCGTGTGCAAGCAGGGGAGGGGCAGAGAGAGAGAGAGAGAGAGAATCCCAAACAAGCTCTGCACTGTCAGTGTGCAGCCCAATGTGGGGCTCCATCTTGTAAGCTGTGAGATCATGACATGAGCCTTGAGTTGGACACTTAACTGACTGTCACCCAGGTGCTCCTACTCTGGTAATTTTCAAATAGCAAATTTTATTTAAAATTCTTATTTTGAGTGGTCCTGTTTCACCAGTGTGTCTCAGGCACATGCTCTTTCTATTTATTGGGAATCCAGTATATGACTTCGAGTGTCATCGGGTACTTATTTTTGAGTGACTACATGAGAGGGTTGTGTGAACACACATTGGGGCAATTGTCTGTTGTTATTTTTGTGTTTATGTGGTTTTCTATGGTATTAAGTGCATGTGTTTTATTTATTTTTATTTTTTGTTGAATACGTATATATACACATGCAGTTGTCTCTTTTCTCTTTCTACAGAGTGAGGCAATCAAATGATTGCTAAAATTGGCAGCCTGTAGTTTGCTAAATGAGATGGCATTTGTAAAAGAGCCTTTCACATAGCCTGTATTCAGGGCATGGAGGTTACTTTTTCTCACCAAGTAAAAGATAGAGCCACTCCAAATGAATCTCAATCTAAACTTGAAATGGTCTGAGTTATAAAAGTATCTGGGACCTGAATTTTAAGAGAAAGTTGTGTGTCATAGGAGTCAAAGATTGGGCAGGTCGGTTTTAGACTTTAGAGATTTTCATAATTTGCTTTTTATGGTAGAGGAACTTATAATTTTCTGACAAGAAGCAGATTTTACTATAGTTTTCCTGTGCTAATATATTATAAACTTATATGTATATCTAAATATTCCTATCTATATCTGTATCTGTGTATAGACACATATAGACCTACATTACTTCATATTGGTGGCCTTTGGTTTTTGACTTGGTTTGGCTCTCCAGGAGCTGGAAGTAAGATAGTTCTGCAAATCTTGGTCTGTAATCCATAAGAGGAACCATTTTAGCCCCTACTTGCTCCCTACTTACTCTGGAGACTTTGGCCTCCTCTGGGAAGAGGTTTCTGCATGTTAGTGTGAGATACTTAAACCAAAGTTTGGAATTATTCCCAGTGATCATAACAAGATTTAGAAGAATTCACTGTGGGACACCCTACAGTATTTCCCACCCCTCACCCCCCAAGCAGCTTTCTCATTTCTCCTGCTAGGTAATTCTCAGAAAAGATCATCCTAACACTAAGCTAGTGTTTGTTGGGTCTTTAGTGTAGGCCAGTGGTTCTCAGGGGTGGCAGTTTTGCCTCCTACACATACCTTCCCCTTCCAAAAGATACTTGGAAATATCTGGAGACAATTTTGGTTGCCACAACTGGGAGGGACGGAGTGCACTTTGCACCTGTGGCTAGAAGCAGAGATGCTGCTAAACAGAGTACAATGCAAACATTCCCCCATCCACCAAAAAATGTCAGGGATACCGAAGTTGAGAAACCTGGTTAATGCCAAGCTCTTGTATTCCTTTATTACAAGCAAGTTTCATTAATCTCACAAATCCAATGGGCTAGGTACAGTCATCCTCCCTCATTTGAAAGTGAAAGGTAATATGGCATACAGAGAAGAAATGGCGTGACCAAGGCCACTAAGTCCTAGGTGTAGGACTGCATGTGAGTCAGATCCATCTGCTTCCAGACATTCTGTTTTAAACAGCATTCTGTGCCACAGACCTCCTTAGTTACGTCTGACCAGCATCCTAGAGAATGAGCTATTTCCACTCAATACACTGGCACCCCTTACAGATAAAGGTGAATCGTTCCTTCGAGAGACTGGTCTAGATTTTATTGTTCTCTCCTACCACCTAGTGTGTCTGTGCCAAAAGTCACCTGTAGTGTAAACATTGTCCCTGTTTACCCCCTTTATTTTCTTTCATTTCTTTACCTTACCCTTCTGGTTTTGCTTTTCTTGGACTGCAATAATTTAGCTCTCCTTCAAAACTATAGCCCCTTTCTTAAAGAGCCAGCCAAGTAGCTAGAGGGCCAACTTCACTGATGGCTAACTGGATGGTTGTCCTGGGGGAGAGGGTGTTGATTATGCCACCACGCCGGAGAAGAGGACAATTTCCTGTGAAACAAGACAGTCCCTGACATTCATTTAAAAATTTTTTTGATGAAATTCTCTGGCTGTCCAGAGTCCAGGAAAACAAAAATAAATCTGAATTTAGGTTCCAGATTGTGCCAAGGTTTCACAGGAAAGCTTTCTTCCATAAAAACCTTCTGAGGAATTCCTTTATCAGGAGAGAAAAGCATTCCTGGAGATCTCATTAGGTAAATTACTCTCAGATTAACATATTTTATTAATTACCTATTATGAGACCCCAAAGCTAAACAATCATAAAAACAACAAAAAGAAGTAAATATAGTTCCCAGTGACTAATAGATGCCATAAAAGACATAATCAGTAAAATCAATTATATGCATTATTATAATGAAAGGTACAGTTAGTGCTTTAAAAAAATAATTAGGTTATTGGCTAAGAGGAAACTAGCCCCCTCCATTACCCCTGGAGCAAGCCCCGGAGGCTTCACTCAAAGGCTTTTAGTATAGAAATCATTGGTTTTATTGGTCAGGCAAATTAGTGACTCCATTAGCTTCACCAGTGGGGGACCCTGGTTTTCCTAAGTCACCAGGTGCTTTTGATCTGGTTGTGCATTTTCTCGAGTGGAAAAATGTAGGGTTGGAACAATGCATCAAGATGTGTACAAAATATCTGCCAGTCTACATGTGCAGCAGGGGTAGGAACCAAGGGAAAGGAAGTAAAATAGGGGTGATGGTTGGGCTGTGTGTGGACTGTGCAGTTTGTGTAGGGTGCTCGCTGTGCCTCATTTGTGCACTGGGTGTGTGTGCCCCGCCAGTGCACATCCATGTGCCACTTGAGAGCTTATCCACAACATTTCCAAACCTCTGTCCAGAGCTCAACTTGGCCATCTTGCTTTGTATGTAAAAATATTCCACTTAAACCTGTAGCAAAGCTATCTCCAAAGTGCCAATAAATAATATATGCAAAGTTTTTTTTTTCTTATCAATATAAAGAAACGTGGAGTTGTGAGGCTGGTGAAAACTCGCATTAGACAATGTAATGAAGCAGGAATTAGAACAGCGTAGTTCCTCTGGCCATTATAAATGAGGACGGCAGCTACCTGGAGAATGGGAAAACTGATGAGTACAGTCTGTTGGGGAGAGCAGGAGGAAAATTTCCCTCAGGAACACATTTCAAATTACTTATTTATGAACTGATGAACTGGGAGACCACCTATCGAGACATCGGCGTAAGCAGTCTGCTGCAGACAGCTACAGAACTCCAGCTAATTGTGCGGCTGTTTTCTGTTAGAACTCGTGCTATCCAGCTGGGCTTTGGAGGCAGGAAATTTAGGCTATGACTAGAAGTTACGCTTTTCCTCTTTCTTGTACGCATAAATATATACATACATATTTTAATCCACTTGAATCGTTTGGTGGGGGCCTGGAAAAAAGCTGCTACAATTGGCCCAGGAAGGGCTGGAGTGGAGGGGAGTCTTTGGTGTTGAAAGGTTTGCAGGTTATGCCCTTCAGTATGGGAGGAAGTTGAGTTCTGGGCTTCTGCGTCAGCTCTCTAGAGGTTATTGGATCAGGCCACGGAGAGCCATACCTTCCTCCTTCCCTTCCTGGTCAGCATCCCTCTCCTCTTTCTCAACACCTTTATTGCCATGGCTACAGGACATTGAGTGGTTCCTTAGTGCTGGGCTTTCTGCAGTATTTTACATGAGTGATCTCATTTTATCCTCCCAAGAACCCTATGACAAAGGTACCATTGTTGTCCCCATTGCATTGGTAAATAAACTGATGGATGCAGGAAGTGAATTGACTTGGGCAAGGCCATGAATCCAAGTCCATCTGACCCCATAATTTAGCCTCCTAATCGCTTCCTGGATAAGTGTTCATGGGAAGGAAGTAGCAACTTTCACTGGGGAATGTTATGGGGAATGTTATGCCTGTGCTGCAGGCAGTGAGGTGAGGGGAAAGGAATTAAACAATTAGGGAACATGGGTATTGTTGGGAGACAGTGTAATTGACTGGTTAAGAGCTAAGTCCCTTAGGGATTTTTATTATTATCTCCATTTTACAGATATGGTAACAGAGACTCCAAAAAGTGCTGCAAACTTGTCCTAAATCACATATGCAAGTTGCAGAGATAGGATTTGAACTGGGTCTGAGCTGAGAGCTTCCTACTAGGTAGACTAGCTCCTTGAGGGTTGGGTCTAAATCTTTTTCAAACTTTAATTCCCAGTACCTGAGAAAATACCTTTAGAAATGGATCCTTAATACATACTTGCTGAAATGAGTTTTCAGCCTTAAATCCAGCAAGTTTATGGAGTTCTTGCAAAGATCTGCATTCCTTGGCCAATACTGCAATAATAGCAGCATATATTTATTGACCATCTAACTGTGCCAGGCTGTATGCCACACCAGTACATGATCATCTCATTCAATCTTCAGAACGTGATGAAGATGGTATTTTTATCATTATTACTTCTTTTATTATTACTTTATTATTACATTATTACTTCAATTATTATATTGAAGTCATTGAAGCTTGGAGATGGTTCTCCAAGTGGTTCTCAACTGGTAGTGATTCCCCCGCTCTGCTGCTGATAAAGGGGACAATTGCCATTTTGAAGACACATCAAGGTGGGGGGGAATAGAGAGTGCTATTGGCATCTAGAGGATAGATGCTAGGGTTGTTGTAAACATCCTGCAATGCGCAAGGCATCTTCCTACAACAAAGAATTATCCTGCCCAAAATGTCAATATTGAGATAATCTGGGTTAAGGGCTTGCCCAAGCTATCAAGTAGCAGAGCCAGGATTCAAATTCCCTATCGAACTCCAGGGCCTATATGCTAATCATCTATTGAACAATTATCCCAGTCCCTCTTTTCTTGGGTAGCCTATAGTTTGCTCAGAGGACATAGTAACATTATAATGTGAGTGAGAGGGTGGTAAGTGCCTCGAGAGAACATATCAGGAGCCTATGGTGTGGATCTTTATGCAAAGTAAATCTTTAATCTCAGCCTAATCTTTGGGTCCTGTCTATACCAAATAAGTAAATGCTGTCTGCATGGCAATTCTGTCAGGGCCAGATGAAGCTGGAGCCAGGAAGACTTGGTGGAAAGACTACAGGGCTGGGGGATCCCAGATGGCTGACTTCAGTCATTCTTACTGTGTAGCCTCTGGAAATCCCCAAACACTCTCTGAGTTTTTATTTCTTTAGCTGTGGGAAAGAGAAGGCTCCACTCTGCCTGTTTCTCAGAGCTGTTTACAAAAACCACATAAGAAAATGGCTGCCTGTGAGTTTTGAAAAGGGCTTACAGATCGGCTGGGATTCCCTTCATTACTCTGACAAACACATAATGATAACAGTGAAAACTTACACCACTACTGTTGAATATTTGTTCTTTGCTAGACATATCTTTAAGGAATGGGTATACTCATCCCATTTATTCTTCAAAACAATTCCATGAGGAAGGTACTAACTTAGAATGGCCCCATGTTTGGTTCAATACCCTGATGTAACCATAACTCTTGTATAAATTCTTAATAATATTTGGACAAGAGGCCCTGTATTTTTATTTTATAATGGCTCCTGGAATTTATGTAGCTGATTCTTTACTTTAGATCTGTCTGCTTCTAGCTTATGTGTATATTAACCCCTCATTAGTGCACCTCTCAGAAATGGCCTATTGCCCACTGTAGGGTCAGAGGTATAAAGGTTATTAAAGTTGACTCTTTCCCTATGAAAAGGAGCAGTGACATTTACCAGGCTTATCAATCAGTTCTATCTACACATTGATCAGGTAGAGACGACAGGAAACTAGACCAGAGGCAAAGTTAAGTAGTCAGGCTTAACTGACATAACAACAGCTATGATAAAAATGATAACAGAAATAGTATAATCTACAGCAATACCTTCCTGAATTTCCCATGTACAAAGCCCTATGTTGTGCTTTGACATGCATGATGTCTTTTAATGCTCACAGTAATTCTTGAGGGTGTGCATTATATTATTATTCTTATCATTCAGATGCAGAAGTCATGGCTGAGTCATTACCCACCTCATCATGTAGCCTGAGATGGAAGTCTGGCTCCATTTGCTGGCTATAATGCCTTGGATAAGCAACCATTCTGTGCCTCACTTTCCTTGTGTGTGAATGGGAGTATAGCATACTTTATAAAATTATTATACATTTTGAATTAGGTAATATAATCTGGAATATAGAGGAAGGGCCTTGCCCATTTTGTTTATTGCTGTATGCTATATTTTAGAACAGTACCTGACACATGCTTGGTATATCAGCTATCCATTGCCAAAATGGCATGTAATAACTACTCACAAAACTTGAATGGTATGTAGTAATAAGCAATAAAACATGATTTTATTGCTTATATGTTAAGAGTCAGTTGGTATAGTCCCAATAGTTTATTTTTGCTTAGGAAGTATACGAAGAAACATGTTGCTATGGCTGATGTCAAAGAAATCACTACCTATGTTTTCTTTCAGAAGTTTTATGGTTTCAAGTCTCGCATTTAGGTCTTTAATCCATTTTGAGTTTATTTTTGTGTATGGTATAAAAAAGTGGTCCAGTTTCATTCATTTGCACATAGCTATCCAGTTTTCCTAGCACCATTTATTACAGGGACTGTTCATTCCCCACTGTATATTCCTGCTCCTTTGTCATAGGTTAATTGACCACATAAGCATGAGTTTCTTTCTGGACTTTCTATTCTGTTTCACTGATCTATTTTTATTTTTGTGTTAATACTATACTATTTTGATTATTACAGCTTTGTAGTTTATCTTGAAATCTAGAATTGTGATATCTCCAGCTTTGTTCTTCTTTGTTTGGGGTCTTCTGTGGGTCCATACAAATTTTAGTATTATTTGCTCTAGTTTTGTGGGAAAAAAAACTATAGATATTTTGATAAGGACTGCATTGAATTTGTAGATTCCTTTGGATAGTGTGGACATTTTAACAATATTAATTCTGGGACTGCACCAAAATAAAAAGCTCTTACACAGTGAAGAAAATCATCAAAAAAAATGAAAAGGCAGCCTACCAAATGGGAGAAGACATTTGCATATGTTATATCCAATAAAAGATTTTATCCAAAATATATAAAGGACTTATATAACTTAACACCAGAAAATTTTGATTAAAAATGGATAGAGGAGAGGTGTCTTGGTGGCTCAGTTGGTTGAGCGTCTGACTTTTGGTTTCAGCTTGGGTCATGATCTCACAGTTTGTGAGTATGAGCCCCACATCCAGCTCTTCACTGACTGTGGAACCTGCTTGGGATTCTATGTCTCCCTCTCTCTCCACCCCTCCCCCACTCACACTGTCTCTCTTTCAAAATAAATAAATAAACTTAAAAAATTGGGCAGAGGATCTAGACATTTTTCCAAAGAAAACATACAGATGACAAACAGACACATGAAAAGATGCTCGGTATCACTAATATTGAGGAAAATGCAAATCAAAACTACAACAAGGTTTCACCTTGCACCTGTCAGAATAGCTAGAATTAACAAGATAAGAAATAACAAGTGTTGGTGAGGATGTGAAGAAAAAGGAACTATGTACATTGTTGGTGGGAATGTAAATTGGTGTAGCCATTGTAGAAAACAGTATGGAGATTCCTCAAAAAATTAAAAATAGAAATACCATACAATCCAGTAATTCAATTATTGGGTATTTGCCCAAAGAAAATAAAAACATTAATAGGAAAAAAATATAGTAACCCTCATGTTTATGGCGGCATTATTTACAATAAAACAAGATATGGAAACAACCCAAGTCCATTGATATATGAATAGATAAAAAAGAAATGGTACATGTATACAATAGAATATTACTCAACCACAAAAAAATGGGATCTTGCCATTTCTGACAATATTGATAGATCTAGAAGTCATTATGCTAAGTGATATAAGTCAGACAGAGAAAGACAAATACTATATAATTTCGCTTATATGTGGAATCTAAAAAAACAAAACAAATGAATAAACAAATAAAGAAACAGACCCATAAATACAGAGAACAAACCGATGGTTGCCAGAGGAAAGAGGGTCAGGGGTATGAGTGAGGGGCAGTGGGAGATGTAGGCTTTCAGTTATGGAGTGAATAAGTCATGGGAAAAGGTACAACATAGGAAATATAGTCAGCGTATATTGTAATTATGTTGTATGGTGACAGGTGGTAGTGACGTCTATGGTGAGCATAGCATTAAGTATAAGTTTGTTGCACATCTAAAACTAATGTAACATTGTGTGTCAACTATACTTCACTTAAAAAAAAAGAGTCAGTTGGATTCTATTTAGATAGGTCTACTGATCTTGTCTGGGCTTGCTCATGGCTCTGAAGGTCAGCTGTCCATGGTACCTGAGACAACTTGGTTATACTCCACTTATCTCTCCTTCTGCAGAAGGACAGCCTGGGCATATTCTTATAATAATGTTAGAGGTACTAGAGTGCAAGTGGAAATGCACAAATGCTTTTTCAAGCCTCTGGTTGTTTCACTTTGCTTAATATCCCACTGGCCAAATCATCGCCTGGCCAAGCCTGGAGTCAAAGAGTAGGACAGGTCAACTGGACCAGGGTAGGAGAGGTGAAGAATTGGGGCCAATTTGCAATCAATTTACCACAACTGACTCCCAACAAATATTGGAAAAAAGGACTTGAAAGTGCTTAGGCATGATAAAGGATCAAAAAATGGTAGTTTACCATTTTGGGCAAAATAGTTGAAGGGAATTAAAAGGTGCAAACTTAAAATAATATATAAGTCATGGGGGTGTAAAGTATAGCACAGGAAATATAGTCAATGACACTGTAATAACTTTGTATGGTGACAGATGGTAGCTATACTTATTGTGGTGAGCATTTTGTAATGCATATAAATATCAAATCACTATGTTGTATCCCTGAAACTAACATAATATTGTATGTCAACTATATTTAAATTAAAGAAAAATCCTGACGGTTAAGAAAAGAATAATAAAAAATGGCAGTCAAAGCAATTATAATAATTATATGATAAACAATGGATTTTGTAAAAGTGTTAATCCAAGAGAAGGATTTGACCATACCTGCTTTTTGACCAGTCATGTATTTTTATTGTTGTTTTTCTTTCCTTTTTGTTTCCAATATATATTGGGGGTGTCAGCTGGACATAGTGCCACTTTTTCTTTTAAAAAGGACTAAAATTTCACAGGTCACAAAAGTAACTGATGAAACAGTTTCTCCAGAACCAAGGTAACCATAGGGCTCTTTGAATTTGTCAAAATAAATTCCGTTCTCAGCAAATTTCCCCTGACGCCTTTTCATATCATGGTTCCAGTCCTTTGTTTTAATCCAGTGGGGCATGGACTTGGGTTTTGAGAGTAGTGATTGTTTAAACATTCCTTTTGACAATTCCTGACAGAGCCCAGGGTGGAAGCAGCTCACCTTAAGCCTGAATTTGGCCGGGAGCCTCTTGGCATGCCCTGGCTGGCTGCTCTTGAGTCTGGCTGTGGAGTAATAGCCCCCCTTCCCCTCAAATTCTAATTTGTTCTAACAAGTTGAAGAGTTTGCTTCTAAGTGAGCGTGTGTGTCTCTCTCAGAGCTACTGCTCTGTGCAGCGACAATGATGACAGGTTGGTTTAATGCAGCTCTTGCCAAGATTAAGGGGTTGTCAGACAAGTATCATGGGAGACTGAGGGATTACTCTGAAAAATCACTCTGAATTGCTAACTAACAGAGAGCTGGCATTCAAGTGGGGGTAGGGTTCCTCATATTTGAAGAGCTGCAGAAAGGTCTTTAGCAGACCTGACCTCTCTTCTCATTGAGGACAGATTAAGTGAGCCACTGAGATGCCTCCAACCTAGGGTTATGTGTCCTGGGAGGGCAGGAGGGCTCAGGATTAGACAAGGGACTCCATCAACCTTATAAAACAGCATGCAGAACTATGTCCTCATAAACATATGACTTCTTTCTCCAGGAGAGAGGGCCATAGCTTTCAGCAGCATCTCAAGGGTTTGTGACCCCCAGATAGAGGACTGTCCTGTTCAGTGCTCCAGGCAAGGCTCTGTAGTTAATTTTAAGGTGTTTTGTCTGGACACTAAAAGTAACAGGCAGCTAGTAAAGAGTTTAAAGAAGTAAGGTGGTATGAGTAAGTCTGGTTTTCAAAAAGGTGACTTTAGGTATAAAATCTAGATATAGAATTGATACAAAAATTGCTGTAACTATTTTTTTTTTCATTTGTGTATTCCATAAATATATATAGTGAGTGTCTTTCCTATGCTGGAGACTGGGCAATGAGAATGATACTCAGAGAGATTCTGGCAGTTGGAGTGCCTGCCCTCATGGAGATTAAAATCTATGGAGAGAGCTGAGTGATTCTAATGCAGCTGGAAGTTCTAGTACAGTATAATTGATATTTGTTCATCCATTCATTCATTAATTTGATAAATACTTACTGAGCCTCTACTGTGTACTAGGCTCTGTGCTACATCTGGGGGGACATCAGGGAGTTTTAGACAAGCATAGTCTCTGCCATCAATAGAATTCACATTCAAATGGGGGATACAGACAGGTAAACAAGCCATTAAAGCACATGTTGACATATACTAAAACGGGATGTTCAAGGGTGGTGAGGACATAGGGGTAATACATTCAACATAGCTCCCAGGACTTGGGGACAGTGAAGGTTCACACACCATTTCAGATAGAGACAGAGGGAACACAGTTGCACACTCACCATGCATTTCCTGCTTAGTAGAAACTTGAGTACTTTGAATTAGATGTCTCCTTTCTTGCTTATCAACAAGCATATGGATTTGCTGAGGGCAGAAAGAATGAAGAGGGCTGAGGAGGTTTAGTAGTCTAACTCACAAACCATGAATTGAATGTCAGAAGGCTTAGGTTCAATCTTATTTTTATTTCTTACTAGCTGTGTGACCTTGGCAAGTCATCTTACCTCTCTGAGCCTTACCTGTGAAACAGGGTTAATAATGCCTGCTTTGCCTGTATCAAAGGGATATTATGACTATTCCTGTCCCTCTGCCTATGCAGAGGCTATTAGCACTTTACAAAGAGTCTATTGCTCTTTTTCCGTAGCTGAGGAATTCCTACAGGCTCTGCTCCCTGATCTCCACTTTGTCTCTTCTACCCAGGATCTGTTTTCTCTGGATCCATCCTATGAACTCGTGAGTGATTTCTCTCACCTTCTCTGATTGCTTTTAGATTGGTAAGCTAGGTTCAGTTTCACCTTGGGATGTTGCCTCTCAGAACACTCATCTCGGTTTCATGTTCTGTAGTCAATTCCTGACACTATACCCCAGATTGGCTCCTGGGACCCAGCAATCCAACTTGGGACAAGACACCTGGGCCTATCTGGTAAGAAACTGAATACAACAAATAAAAGGAGGTGTGGCAAGGATAATATCTTACTCACCACACTTTTTCTGTTTTGTGAGCATGCAGGAAGATTCATTTCCCAGCCTCCCTTGCTGCTAAGTTGGTACCATGTAGTTGAGTCTAGCTAATACAATGTGGGCCGATGTGATGTACACTATTTCCAAGACTGGCCCTTTAAATCCTCATGTGTGATTCCCCAACCCTTTCCTTTTCTGCTATGGGGACCATATGTTCCAAAATTGTAGCAACAAAGTAGAGAAGGGTCATCTAAGTCCCATGGAATATGATATAAATGAAAAATAAACCTTTGTTGTGCTAAGCTTTTAGGGTCTATCTTTTGTAGTGGCTTGCGTTAATAACCTAAGATAGGTGATAACTATGAAAGTCCTTGTAAACTTCAAAATAACTTATATTTTAACTTAATAACTTAATCATTATTCATATTTTCTCACTGATAAAAGATGTCCGGTTGTCACATTCTCCTAATTGCTCTTGTTTTTGCCTCTTTATGTTGCAAATGATAGAATCCCAGGGCGCCTGGGTAGCTCTGTTGGTTAAGCTGTGGGACTCTTGATCTCAGCTCAGGTCTTGATCTCAGGGTTGTGAGTTCAAGCCCCATGCTGGGCTCCATGCTGGGCACAAAGCCGACTTAAAAAAAAAAAGAATTAAAAAGACAGAATACCACTCAAATAAGCTCTACATAAAAAGGGGAATTTTGGGGGGTGGTGCATATGGGTTTGGGTGGAGAATTGTTCAGGCCCAGGGTTCTAAATGTTATCATGAGGTCTTATTGTTTTTCTCTGTCTCAGTTCTTCCTTCCTTTCTGTTGACTTTATCTGCATTTACACCCTCTCCACAGGGTGGCTCCAGCTGCTCTAACTTATGTTCTACCGGCTTGGAAGAGAAACAAAAATACAAGACCATTTTTTTTAAGTTTATTTATTTTGAGAGAGAGAAAGAGAGAGTGAGAGAGCGGAGCACAAGCAGGGGGAAGGGCAGAGAGAGAAGAGAGAGAGAATCCCAAGCAAGCCCCATGCTCTCAGCACAGAGCCCAACGCAGGGCTTGATCCCAAGAATCGTGAGATCATGACATGAGCTGAAACCAAACATTGGACCCTTAATCAACTGAGCCTCCCAGATGCTCCAGTGAGACCGCATTTTTACCATTTGTTCTAACAAATCTCCAGGCAGTGCTTTTGTGCCCTGGCTTGGGTCACCTACTCATCCCTGAACTGGTTATGCACTATGTGGTTATTTGCTCAGGCTTAGATTATGGGATCACCCTTGGAGCCTAGAGATGGTGACAGCTGCTACTGACAACCACATGGGTTAATACTGGTGTAGAAATGTTTTTGAAAGAAAACTGGATTGTTAGTATCCAAATGGATAACAAACAGATGTTCACAATAGCCAAATTATAATAATCAGAGCTAATATTTATTAAGTACTTATTGTATCTTAGAAAAGTATAAAACATTTTTTATACAATATTTCATTTAGACTTCCCAAGAATCCTAAGAGGTAGATTCTGTTATTTATGGAGTAATGGCAATGGGATCATTGATCATTTTCCATAATGTAGATTTGATGTGAATTTATCAATTTTTCTTTTAGTGCTAACATGATTGCAGCAGTGACTGTATACATTGATAATCTAATTGTTCTTGCAGCAAAGGAACAATGGAATTCCAAGGGGAAGAATTGTCTAGTATAGGAATGTTCTTGACTTAGTGATTTAGGCCATTCTAATGAACAACTAGAAGTATGGGGCTTACATTGTATTTATTCGTGGAAAGATATTCATATAACACTGTTCCAGTGTCATCAATACAACCGTAATTCATGATCCTGACAACAGAGCAATGCATTCTGTGTGGCCTCACCATAGAGGAAACCTGAATTTGAAGCTGAAGCTGCCAAAACAAAAATAAAAGCCATAAATCACAAATATTCAAATTCTTCCTCCTGTTCCAACATATACAACTTCAGCATTTCAGGCTACTGAGATGAAAGGAACCTCCTGTTTCACACCTCCTAAATTCTCCCTTCCACCTGGACTTAGGTTGTCAAACGGTTGGGCACACTTTGAAGCTGATCATTGAGAGTGGAAAGGGAATGCGGAAACAGTCACAGCTCAGCCCATCAGCCAGCTCACTGAGAGATGGGGACCGTTAGAGGGCTATTTAATAGATGTGTAAAAGAATAGTGCAAAGAGGACAGATTTCATTCTTCCACAGGCAAGGAGACATTTTCTCCTTGGCTATGAAGGACATTTTGTCCTTAGGTGTTTGCCATGAATTTACCCTCTGATTTCCTGTTTGGAGAATTGAGTTCAGTGACACTTTGATTAATGCTATTCCTATTTTCACTGACAGAGCAGTAGCTTTTACTCGGGGCCATGTATTAGGTGCTTTCCTCAGCTGACCATTAGAATCCCAACAGAGGGCTAGTGTTGGTTGTGGCAAAGATGGATAGCTGTTCACCAGAAATTTTTTATCCTTTTTCTATAGCATGTACTTATCACTGGGAAACAGTTGCTTAGTCAGAGACTGTATTTCCCTCTACCCATTGTATCCAGTGGGATGTGAAGGAAACTTTTCTTGGGTTTACTAAGAAGTCAGTGTGACATTTTTGTTTTCTCTCTTTCCATGTACTGCCTAAACACACAGGCGACCAAGGTTCTACAGGATGCTGTAGAGCTATCAGAGGAAGGTGCCTGGGTCCTGAATCACCACATGGAGAGAGAGAAAGCCCTCCAACTAAACTCTCAGGACAATGGCAACATTTTGGAGACTCTGACACCAGAACCCCACAACCTCACAGATCCTGGGTTCTAAGATCTCTTTTCAAGACTTGTCTCTCCTGGAAACATTCCAAATTATAGACCTGTGCTGTCCAAGATGGTAGCTACTTGCCACATGTGATTACTAGACTTAAATTAGAATTAATTAAAATAAGTAAGACAGGGGCACTCTGGGTGGTTCAGTTGGTTAAATGTCCAACTTTAGCTCAGGTCATGATCTCACAGTTCTTGGGTTAGAGCCACCCTGCATCAGGCTCTGTACAGATAGCTCGGAGCCTGGAGCCTGCTTCAGTTTCTGTGTCTCCCTCTCTGTCTGCCCCTCCTCCACTCACACTTTGTCTCTCTCTCTCTCTCAAAAATAAAGAAACATTAAAATTTTTTAAATAAGGCAAAAAATTCAGTTCCTTGGTTGTACTAGCCATATTTCAACTTAACATGTGGCAAGTGGCTATAATATTGGACGGCATACATATAGAACATTTCCATCATTGCAGAAAGTTCTGTTGGGCAGTACTGTTCTAGACAGTGGGAGCTCTAGATGGTGAATTTATTTAGAAGGAATAGCAGGGAAGTCTATAAGTAGTAAGAGGGCTTCAGGATCTGGGCTACAATTCATTTTTTTACTTGTTCCTCTTGCTAGAAGTTGTGAAGTGTTTAGAGCAGGGATTACCTCATGCATCTTTGCAGTGCTAACATCTAATATACATAACAGATACTCAGCGATGTTTTTTGAGCCAACGAAAGAAACTCAGTTATCAGGATAATTTGGGAGGGAATTCCAAAGAATTGCTGACTGGCATTTCTTAGATCCTTCCTGTTCATATATGGTGAGAACTGGTCCTAGAGATGGAGCTAAACCAAATTATCTCAGGGGAAGGGAAGGGAGATACAGAGAGCCAAGGAACTATATAGAGCTTGACACTATGTGAATTTCTTTGAGGTTTTAAGATATTAGCTGGCTAATCTGACAAATTAAATTATTCTAAATGACCTCCTGGATAACCTTCTCAAGACCCATGCTGACTTTGCACGTGATAGGCTCTTCATTGATATTGGTTGAATGAAAGTATTTTAATAGTATTCTATTACTTTTGTTTATTTCCTGTTTCCCAACACTGCCATTTGTCTACTCTTCCATCCCTAAATGGAAGGAAAGCTCTGTGATGGTAAGATCTTTATCAATTTTGCTTATAGCCTCATCTTCAACACTGAGAACAGTGTCAGAGCTAATATGTCATAGCTCAACAGATATACCTGGAACAACACTGGAAAAACCTTTAATAACTTAACCCAAAGAACTGCATAAAGGTGGAAATTTTAGAGACTGTGCAAGACAGAGAAATAATTTTGGGGACAGAGGAAACACTTTTGAAGGCTCTCAAATAACCTCTTAAAATGATCCACTGACTTTGCCGATATAGAGGGCTAGGCCAGCCCTCATAAATGATGTGCCTCAATTTGAAATTTAAATCCCCACAGGACTCTAGGTGCATACACGGCATAATACTAAATGGCTGATAACTTATGACATTTATTTCCCCACATGAAGAACCACAGGGCAGTATCTCTTGTCAGGAAGGAAACAGATTTGTCAGAAAGGAAACCAGCCATCATATGCTCTTTGTATTTTTATGATTTATGTATTTATTGGATGCACCCACCACTTAACAACCTCTGGGTACTTTTATATGTTTCATAGACAAAAGGCAGACACTGCTATTGTGGATTATGAGGTGGAGAAGTACCAACAAAATAACATCCATAAATCCCAAAGCACATCATAAAATCATCAAATGCTACAGAAGCTGTATTTAGACTCCCCCAAGTAATGAGACACCTAAATGGAAAATACTGAAGACCTGAGCTTTAGTCCTGGCTCTGGCACTTATTAGATTTCATGGCCTTAATCCCTCTTAGCCTCATTTGTTTATCTCTAAAATGGGCATAATAATAACAGCAATTGCCTCGCTTATCTGGCAAGGTTGAGGAATCAAATGCTCATGGCTCTGCTTTATGAATCAGAGTCCCCAGATGTAATAGACTAGCATTTAAAAAAAATTTAAGCTCCTTATCTGTGTGAATTTGAATTTCCTTTTGACTCTGTGATTTGAGCTCCAAAATGATGTTTTGTTATTACTTTGTGTTGTATTCTTCCTCAAATGTGATCTGTGATCCCTTCCTTGATGACTTTGATCATAATCTTTTCTCTGCTTGCAATTTCTCTCCCAGTCATTCTCAGGTGTTAAGATTCTTCACAAGAATTTGATTTTAGCCTCTGGATTCATACCTGAACTACCAGATATAAAAGAGAACAAATTGTACTAATTGGTATCATTTATTAAGTCCCAAGTGTATGCCTGACATTATAGTTTTATGCACATCATCCTCATAAAAACCCTATGAGGCAGGTGCTATTATTATCCCCATTTTATGAAAGAAGAAACTGAGGTTTAGAGAAGGCAAGTAACTTGACGAAGGTCATGTAGATAATAACTGCCCAAGTCAGAAATGCAGCTTAAAACTTATGTTTTTAACCTTTAATTTTCTTCTACAACATTATTGACTGTATTCCCTATGCTGTACTTTTCATCTCCAAGCCTTATTTATTTTATAACTGGAAGTTTGTACTTCTTAATCTCCTTTATATATTTTGTCCATCTCCCACCCACCTCCCCTCTGGCAACCACCAGTTTGTTCTCTATATTGAAGAGTCTGGTTTTTTATTGTTGTTTGTTTGCTCATTTGTTTTGTTTTTTAGTTCCATGTATAAGTAAAATCATATGATATTTGTCTTTCTCTGACTTATTTCACTTAGCATTATGCTTACTAGGTCCATCCATGTTGTTGGAAATGGCACAATCTCATTCTTTTTTATGGCTGGTAATATTCCACTGTGTGTGTATGTGTGTGGGTGCATGTGTGTGTATTACATCTTCTTTATCCATTCACCTATCAATGGACACTTAAATTGCTGCCTTATCTTGGTTATTGTAAATAATACTGCAATAAACATAGGGGTGCAATATCTTTTTGAATTAGTGTTTTTGTTTTCTTTGGGTAAATACTCATTAGTGGAATTGCTGGAACATATGGTATTTCTATCTTTAACCTCTACTTTATTTATTTATGTTTATTTATTTAATTTAATTTTTAATATTTGTTTATTTTTGAGAGAAAGAGAGAGACAGAGAAAGAGAGATTATGAGCAGGGGAGGGGCAGAGAGAGAAAGAGAGAGAGAGAGAGAGAGAGTCACAGAATCTGAAAGAGGCTCCAGGCTCTGAGCTATCAACACAGAGCCTGATATGGGGCTCAAACTCACAAGCCATGAGATCATGAACTGAGCTGAAGTCGGATGCTAAACGAACTGAGCCACCCAGGTGCCCCTATTTTTAACTTTACTTTAAAATCTCTTTCTACATGAAATAAAAATTTCTCCCTTTTGACTTTGGTTTAATGTACTATAGTTTTACACAGAAGGCATACATGTAGTATGAAGAGAGAGTACTAACTTGGGCATTCCAGTTTCTAATTTTATTTCTACACAGATAAATTTTCTGTCTTTGGACACACGATTTCCTCTCTTTCAGTCTCAGTTTCTCTACTTCGAAAATGGCAGGTGAGTGGCAGCTGAGGTTGATTAGATGATCTGAGGTTCCCTTTATTTCTAATACTCCTGATACTATCTTAAAAAAAATCAACTCCCCATTATGCCAGAATATTGGTGACATAACTACTTGATTTTTTAGGTTTTAGTGTAATTGGATAACAATCTTACCTCTGAGGGGTCACCTTGTTCTATCACTTAGATAATTTTAAAAGCCTCCCATTGGTCTTCATGCTTCTACTTTTATGGATGAATTTCCACACACACATGACTGCTCCCCATTTATACTAAACATCTCAGAAGAGTTTACTATATTGTATTTACTACTCTCTCTTTTCTTTCTAATCATGTTCATCTTCATCACTCCACTGAAACTTTCTTGTCAATGGCACAATGACCTCCATCTTGTTACATTGAATGACTGATAATCAAGCCTCATCTTACTCATCCAGTCAGCAATGTTTGTTACCGCTGACCACTCCTTCTTCTTGAAAGTTTCTTTACATGACTTGTGCTATGTCACTGTCTCCTGCAGTTCCTCCTATCTCACTGTCTATCTCTTCTCAGTGGGGTTAGTTGCCTCTAGGGCTTTTTCTTCAGCCTTCTTCTTTTTTCTCTCCATTCTTATACCCTAGGTAATCTGAGTCAGTCCTTGGCTTTAAATATCATCTCTATAGTAATGACTCACAAATTGATATTGTAACCTCAAGAACTCTCCCGAGTGCCAGACTCCTACAAATTCCCTCTTCATTGGTCTATTTGGATTTATAATAGGTGTCTCTAATTTAACATGGCCAGGACTCTTGATTTTCCTTTCACACCCAAGAAAATTCTCACATCTTCCTCAGTATCTCCTGTCTCAGGAAACAACACTGCCATTCACTCACTTGTTTAATCTCCAAACCTAGGAGTCATCCTTGGTTGCTCCTTTCTCACATCTCCAAACAAATCTAGCAACAAGTCCTCTTGGCTCTCCTTTCAAATATTTTATCCCCCATCAGTGATAAATACTTTGTATTTTAATATTATTTGATTTGATCATATCAAGATTAGTACCTACTATGACTGGGAAGCAGATAATATAAAGAATTTACTGCTGGGAATTTTGCAGTGAAATGCCTCTAGGCCTTTGGGTAATTATGAAACATTCACCATATCATATGGAGCCACATAACAGTGACTACAGGAGGAAAGCTGCACATCATTCTATCTCTTTGCTATATTTAGGTTACTGCATTAGTGTGCAACATATCACTTTCATTCGAATGTGATGGGCAGCTTTGAAACATCTACCACTTTATAGGTTGGATTATAGAGGAGTGGGAGTTCATGCTGTAGTTGAGTTAGTCAGGGAAGGCTTTGTGGGAAGAGGGGAACTTGAATTAAACCTTACTGTATGGATTAGAGTATATTAAATACAGAGAAAAAGAAGAGTATTTAAGCAAGAGAGGAGTTTTGGAGACAAAAGTATAAAATGTGGGGTTATACAATTTATAAAAGTTTATAAAAGTTTAAACAAGTTATAGGTGAAAAGTTTTACATTGTAGATTTCACATTTTTTTAACCTGATGTTTATGGAATATGTATTTCATAGGCAATTGCTGTGCTTTAAGTGTGTTGTTATATTTAATTATTGCAACAATACTATGATGTGGGTACTAGGTTTGTTTGTTTGTTTTTTGGATGTGGGTACTATTTTATTTTACTTAATTTTTGTGGGTACTATTTTAAATCTCGTTTTGCACAAGAAGAGACAATGGCTCAGGAAGGTAAATAGACTTGCCTAAAATCATGTAGCAAGGGCTAGAACAGGGACTTAACCCCAGGCATTTGGATCTTAGAGGCTCTGCTCATCACCACTCTGCTACAATTCCTCCTGGAGCAATATTACCCTGTGGTGTGCAAGTGTAGAGAGAGTAGAACTTTCAGGTATGCAGAAGGAACATATTTTTGTCTTTAATACTTCTAAGAAAGACAAGCTTAGCCTATTTTCAGAAATAGGAGTTATTGCAAATTTTAGTCACCCTTCATGGACACAAACAATGTTCTGGATTCTGATACTTTCAAACCTGGGATATATGGCAGACCTTATAGAAAACTGACAGCTAGCTCAAGCCGCTTCACAAATATGCCATACCTTTCATAATAAGGGATCTAAATCAGCCAGTTTGTCATGACTCATCATGAGGCATCTGTTGGATGGGGTTTCATGTCAAGCCAATTGGAGGTGGTTTTGAAGATGGAGGTCATGGGGCTTGTATGAAGATGTAGCCGTTACTCAACTTCTGCTGTTTCTCACCATGTGGAAATAGAGGGTCAGATGATCTTCAAGAGATGCAAAATCTGAGTTAAATATCCTGCTTTTAAAAATATTGACAATAAATTAAAATGAAAATAACAAAGCACTGTTTGGGCCAAAGAAAATGGACCAGTTTGCTACTGCTGACTTCGATATGCCTCTTCAGTTTTGGGAGCCATCTGGCTTTTTTCAAAACTGGCTTTGGGATTAGTTTCTCCAGGAGACTTCTTAATGAAATTTTCAGGAGTGACTTAGTGACTAAGTTGGATTGCCCTTGGTGACCAAATCTGATGCGGCCAAAACCTTTTCATTTTGTTTTTTATTTTTTATTTTTTATTTTAGAGAGAGAGTGCACAAATGGGGGAGAGGGGTGGATGGAGAGAGAGAGAGAGAGAGAGAGAGAGAGAGAATTCCAAGCAGGCTCCACACTTAGTGTGGAGCTCAACACAGGGCTCAATCCTATGACACTGGGACCACAACCTGAGCCAAAATCAAGAGTTGGGCAGTCAACAGGCTTGATCCACTCAGCGCCCCACTCTTTCATTTTCAAGGCCTCCAATTCTCCTGTGTCCATGCCAACTGACCTCCTAAATATCCTTCTGTATTTGTGGAGGTTTGAAGAGTCTAGAATCAATGACCCAGCAGTGTGTTTCAGAAGTACCACATCCGGAATGAATCACCCGTCATTCCCTTTAATAGATCAGTCATCAGGGGGAACCTGATTGCTCCCCTATCCATATCATACTTTGATTCATTTACACTTAAGTGATGAAAGTGGTCTTTTTTTCCTCTCTCTTTAAATGGATACTAACACAGGAGGGGCTTGGGGAGTTGTAAAGGGGAGTGCTGACTCCTTGGACACGCTCTTGGTTGCATTCTCAAATGGCCCACTCAATTAGGGGTAATATTTCATTGACTTATGTGTATGATGGCTCCCTAGCCAGCAGTGTGTGATGGCTCCCTAGCCAGCAGTCCTGAGGCAGGACTTTGGGCTTTGAAAACAACTCTTCATCACCTTTATGTCTGGGGCTGCGTTGGCACAGCCCAGATTGAAGGAATTGTTTTCATCAGGCGGAGAAGCCACAGTCTCTGGCTGGAATGTCTTGACTTGGCTGTTTTCACTTGTCAAAAGAATGGATATTCTGACACTATCTGGGGCTGGGTTCATGCAACTTCATTATCTACATGTTAAATCTGGCCATTCAGGTACCTTTCTGGATTGTCTATCAGGGTAAAAAAAATTTGTTGGATCAAAAAAAAAATCAGGCTCTTTACATCCCTTCTTACACAGATAGTATAGCTGCATTTGGATAGCCAGTTCCTACAGAAGGCTTTAGGTCAGTGCTTGCTCCAAATTGGCCTCAGGTTCAAGTGTGAAGCATGCAGTTGCCTTGTTTGTATTTCCATTAATGACACAACTTTCACACAATGAGAAAGTGTGTGTGTCTATCTTTGTGTGCTCTAGTCTCTAGGCATAGAAGACAATGGCGGAAATTTTCCTAGTGGTTGGGAGAATGTATGATGTAGGTGACCTTTTACTCTAACTATAAGACTGGCTTGATCTGAATCTATATTAAGTAACTGATTGGATTCAGTGATAAAATGTTTTCAGTAGAGAAATGTCAAACATCCTTCTATGGCTATAGCTTTGTCTCTGAATTAGTGGCTAGGTATAATCTGTGGCCAATACAAAGTTTGGAAAGCAGCTGCCATTGGAGGAATATGGTAGTCTCGTGAGGGCAAGAACTACAATAATAAAAGTGAAGATAAACTCAGTATACTATGTAGAGATACCTTTCTGATAATGTCCATGGACTTAATTAATCACAGCAACCTACAAGGTCATTACTATTATTATTACTGTTTTATAGATGAGAAAACAGAGGTATGGAGGGTAAGTCACTTGTCCAAGGCGATACAACTAGAAGTAGCAAAACTTGGGCTTGAAAATAGTCCACCTGATTCAATGCTCAACTACTCTACCCCTTGATCATACTTTTCTTGTTCCATGGTTGAATCCCCAAGTCTTGAACAGTGCGTGGCACCTAGTAGATGGGTTGGATAAATGTTAATGATTGGATAAAAGCCATTTAAAAGATGTGAATTTCCATATAAATGTCAATTTTTATTGTTATGGCTGATGCTCTTATTGTTAATAATAACAGTTACTATATATTGGGCTTGCTCTTCTTGGTGCCAGGCACCAAGCTAGCACTTTGAAAACATTATTTAATTTTCTCCTCATACCAATTTCATTTGGCAAATAGGAACACTGAGGCACTGAACACATAATTATTTACATTTAGGAGTTCTTCTAGAAAATAACAGTACCAGAACTTAAGCAGGGTCTTCTCTTACTTCCAAAGCTCAATTGCCTTGACTATCAGTGCTTATGAAAGCTTTTAATTATTTATTTTGTCAAATAATTTTCTTCTTGATATTTTC
Source organism: Cryptoprocta ferox (assembly GCA_028646485.1). NCBI lineage: Eukaryota > Metazoa > Chordata > Mammalia > Carnivora > Eupleridae > Cryptoprocta > Cryptoprocta ferox. The sequence continues at coordinate 97,689,428 of CM053572.1, read as the reverse complement.
TCAGGATAAAAAAACTACTGGGATGATAAGCAAACATCAGCATTTGAGATGCATTCAATTGACAAATATCCGTTGGATGATATAAAAATATTGTGCTAAAAATGGTATAGGGCAGCATTTTTCAACACTTCAGTCTTTGTGCATCATCCTCATGATTTTTGCCATATCTAAATTCCATGTGAACTTTACTTAATATTTTTCTACATAAATTCATTTTTGAAAACTATTAATATGTTTACATTCCATAGTCATGATGTTTTGGGGAATTCTTAATGTATATACTTCTAGGACACATTAAAATTATATTGATACCAACAGAAATACTCTCTACTTAGTATATAGTGATGTTTACTCTAGTAATATTTTCCCCTTAGAGAATATACATGTACTACCATCTAAAGCCATTTTTCACACTACCTTTAGTTCACTTATCACTCTGTAGGAAATACAGAGGATACAAAGATACATAAAAATTTGCTCTACCTGCATATAAAGCCAACCTCAGGGTAATCTATGAAGAAAACAATAGTTTGGGGAAAGGGAAATGAACCATGCAGGCTCCTAATAGCTTCCATTCAACTGTCCCTCAAGGACCTCACACTATCTTTGAGGGAAACAACCTCTATGACAGGGGATGGTCCGATAGCAAGGAAGGAGTTCACAGGAGGCAGTAGACACTGGGCTGGATAGTAGAGTTTCCTTCAGGGTGGCAGGATTAAGGAAGAAATGTGAGGTGTTTACTACCTCCAGGTGCCCACAGGAGCCCGGTTTCCTGCTAGATAGTTCTTTAACTTCCAATTTGCATCCCACTCCTTCAGTGTATGCAGCTCTGACCCAGGTCACAAATCAGATCCGAATTCAAGTCTCAAGAGCAAAAGGGTCATATTTCAGGTCATCTCCCCTTTGCATTACACTGAAACTCACCTTTTTCACTTTCTTCTTTTTAATTTTTCAGTCCATAGCATATACATTCTGTTTTCAATTTTGTGAAGAGTAACAAAAAAAAATCTAATCCAGTTTTTCAAAACACTTAATTTTTAAAGGAAAAATAGTCTCTTTTTTCATTTTAATACTCTAGTGCTTAACAAGTGGTATTTACTTACCAACACAATCTATGTAATTTTTCACCAAGATAATGCATTTGTTTTTCTCTCGTCCATTCTAACACTTACTGTCTTCTAGTGCTTGCTATTAAAGATTGAGAGGAGTTAAAGATGTAAGCCAAAGCAGGCAATTTCCTGAAGAGAAGAAATGTACCTTAAATGATTTCCCTTTGTTAGATCTTTTTATTCTCCTTTCATTTGGCTCTTTATGGAAAACAAAAAAGGGAAAAATGGGTGACAAATGTGTCTTGGATCCAAAGAGGTGACAGGAAACCTCTGAAAGCAGAATTTAAAAAAATTAATTTCCTAGAACCAGAGTTGGAGCTGGCCTTTTAACACTGTTGCACATTAATGCTGCTTCCCCTCCCACTGGGGAGCTAAGGCCCAAGTGGCAATCATTACTGCCAATAGCACAGTTACCCAATGGATTCCTGGAAGGGCTCACTTAAAAGATTCAGCCAGATCCTCTCCAGGGGCTTCCAGTTCCCATCATCCCAGGAATGAAATATTTAGTATCATCTTTCTGCACCTGAGGCTGCCATGGATTAAATTCTTGCTGCCTCCATTACTGGGGCAGCCAAGAGCTCAGGCTGTAGCGATTGGATGTGAAGTGCTTAATGGCTGCACTTGGCTGAGAAAAGGAGAAGAAAAGAATAGGCCAGAACCATAGTCATTAGTGTTGATCAGAGGCTGGAGAATAGACCTTCCAGAGAATAGACCTTCCAGAGATGCCATGGCCCAAGAAAGAATGTACCTGAATTCCCCCCTTTCTTTCCCCCACCTGCCTGCCACCAGACAGTATATTTTGAAATCACATTCTTTCTATTATCTATCTATCTATCTATCTATCATCCATCTATCTATATCTATCTAATCAATTATGGTCATCCATACAACACAAACAAACCTCTACAAATGGTGCTGCATGATAGGTCTTAATCTGGACAAGTTCACATTGGTTTTCTTTTTCTTTCTGTTCCAGAAATGTGTCCCTTTCCCCCAAAATCTTGTCTTCAGTTCTCTACTTTTTACTCTCTATGCTCTCTTTACATCAGCTCCCATCACTTATGAACTATGGGGATGAGTTCCAAATCCACTCCCTTGGCGTAATTATCTTCTTAGCACATATTCACTGCTTAACAAATGCTTACTGAATGGTTGAATGATGAAGAAATATCATTTCCCCCAAGTTCTAGATGTACCTTCTAACCATGTATAGAATATCTCTTACTGAATGTCTGTGGTAGGGTAAATAATAGCCCCCCCCCCCCCCAAATATGTTCATGTCCCAATCCCTGGAACCTGTGAATATTAACTTAGATGACAAAAAGTGTTTTGCATATGTGATTAAGTTAAGGATTTTGAAATGGGGGGGGGTTATCCAGGATTAATCCGATGGGTCTGTTGTAATTACAAATGTGGTTGCAAGAGGAATGAAGGAGGACAGAGAAGAGCTATGTGATGACAGAACCAGAAACTGGAGTGATGTGACCAGATCCAAGAAATGCTGGCAATCCCCAGAATGTAGAAGAGGCAAGGGACAGATATTCCCCTGGAGCCTCCAGAAGGAACCAGCTCTGCACACACCTTGAGTTTTATTCTGTAAGACTGACTTTGGAGTCCTGATCTCCATAACTGGAAGAAATTAACTTGGTGTTGTTTAAAGCCACTGTTTGTGGTAATTGGTTATAGTAATAATGGGAAACTAATACAATGTCTTATGACAACTCTACCTTAACAATCCCGAAGACAAACTCACTGCTTCTCCAAATTCCACCCATCACCCTTACCCAATGGCTAGCTCACCCTCACAGTCTCTTGCACAAGGGAGATCTAAGTCTCCTTTGCTTTCCCTCTCTTCCTTAACCTTTCAGTCATTCTATACCTGGAATGTTTCTCTAATCTTTCCTCTTTATTTGTAATTGGCAATATCCCCAGTAGTTAGAACATACCTCCTGGCATATAGTAACTTCTCGAGAAATGTTTGTTGATTGAATGTGAGTTGTGACTCCTTTCCTGATTCCTTTAAAATATTCTTTCCATTTCCAAAATCTCTGAGGGGAGAGGCAGTATCTTTTCCCATATTCCATACAGTTCTGGAACATGCGGTCATCCAAATATGGCGAGCTAATAATCGGACTTACTCCTTGTCACCACTCGACTATTGAATAATGTTAGTGGGTGGTGAAGAGCACCAGTTTGGGAGTTAGATGGAATTGAGTTTATCTCCATGCTCTGTAATTATCTTGTTGTGTAATTCTTTCTGGCAAGATACTAACCTTTTCAAATGGCAGTTTCTTCAACTATAAAATGGGATAACGATTGCACTCACCTTTTGGGTTATTCTAAGGAATGTGGTGGGGTCTGGCTCAGGATAATAAATGGTCAATAAGTATGAGCTCCTATCATTATTTCCCTGTGGACAAAGGAAGACCCACATTAAGCCTCTTAGTTAGCAAGTGGCTGGAGTGTGGCTTGTATATTCATGTGTGTATGTGTGTGTGTGGGGGGGGTACAGCAGCATTAGCAGAGAAGGAGGGCAAAGAATGGGGGTGGGGAAGGCAGAGAGGCATGCATTTTGCATTCAGTAATCGAGTACAATTTGGAAACACTTGCCTTGTGTAGCCCTCAGCTGCCTGTGAAATTCATCTGAATCTTGTTCCGTTGGCCTATGGGGTATTTTCAAATACAAATTAGGTTGGCCAGAATTCCTTTTCTGCACCAACTCTCCTGGGTGCAACTTAGAGGTTATTAAGATGCCTAATAAAAGGAGAGAGCACATTTAATAACATTACCATGAGCTCGACGGAGCTGAGCTATGCGGGCCCACCGTGCCCCAGAGCCCGCAGCCTCCTGCCACTGGTGCACTTGCTTAGAAGAGGCCCTATAATTATCCACATTTAAAAAACACCATTAAATCCATCGAGGCAGTCATGTCCCATTTGCAGGGCCTTTCTGCCCACATTCCCCGGGAGACTCAGGGCCTGGCTTCTGGAGGTGGGAGGAGGAGAAGGAATAGATGAAAGTTCTTGGGCTAACATGATGGCTGGTTAAATTCACAAAATGGCAGATCTGTTAAGCACCATTGTCATCCTTGTAGGACTTGTCCTCCTTTTCTGTATCTATTTACCAGATGTTTATTGAGTATTTGCCAAGTTTCAGCACTATACCACCGCTTCTCCTGTAGGATTCCATTTAATCCTTACAACAACTTATTCGGTAGGTCAGTGGTTCTCAGTAAGCTGTGATTCCCTCACCCTCACCCCCAGGGGACATGTGGCAATGTCTGGAGACATTTGTGGTTGTCACAGCTGGGGTGAGGGGTGTTACTGGCATCTAGTGGGCAGAGACCAGGGGTGTTGCTTAACACCCCGCAGTAAGAAAGCAGGCCATGATCACAGTTACCTGGCCAAATGTCAATAGTTGGGCAACTTGGTGGTAGATGCTACTCCAGAGTGATTATGGGATTGTCTGATGTCACACAGTGGTAAGTGCTGGAGCTGTCAGAGACTGAGCTCTCATCACTGTGCTAAATGGTTCCTAATGGCCCCCTCTGCAGCCATGATTGCAGCTGAGTTTCCTCTCTGCCCTCACAATAGCCAATTGCAATTACATTTATTGGGAATCATATGATGTTTGCTTTGATGGGAGTTATTTCCTACAAAGAAGATTCCATTGAGCACACATAAAATTGTTGCACAACTTGAATGTATTAGTGGCCTGCACAAGAGTGGAGTCTCCATTTAGCTTTCACCTACATGAAATGTGAACATATTATTCTTTTTCAGGCTCCTGATATCTGGTTTCAGAAATACTTCACTCCAAATAAAGAGCCTGTTGTGGTTATAGAGGTAGTGATCTGTGGGGGGAGCATTTGTTGGCTTGGAGCAGCACACGGGAAATGGTACCAGTCTGGAGCCAGGTGCTCTGTTCTGTTTGGCCTCCGGGCCTTTGCACAGCCTTTCCCTCTGTTAGGAGCACTCCTCCTTCTCTTCTGGCTCATTTTTTTTTCTTCCTTCAGATCTCAATTTAACAATTATCTCTTGGGAAGCTCTCCCTAGATCTTGGTTAAGCATCTTGCTGTGTGCTTTCTGAGCACCCCAAGTCTTTTAGATCAGCTCTCTCCTTAAGGAATATAATGAACTACATATGTAATTTAAAATTTTCTGGTAGCCACGTTAAAAAAATTAAATAAGGGACAAATGAAATTAATCTTAATAATACATTTTATTTAACTCAGTATATCTACAAAATTAACATTTCAACATATAATCAATACAAAAGTTATTAATGAAATATTTTACATTTTTTGAACTAAATCTATGAAATCTGGTGTGTATTCTATACTTATAGTTTAACTCAATTTAGATGCTGAATTTTCAGTGGTTAAAGTGAAATATACTTCCAAAACAACAAAGCTGTATTTAATAGAAAAATGTTTTATACTGCCTTAGTTTTTAAATTTAAATTTATTAAAATTAAATTAAATTAAGAAATTCAGTTTCTCAGTTTCAGAAGCCACATTGTAAGCGTTCAATAGCCACATGTTCTAGATTATTACACGTTACAGTTAATTGAAATTGCCTGTTGATTTGCCTCTTCCTCCCACTAGATTATAACCTTTTTGTGGTCAAGGATTAGGTCTTATTCACTACATTTGCCAGTGCCTGGCACAGATTTTGGTACATAGTAGGCACTCAATAAATGTCTGTTGAATGGCTTGATCCTTCTTTAATCATGGCTTTGCCATTGATTTACTGTGTAATCTTCATAATTCAGGATCTTCTATAATAAAATGGGAGTTTGGGACACTTTTACAAGTCTGTCCCACTGGACAGTAACAAATATCATGTGATCCAAGGGATGTGTGGTCAAACAACTGTGAGAAACACAGAGCTTAATAAAAGGAGCAGGCTTCTTTACTGCATGACTTCTCAGTGCACTGTGACTTGCCAGTATTAAAATTTTAATTTAATTTAATTTTAATAAATTAGAAATTTCAAATTAAAGAGGATGTCATATTATCCTAACATATATGACCATGGACATTTTTATTGTCAGAGCATTTGCAGGACTGATGCTCCCTAGAACACAATCCAGGAATGCCTGAGTTGCCATGGGCTCTTTACCTGTGACATCTCTCCAGATTTAGTCTGTGTTTAGGGTGATGGTTTTAAGTTTTATTAAATCTATCCCTTGACAAAATAGGGGTGGTAGAGGAACAACTCACTCTTCGCCATCATGTGACTCAGGATCAATGCCTTACCTTACTTAAGAACAGATTGTTTCCAGATTAGGAAGTAGGAGTTCTTCGAGTAATTGCACATTGTCAGAGGGGCAGTGACAACAATCTTCATCTATTTATTTCCTCCTCCCATCATACATGAAAAGGTGTACAATACAAACATATTACTTGGCCTTTTCTTAATGGCCAACATAGTGTTTGCAATGAAAAGGCAATGTTTGATTCCCATTAGGAATGAATTATTAGATTGAACTATATGAATTTACCAATATTTAACCACTTTTGTCCCACAAATATGACAATTTCATGTAGTTCAACCTACCAGTTATAATAAGTCCCTCTACTCATAACAATTAGTGGAAAGCTGAGGTGGAATTATCTTTCTAAAGAAAAATAGTTTAGGGGTGGCCAGTCGCTCAGTCTGTTAAGTGTCAAACTTCGTCTCAGGTCATGATCTCACAGTTTGTGAGTTCGAGCCCTGTGTCAGCTCTGTGCTGACAGCTCAGTCCTGGAGCCTGCTTCAGATTTTGTGTCTCCCTCTCTCTCTCTGCCCCTCCCCCACTCATGCTCTGTCTCTCTCTCTCTCTCTCTCTCTCTCTCTGTCTGTCTCTGTCTCTCAAAAATAAACATTAAAAATTTTTTAAAAAAGAAAAATAGTTTAGAAATATATAGCAAAGTATTTTTTTTAGATGTGAAATCACTATATTTAAACCTTCTCAAGAGAAAGTGTTGAGAATTATGTGTCAAGTAACAGACCAAGCCATGTACACATCATGGATTCAGATTGTAGCCCACAGAATAAATTTTTATGTATCATAGAGTCATTATTGAATTATTACCCAGTCCTATTTTCTTCATGCTAAGAAAGCCTAAGTTTTTCATCTCTTCTTCACAGGTCTAATATTTATCCTTTAAGGCTTTTTCAGGTTCCCATCATCCCACAGCTATGTTTTCGTGTCCAAACCAGTAATTAATGGTCTTAGTAATTTTTGTTTGGCACCTTTAATCAATGGTCTTCATCACTGTGGACAATGTTACTCCAATCGGGTCAGTTAATAATCACTCAGCATCTTTAACTTGTTCACCCTGGCCATAGTCTTCTCATCGTGCAGTTTTGTACTCAGAATGCCAAATGCCAGGACCTGAATCTTGGACCAACAAGCCATGAGGAGGCTCAGCAAGAGCAGAAAGGACATTTGGTTTGATGTCCAACAAACTTGTTTTCAAGGCTAGCCCTGCACTTGACCAGTGACAGATCTTATTCACATTAGTTAATGTTCTCAGCCCCATGTTTACCAGCTTATTATAAAAGATTTTATAAAGGATACAGATTAACAGCTCAATGAAGAAATACATAGGGTGAGGTCTTCAATAGTCCCTAGATCAGAAGCTTCTGTCCCCACGGAATTGGGGTGCACTGCCCTCCTGGCATGTGAATGTGTGCACCAATCTGGAAGATCTTACAGCAAAGTTTTAAATATGTGTGTATATATAACTCTGCAATTCTATATCCAGGAATTTATCCCAAGACCTTAAAGAATAAATACACAAAGATGCATGTACAGGGATGTTTGTTGAAGTGCTATTTATAACAGCAAAAATTGGAAGCCATTTGAATTTCAAATTGGTTAATCATAGTAAATCTATACAAAATATAAGGACAGCATTAAAATGGTGATGTGTATCTGCACTTATTGGCATAGAATGATGTCTATGGCATATTTTTAAGGAAAAAACAGTAGATTTCAATTTTAGCATTTGTAATATGTTCTCATTAAAATATTTATTTGTAAGTATAATATGTATAGGTATAGAAACATATCTTAAAGGATTTATGTAAACATATTAATAGAAATTCTATCTGGATGATAAGTGTAAAAGAGATTATCTTCCATATGGGATAATACCTGAATTGTCCTTCATATGTAATGCCCTGACATTCCTATTGTTGGAATTTCAAGGCTTTTGGCCCGGGTAGATTGGGTGGGTGGAAGATGGAGACAAATTTGTTTGTTTTAACTATATGGACTTCTGACTTAAGCTCTCTGTGAGTTTAACTTAGGGAAAAAATATTCTAGATTGGCCTTATAATCTAGGAAATGATTCTATGTTACTCTAATATATATTAATACTCTATATGAATAATAATGTCTTGCTTTCAACTAGCTTTTTGAAATGCTGGCACACACATCACATCACTTCCCTTTACTGAGTACTTGCTATGTGGTTTTGCACACATCCCTATTTCTGTTATCCTTACAAGATAGGGAAACTCCCCATTTTGCTGGTGAGGAGACTGAGCCTCAGGGAGGACAAGTAACACAAGATCCCCCTGCCAGTGAAGACTAGGTTGGCGTTTTTTCCATTGAATCATATTTTTACTTGCATTATTTTACAGTAAATCACCTTCCATCTGATTTCCCCAACATACTCTACATGCCTGACCCTCCTCCAAACTTTTCAATCAGGTATGGAGTAGCACCATGAAGGTAGTATTGCAGTAAAACACAGCTCTTTGGGGTCAGACTTCTTGAAACTGAAGCCTACTCCACCACTTATTGGCTATATAACCCTGGGAAAGTTACTTTATTTTTTCACTCCTCCATTTTTCCTTCTGTAAAATGGGGGAATGATAGTATGAGTACCCTGTAGGCTTATGAGAGGACAAATTGAGACAACTCAAGTAAAGCAGTGTAGCTCAGTGTCTGGTTCATGGTAAGTGGTAGTGGGAAAATGTTAGCCCCTGTCACTAACCTCCTTTTTTTTTTTTTTTAATCATTATCCTTATAGAAACCTCACATGGGCCAAGAAGTGGAGTCAGAGGTTACATGCCTTGTCTAAGCCCGCATACCTGATAAAAGATGGAGTAGCTCTTTTAGTCTTCCCATTCAGCAGAGGGCACACATGTGTTGTGCTCAGTAGAGGACAGAAAGTGTAACGGGGGCTCAGGGTAGGAGGGTGTTTCTGCTGGTACTACATGCAGTAGGTAAATGGAATGAAACAGCAACTAATCCAGCCCAGCCCCAAACCACAAATGTCAACAGATATTTTATGGCAGAGAAGGTGCCAACGAACATGTCACATGCTCTTTTGAAAATAAATGAAGCCACATAGGGACTCTAAAGTAAAAAATAAGAACTGGGCTGTTTATGGATCTCCTCTGGCTCCAGTTTATGGTGTTTCAAATTCCACATCAGGAAGAGGCACTGTAGGAGGAGCCCTGCCTTATGATTGAGAGGTCAACGAGGTCTGCTGTTATCTAATTGCATCGCACCAGGCGAGTCATTCAGGGTCTCTGCTGCTGCATCATCACCAGTGGGGTAAATAAACTGTTCATGGGTTTGTTAGGAAGATGATTTCAGTATTGAGGTCTTGGTTTTGTTTCTCTAAGCTGAAGTTCAAGTGAAATAAATACAGTGGTCAGTTCCCCAAAGGGTTTGACACCTGCTTCCCCTTGGGAGCTGTGTAGGAGGTGCCTCTTGGAATCAGACAGCAAAGTTCCTTGGCAATTATCTAGTGATCCTTGTTCACTGGTTATTTATTTATTTATGGTCAGTGGTAGATCATTTTTTACAGAGGAAATTTAATGTAGAACCTCAATATACAAAACATAAAAGAAGAGTTGCTTTAGTTGGAACAAGAGGGCCACATTTGCCAACTTTTCTTGTACCAGAGGCATCTCTGTGGATCCTCTCCAGGACTAAGGATCCTAAGAGCATAAGTTGAAAATGTGCTCTTAAAGCTTAATAGGTACAGAATCACTGCTGGTTCCAAAGCAGATGCCTGGGCTCTACCCTGAAATGACAGAATCAGAATCTAAACTTTCCACAAGATACTCAGGTGATTCTGACATTCTCTAACATTCAAGAGTCATTGGCCTCTTCCAGTGCTTTCATTTTAAATGGGAGGAAACTGACATCCAGAATAGGGAGGTTACTTGTCCCCATAGTCACACAGCTAGGGATGGGTCCAAGTCTAACATCCAGGGGGCTCCTGGTGGCTCACTTAGACTCCTTAGTTGTAAGCAAGAGAAACTCTAGCTAACACAAGCAGAAGAACCCAGTGGAAGGCTATTTCATGGTGCATAAAATGGAAGAGAAAGCACGAGACCCAGGAGTCAGGGAAGCTCTGCTGAAGTAGATGACAGTAATCAACAGAGTGCCATCAGGATACCATTGCCAGGAAAAGTCAGTTTCCACCAGTGTTGGTCCTTGTGACACTTTATCAATAGTCAAAATCTTGGGGGAGAAAGTCTGATTGGTACAGCCTGGACAAGGAGATCCCCCCCGGCCAGGGATCACAGGGAACCTTGACAAACAGTTCCCGGAAGACCTCACTCACTGGGTGGTATAGACCTCACTAAGGTGATGCTACCATAGAAAGTGAAATGCATGTTAGGAGGAAATAATGACGAAAGCCTATGCACTCAGCCACCTTTTCCACCATACTAAGTTGTCCCTATGGTTAGGGTCAGTGCTTCCCACACACACACACACACACACACACACACACACACACAATTGAATTGAAATGAAGGGGTTAAGGTAAATTCTGTGGCTTAACTATCAGCCAAATGACATTTTAACAGCCTTTTTAGCATACCCTGGCTGGACTGAGACCTTCCCTGCAAAATGCCTTAATCCTTGGCCTCTAAATAGAGAGTTATTTTCAATTTCTTCAGTTCCTAATGTTTTAAATGGAACTACTGTTCCCCTTAGAGCACCCAGTGGCTGGCTGGAGACCTTTATTGATATATATATAAATTACCCCAATCCCCTCTGCTGCCTACAGATCCAATCATATTGAACTAATGCGCATATAAATAAAAACCTGAAAGTGTGGTTTATGGCAATAAGTAGTGCAGCCGAAGTTTATACCATTCTGCAAAGACACCTTGATACATTGCTGATAATCTTCATAATGTGTTTAAAGAGGCAGTGTGTCAGCTTAGGCTGGAGCACCCTGGGAACTGAATGGGAAATCTGATTCCCGAGCTTCTGATTGACCAAGAGAAGAATCTGTCCTGCCAGGAGGAGGCTTACCCCAGGCTATAAGGAGCCCAGAGGCTGGAAATCTTTTCCCAAAGTCTCCATAAAGAGATGGGCTGGCCTGTACAATGTATAGGGGTGGACTATACATTCTCCTGCCATCTTTCTGCAGCCTGTGTTCTGTGGTTAATCCTGATAGCAGACTGGCCTCAAAGAATCTGGGAATAAGCCAGGAGTGTTTTGCAGAGCAGAAGTCTTTTACCCCACCAGGATATTTCAGGGGACCCCCAGGAGTGATGTTTTTTTCTGGGAGAACACAGTGTACCCTCTCTTAGTGATGTACCTTTCCTTAGCTGTCTTCCATGTGTTCTGTGCACTGCAGCCAAAGCAATCTTTCTTGAAGGTAAATCTGATTATGGCTGCTCTGCACACTTTTCTCTCAATGACATCACTTGCCTTGTGAGCCTTTAAGGTTTTGAGCCAGGCCCACAGCTCAGCCTCATCAAATTCTGCACTCCCTAGCCTGCCTACTCCAACCATTGTGCTCTTTTCTTCTTTTTCTTTGTTGTGAATGTTGTTGTCTCTGCCTGGGCTGCTCAGTTCATACAACACAGGGTCAACTCCCCACCTGTTGGATCATCATCTTGTGCATATCTTCTGTTTCATTTAGGAAGATCCCCTATTTATTAGCCTTCTCCCCCCCCCCACCCCGCCATTATCCCATGAGTCTATAAAGTGCACTTCCTGTCATTATCTGAATCACACCCACCCATGTTCATTGTCTCCTTATTCATGTACATTTCCCTTATCCTTCCACTGAGAAATCATCTCTCTCATGTGTCTCATAATGAACTTATTACTTTTAACTTAATATCATATTGATTTATGTGTGTGTAATAATTCCCCTTCTGGTCTGGATATGCCTGGGACTGGTTCATCTCTGAATTCTCTGAGCTCCTACAGTGCCTTCCTATAATAGAGGCTTACTAAGTGTTTGTTGGTTGTAAGAATGAATGAATATATAAATGTTTAGCTGTTGGCCATAGCAGGAGATGCCAACCCTGGACAAGAACTCAAAGTGGGGACTTTGGGCAGTAGGTATGAAAAACAAGAAGCTACCTGTTGCCTGGGAGCCTGGGAATAGGGGGTGAATAGCATAGAAGTATAGGGTGGAGGATGGGGTACAGAGGTAGATAGGGGAGGGTGGGAAGAAGGAGCTGTTCTGTTTCTGAGCATTTTGCCCAGGACAAGCCCTGAAGCTGAGCCCAAAGAGGAAACAGAGGCAAAATAAGGAAAACACATCGTTCTTGCTCTGTAAGAAGTGGCTGGCTATGTGTGCCTCAGAGATTGGGCACAATAATCTCTTTGGGGTTTGGGAAGAAAATGTTGGAATTTGTATTTGTATAGATTTCTCATTTAAGAATATTTTTTAATATGTTTTAATATGTCTCTATTATATTAGTGTTATATATATGCAACATGAACATAAATACATGCATATATAAATAGATATCTATATATTAGACTGGATGACACAATGTTTTGTTTTAACTAGTGGAATATGCAATCAAAGAAGTTTACACACTGTTACTTTAAAGACTCAATCCCAGTGCTGAGCTGAAGGCTGCCAATACTTCTAACCTTGAGCTGATATTAATTTCATTTATTATCCAGGAAAAAATGTAAGGAAGTTCCTTTAGTTTACCTGTTTGTATGTTGTTTTAGGATCTGAGCTAAAGTCCAGTATAATGTTGTAATAAAGTTCACTGGCCTTTGGATTGTTCAGCCTTTGTAATTCTGGCTCTGCCACCTGCTAGCAGTGTGATCTTTGGCAAGTCAACATCTCTGGGTCTCAGTTTCCTCATTTATAAACTGGGATTAATATTAGTACTTACCTCAAAAATTTAATGTGAAACACTTAGTAAAATGCAGGGCACATAATTCAGGCTCATACCTCAGAGCTACGAAAGGACCTGGTCTAGGAATGTCAATCAGCTGATGACCACTTCTTCCCAAGCCCATAGCAGACATCACTAATTGATCACAGCTTTTTTCCTTCTGGATTTAGACTAGACCTCAGGATTAGGTCACATAATGATTTTTCCCCCGTGGGGGCAATTGCAATCTCTGAAAAGCATTTGCTATGAGAAGCTGCTAATGTACAGAAACAACCTTGTGGACTTTCTAGCAGCAGGAGAGATCCCAGTGAGACTTGAGGAAGAGCTTTTCCTATTTAGGATCCCAGTGGGATGTTATCAAGCAGGTCTTTGAAAACTTTCCTCTAGGGATTTTTGGGGCTATGGCAACAACAATGAGGATAATGCCTCACATTTTGAGCAGTGCTTTATAGTTTTCAAAGCACTTTCATGCACATTTTCTAACTTCATCTTCATAGCAACCCTGCCTGGCAAAGCAGAGCAGGCATTAGAATCAGAAAAATAGCAATTTTTTTTTAAGTGAAAAGAACCCTAGAGACTTTGGCCAACCTTCTCATTTTATAGACAACAAAATTGATGCCAGAGAGGATGACTTGTTTATGGTAACTTACTTGAAACCCAGGCACTTGTGTTCTACTTCTTGGTATCACCTACTGTTCCTAGTAAATGCTTAATAAAGATTAGTTGAAAAAAGGAATGAGTGAAGGAATGACTCTAGAAATGAAGGTAGTTTCTTGGTGGCTAAATCAGGACCACTAGAATCTTTTATCTGATGGGGGGGGGAAGGGAATATTTTCCCCAAAGTCCCCTATACCTATTAATTGCCATTGCCCGTATGTTCACCTGGAAGTACGAGCAGGTTTCAAATATGAGAAATGGTTCAGCACAGGTTTTGGCTTATACCAGAAGCTATAAGCTTTTGGGGAGGAAATACTATCATTTTGAGAAAAAGTGTAGGTGGGGAGTCTAAAATTCCATCGTGTTTGAGTTGGAGATGGAGAAGGAACATTTGTTGGTGATGATTTTGAAATACTAGTCTCTTGAAGTTTTAACAATCCCATAATGTTGAAGTTTGCTTTACCTGTGGTTACAGCAGTACGTGGGCCCTCTTTTCTGATGCTCACACCCATCCTTCCCACCGTTAGGTCTAAGGAGATCCCACCTCTTCCATGTTGCATGTTTCCCTTAGGGAGGAGGGGGGTCCCTACATGGCTGGTCTTATAGGGAAGCCTAATTTGGATTGGCTCTGTGATATAACAGGGTCCCATGGAAATAATGAGGGTGTGGTTTATTGGTATTTGGGGAAACTAGCCTAGCACCATGAATATTTTCCCTAGGGGTTAATGTAAATTAATTCCCTCCTTTCTTGCTTTTGAATTAAATGCTGACTCTTCCATAGGCACTCTAAAACCATCAGGAAGTAACAGTTAGGAGATGAGGCAAAATCGCTACAAGTGAGGTAATTAAGTGATAATTTGTAGATCTGACTGGGATTAAGATGGGTCACAATGATAGCATTAGGAGTTCAGTAGAGGAGTTCACTATAGGCTATCATGTGGAACTTGAGCTGGATGTAGAAGAGCCATATCTATATTACTTAACAAATACTATAAAGCATTTTTTTAGTATGCCAAGCACTATTCTTAGTAACTTATAAATATTGAATCATTTAATCCTTATAACAAGCATATTAAGTAGATAATATTATCACCATTTTATAGGTTAGGAAATCCAAGTAGATAGAGCTTAGGTAACTCACCAAAAGCAAAGGTGGGATTTGAACCCAGGCAGTCCAGTGTCCAAAATCTTAGCTACTACAGTGCTACCTCTCTTGGAGTAAGGAATTTGGAGGGCAGAGGGCAGGGGAAAAGTGTGAGCAACACATGAAGAAAGAGTTAGTATTTACAATGGGTACAATATTCAGGAGAGTCTGTTGGGTTGGAGTACAGAAGTTAATACTGTTACCAGCGGAAAATAATGAAAACAGGTAAATAGGGTAGGGTCTGATTTTAGTTAGTGGTGAATGGAATAGAATAGAATAAAGTAGAATAGAATCTGATAATAGATTTGTGGTAGTTTTAGATTAAGTCCATGGATTCTTTGATATTCCTCTTTTCAAGAGGTAGAGCTTGGTTGCCCTCACCTTATGTATGGATTAGTGACTCACTTCTAGTAGAATACAGCAGAAGTGATGGCGTGTGACGTCCAAGACTAGTTCCTAAAGGCACTGTGGCTTCCTCCTAGTTATCTCTTTTGGGTCTCACTTTGAGGGAAGCCAGCTGTCAGTTTGTGAGGACACTGAAGAAGCCCTATGGAGAAACCCACCTGGTGAGGAATTGAGGCCTCCTTCCAACAACCATGTGAGCAAGCCTTCAGCAAGTGGATCATTCAGCCTTGGTCAGGCCTTCAGATTATTGTAGCCTTGGCCAACAACTTGACTGCTGTCTCATTTTAACAGCTAAGCTTCTCCTGGATTTTTGACCACAGAAACTGGAAGATAATACTTGTTTATTGTTTTAAGCTGCCAAGTTTGGGGATAACTTGCTATATAGCAGCAAATAATGAGTGCAGCCCTCAGTGCTATGTTGAGTTTAGACTTTATCTTATAATCCTAGCCCTGTGCTAGGATATGGAGTGCCTGGTTGATAACTGGGTCCTAAAGTGAATTAAAGATGAGAGGGAGCCATTGGACATTTTTAAGCTGGTGAACATGATGACAGTAATCGTTTTTTTAATTTTTTTTAACGTTTTATTTATTTTTGAGAGAGGGATCGTGAGTGGGAGAAGGGCAGAGAGAGAGAGAGAAAGAGAGACAGAGGAAGACACAGAATCGGAAGGAGGCTTCAGGCTCTGAGCTGTCAGCACAAAGCCCGATGCGGGGCTCGAATTCACAAGCTATGAGATTGTGACCTGAGCTGAAGTTGGACACTTAACTGACTGAGCCACCCAGGAGCCCCTGACAGTAATCTTTTAGAAAAATTAATGCAGAATGGGTGGGCAATGAATTAGGGGTGGAGGACATTTGTGGTAGGGAGGCAATTCATGCTGTTGAAATGGCTTAAGCATGTAAGGCTTAGGTTTAGGGTGAGGGGAAGGAACAAAGCAAATATAAGTTCCATAAGAGTTGGCCCCTGCTGGTCTCTCTTTACCACTAGAGTCGCAGAGCCTAGCATAGTACCTGGTACACCATAGATATTCAATAACATTTATTGAATGAATGATTAGATCAGTGCATGAATAGGTGAGTGAGTGAACTGAGTGAGTGAGTGAGTGAGTGAGTGAATAAAAAAAAGATAGAAATGTGGTGCTCCAGAAAACTTTTTTCTACTTTTCTTTAGAAATGAAAACTCTTCAAAGATTCTATAGGTAATAACTGGAGTGGATCTCAGTGACCTTAAACTCTGTTTTCTATTTCTGTGATACTGATTGGGGCCAGCTTGTTTTCAAAGCCCATTCCCATTCTGAAGTTGATTTTTAAAATATTCCTTTTCTTTTCACATCATTCATGCCACAAACATTTATTGGGCATCTATAATGTACTTGGCATTGTGATTGTGATGGGCCCCAGGGGGAGAAGATGAGTGAAGGATGGTCCTGTGGTGCTTCAGTATTTCTTTCTCTGCTTTTATCTCTAGTCATCTCAGAAGTTTATTTTTGAAATAAAGATTCATTTTCTTAGTGGAATTCTTAAGTGGGGAGCGATGAGATGAATTCGGGCTTTTAGGAACTGCTTTTAGAACTTGTGGATGACTTCCACTGTTTGCTGCTCACCCTTGCTGATATGCCCTATTAATATTCAAAAGCTGTCACTTTATTTTATCTTTGTTCTTTAGTAGACTAGACTGCTGGCTGGGAGAACCTGGTTTGTCTGGTTTAGTCTTGTCACACTGTGGGGTAGGACAAAAAGAGACATGGCCCAAGGTTGTTATGTTTTTAAAAAATTTTTGGGAGTTTCTGCATATTACTCTTGATATCCCACTCTGTTAATTGACTTCTGTCCTTTTTTTCTTGTAAATAAGATTCAACATTGTTAGGAACAATCCCAGGCATGGCCTGCTATTGAGTGGACAGTTCCTAGAAGGCACACAGTCTGGATTTAAGACTGAGGAAAAGCTCTAGGGATGGCACTTATATATCGAGGCCATAGTTCTCTTTAATAGCAGTGACTGTCTGGAATGTTGTGTTAGAAAGGATTCCAATGTGTACTTAAGCATGGTAGGAAAGAGCAGTGTTAGTGATGGCTGCCCAGGGGCACGGCTATGGGGACTTTCAACATGTTTGGAGCAACTGTTGAAAGGTTGGGCCTTAGTTTAGGTGTTCAAGGTAGGGAACCAGATGAATGGAAGCTAAGAAAACTTTTGTTTCCCTTGACTAAACATTTCTCCACCTCTTTATAATCTTCTCTTTCATTATGGCCTTCCTTTCTCCCTTCTACTTCCCTGCTCTTTCTTCTCATGCTCCATTGTATGTCCTTTTCTTCTCTCTGCCTCCACATACCTCTCTTTCAGCTGATTTAAAGGGTACCTCCCACACCCACCCAGCTGCACACATCTGACAAAGCAGTGGTACTTCTGGGCTAGTCTAAATATAGTTCAGGGCTAGTTAGGGGGAGGGGGGGATGGTAGTACAGAACTACCTAGTGGTTAGGGTGATGGAAGTCAATGGCTTTACAACCCCCCAGGCTCCATTTTGCCTCTAATCCCTCTGGCCTTCTTGATATGCTGGCAGAGGTACTAAAGAGGCCGGGTCATCAGATTTGCAAGGCCACAGTCAAGTACATGGTCAAGAAGGAGCTCTCAGCATGAGGAAGATGTACACACATGTAACTCTCTGCTTCCCCTCTCCACACTGCATAGACAGACAAGTGAGCCTCCCCAGAGTCTCTCTTCTCTCTGGTTCTTCTCATCAGAATTAAATTCACTTAACGTTTTAAAAGAAAAAACATCTGAAAATATTCACACACTCGACTCTAAAGGATGAACTGTGTTTCATTTACATTTACTTTCCATTTAAGTCAAGGTGCACACACTCAAAGCTGCTTCCCCTAGCAGAGGCAGACTCAACCATTATCATAATGCTTCCTTTTTTCCCCTTCTCCCCATTTGAGAACCACATTTTACTCTTAAATATGTAGTTTTCCTTTATTCACTCTTTGAGGTTACTATATTGGAACAGAAGGGAGTGAGAAGACAGTCTTTTTCTCATCCCAGTTGATATTCATCTGTCTGCCTAAATTTTTTTTTGTCATTTACCACCATTTTGGCTGGTGGATATAGGTTTTTTATTTTTTATTTTTAACCTCTAAGCACATTGAATGTCTTTAGGCTTGCATGTTAGACAGGAGACTGATAGGATAATGATGATGGAATGTTAAATGCTATCTATGTAAATCAGCTCCATCAATGGGTACAAGATTTAGCTACTTTAGGCCATTTTTTTGACATACATTTTCATTTTTTTTAAGGAGAATAATATTGGATTGTTATTAACCTACTTTAGAAGAATCTTTGTATTACTAGACACATTACTATTTTGCATAAAGTCATATTAAATTTTGGTATGATGAACAACACGATTTTCTTCTAAATGCTGCTTTTAACCTCCAAGTGATTTCTTTTGTATTTTTGGCAGAGGGTTGGTTTTAATAGCCAGATCCCAAAGTAGGAAGGAAAAAATGAAGATCTTTACATGCTCTCTGCAGGCAGGGAAAAGGAACTTATATTTTTTTCACTTATTTGAAATATGGAAATCAACTGGGTAGATTCTAAGAGTGATTATGTTTTGAGGTTTTCACTGAAACCTCTGGTTCATCTTAGGGTTCTAGAACACAGCCACTGAGAGCTAAGCTTGAAACAGGATTGGATTTGATTAACAACATTAGAGTGGTTATCACTCTTGGTTGCAAGTAACATAGAATCTAACTCAAACCTGGTTATAAAGTAGAATATATGAAGATGCAGGTGGCCTCAACGGTGGCCTGGAAGCAGGACCTCAAGAGATGTCATCAGGCTTCTGTCTTTTCTCCCTCCCCATTTCTCATCTCTCTCTTCACATCTGTCTCTCCCTGTTTCTTTCTCACAATTTTTACTTTCTACTCTCCCTCATTTATCTCTTCTTCCTTCATCCCCCATCTTTCTCTCTCTCCCCGTATCATTCTATATTTCATTTCTGTCTTCCCCATTTCTCTCTCTCCCTGCTCTCTCCTGTTGTGCTCTCTCCATTTTCTCTCCTTCATCCTTCTCTCACCCCATTTCTACCCACTTCTCCTCCATCTTTCTGTTTCCCATTTTGTCTTTCCTCTCTCTCTCCTCCATCTCTTTATTCTTCCATCTCCCTCCCTTCATTCTTTCTCCCCAACCTCTCTTTCATCTGTCTTTCTCTCATGTCTCCTCCAACTCGTTTTTATTCTACCCCATTTCTGTCTCTCTCCTCCATACCTTTCCCATCTCTGGACTTCTTCATAGAGACTATGTAGTGGTTTCCTCTACATAGCAAGGGACATGGCACAGGCAGCTTGCATTTTACATGTTCACATGTAACATGTTACATGTTCCTTGATGATACCATAGGAAAAAAACCTCTCTCCTAGACACCTGTTTTATATAAATTTCAGAGAAGGTTTTCATTAACCTGGCTTGGGTTACATGCCTATTTCTTGGGATTAATTCACTTACACCAGCAAAGTGAGAAGCTGTCTCATGTACTTGGGTCCAATTCCTATCCCTGTGACTAGTGGTGTTGGGCATGGGGGCAAGATGTTAGGATTGGCAGTCCCATAACAATCACCTAGAGTAGGAAAGGAGCCTTCCATTGAGGAAAAGGAAGTGTTATTCACAGAAGAAATAGAAAACAAACTCTGGGCAGACAGGAACAGCAAATGTCAACTATGATTACCAAGACTGGGGTATGGAAAGAAGAGAACATACAAATATCTTGTTCTGGCCAGAAAACGTATACTGATAAGGGGATAGGAGAGTTATATTTCTTGCTAATGCATGTGGCTGATCTTTTCTCTTTGGTTTTTGAAATCCTTCCAGCTGGTTGAAAAGACCCAGTTTTTAATACCTTCAGTGACCTTTCCTCCATGTCACTAATGTCTTCTACCCACCCCCCACCCAGCCTGTTGTAAGGGAATGACTCAGGTGAGCCATAAAAGCCATACATCTGCCATCCTTGGTCTCTATCCCTAGGCTACTTCTCATTCTAACTGTACTAACTCCACCTAGTTCCTTGGGGTTTCTTGATTCCCAAAGCACATGTGAGCTCTTTATCCATGATTCAGCCTGAAACAGGTGGGCACATTTCAAAAAAAGAAGCAAAAAACAGGAATAAAGTAATCACAAGCAGGAAGTAATAATATAATTCAAGGACATTCAGTATTGTAATGGGCAAAATTGGGGGCACTGCAGTGTGAAGGAGCACACTGAGTTTCATGTTGCATCAGAAGTTTGAATTGATTTACAGAGACAGAGCTGGAGACTACAATAAGATGGAGAGGGAACAGAAAAATGAGGCTAGGAAGCCAGTGGCAGTCTCTTTGCTTTCTTTGCTCTAGGCTGGAGGTGAATGTCTTTCACTCAGTATAAACAAGCCAGGAGTTGGGAGCTTGGGTGGGGAGAATGACAAGCACACCTTTAATTGGTATGGAAAGCATTTGGTTGGATTTACTTGCTTCAAAATGCTTGAACTTAAGAGAGCCAACCCCAAAAATGAGTTAAGGCCAATTCATTTTCTCCCTGATAAATAGAGCCAGGAGTGTTGACGATGTGCGTCAACGGAGAAACCAACCTCATGGATACTTCTCAAGATGTTTATGGAAGGAGGTCATGGGGCAAGAGGGGAAACTGGGCTCAGAGGGTGGTGCTGAGAGCTCTATTTCCTCCACCAGGATGTTAATAGCAATTTCTGGCCGAGTTTGTGGCTTGAGCTGCCCATTTTGGATTTGGCTGGTGACTCTTCTGGGCAGGCTTTGCGTCTCTGCCTGTTTGTGTTAGAATGCGACACATGGACCCAGCAGTCAGCCAGGTGCCAACCATGTAATCTGATACCATATGTTCCCAAGTCAGGAGAGAATAGAGCAGATTTTTTTTTTTCAATTTTGGAAGTAGGTTAATTACATTCATCTATATTTTCAGCTCTAAGGGTCACAGATGCAAGATTATTTCTGACATATTTAGGTGGTCATTTATGACCAAAATTATTAAGTATGAACTTATTTATGAGATGGGGCAAAGAGAATATTCTCAGAATGAGACCACAGCTCAAAAAGACATTCCCTTAGTAACACTGTTCCTCATTGGCACTGCTTTTAAAAATGGATTTAAAGTGTTGTTTTGAGGGGGAAATCAGTGTTGCTCATTTTACAGGCATCCTTCCCTGCCTAGATGTTGGTTTGTTTGTGCTATTTCACTGCTTTTTCACTTGATACTGATGGACAGAGCCAGCTCTGTCATTTCTCTGCAGCATTTTGTTCTTAAAGTTTAAGCATCAAAGCCAAACTTCTTACTAAAAAATGAAGTCTATTTGATTCAGGGCATTTAACCAATGCAAGCTAATGACAGTCTTTCACATGGCTAACATTTGTTGAGATTTGATCAATGCCAAGGAGATGCTGAGATGTTTACATGCAATATCTTATTCAATCTTTGAGCAACTCATGTGGCAGGGGCTTTTATCATCCTCATCTTACAGTTAAGAGATGGGATGCCTGTTATCTTGCAATGGCCCCTCCAGATGTGTACCTTATACTTCTCATGCACCTGCCTTCTGGCTTACTTTTGGGTTTGGCCAGTGAAGATCGCTAATACGGAAAGCTAGAAAGATAAAGAAATATAGAAAGATAGAGGGAGGAAAGTGACATAGAACTAATATAGTTTGGATATAAACCCAACCTCTTTATTCTGAGTAAGCCACTAAGCATCTCTGCTCCTCAAATTTTTATCTCTGAAGTAGACATGGTTTTACCTATCTCTTGGGTGGTGATGAGGGGGACTACATTAGATGATGCACGTGAAACTAGCTGGCCACATATCTCCATTGTAAAGGTATATTTTTCCTTTCCCTTTGCATTTTGCAAGTAGTCTGTGTGGGTGATATTTTACAGCCAGAGTGTGTTCCCTAATGCAGCAGACGCCCAGATCCTGCCCAGCTCCCCTAGGTCCACCTGCATACAATGCATTCTGTCATAGCTACGTTTGTCTTCCTTGCCGGAGGGAATGTGCCTTGTCCTCAGGGGAAGCAGGCCAGGAATGCCAATATTTCTATTGATTCCTGTATCTTAAGGTTTGTTTTTTTTTTCTAAGTCACAATTTTACAAATTTCACAAAAATTTGAATATTGTCAAATGCCTTCTCAGTGTATATACTTCTATGATTTCTCCCTTTGATTTATTAGCATGGTGAATTATATTAATAAATCTCCTCATGTTGAACTCTCCTTGCATGGCCAGAGCATTACTTTAATTGGCTATTTGGTTGTGTTTGCTAATACTCAATTTATTTTGGTGTCCAGATTTACAAGTGAGGTTGGTCTGTAGTTATTTGGTGCAATC
Source organism: Cryptoprocta ferox (assembly GCA_028646485.1). Classification (NCBI taxonomy): domain Eukaryota; kingdom Metazoa; phylum Chordata; class Mammalia; order Carnivora; family Eupleridae; genus Cryptoprocta; species Cryptoprocta ferox. Next base: position 97,666,605 of record CM053572.1, on the reverse strand, counting down.
TTAACCAGATTCAAGTGTCAGTGTTATACTTGCCTTATACAGGGAATTGAGACGTTTTCCTTCTTTTTCTATTCTCTGGAAAAAGTTAAATAACATTGGGACTATGTTTTCTTTGAAGGTCCAGGTTCTGTACGAAATTATTTAGGCCTGCTGCTTTGTTTGTTTGTTGCTTTGTTTTGTTTTGTCGTTTTGTTTTGTGGTAGGTCTTTGATAATTTTTTTTTCTTCTAGGAAATTGGTCTGTTTAAATTTTGTCTATTGGGATCACATTAGTGAGTTGTATTTTCTTAAAATCATCCATTTATTTAGGTTTTCAAATTTATTGCACAGAATTATGAAAAGTATTTTCTAATGATGTTTTCAGTTTTCTGTTTGCTTTTCACTGTTTCTTACTTTGTATACTTGTCTTTTTTCCCATTTCTTTTTCTTGATTAACTGAGCTAGTGGTTTGTTTATTTTATTGATTTCTTGAAATCCCAGCTTTTTAATTTATTAGTTTTATCTTTTCCTCTTTTCTAAAGGACTAGATTTTGCTATTTGTTTTGTTCCTTCTGCTTTGTTTTTGTTTATTTTGTTCTTTTGCAAACTTTTGATTTGGTCAATTAATCTATTTTTATTCTTTCATCTTTACTACAGATCTCTGCTTTAGTTGTATTTTATAGATTCTGATATATATATCTTCTAGAAATGATCACCATAGTGTGTTCTTTATTACATATTAAATTTTCATGCATATTTGAGCCTATTTTGTTCTATCTTGTCTATATCATTGTCTGCCTTTTAAAAAAAATTTTAGCATCAAAAATTTTAAGTTACTAGAGTTTTAGTTTGTAAGAACAGGGGCTCCTGGGTGGCTCAGTCGGTTGAACGTCCGGCTTCGGCTCAGGTCATGATCTCGCGGTTCGTGGGTTTGAGCCCCGCGTCAGGCTCTGTGCTGACAGCTCAGAGCCTGGAGCCTGTCTTCGGATTCTGTGTCTCCCTCTCTGACCCTCCCCTGCTCACGCTGTCTCTCTGTCTCTCTCTCTCTCAAAAAAAAAAAAAAAAAAAAAGAAAGAACAGTACGGGTTTTCATACTGTTCTTATAAACTAACAACTAACTTTATTAATGTTTTTCTTCTATTTTTTGTTATTTTTTAGAAACAATTTTTTTAATGTTTATTCATTTTTAAGAAGAAAGAGAGAGACACAGAGAGAGAGAGAGAGAGAGAGAGAGAGAGGAAGTGGCAGAAAGAGAAAGAAAGAGAGAATCTTAATCAGGCTCTGCACTGTCAGCACAGACCCTGATATAGGGTTTGAACCCATGAACTGTGAGATCATGACCTGAGCTGAGATCAAGGGTTGGATGCTCAACCACTAAGCCATCCAGGGACCCCTATATTTTGTTTATTCTTTTATGTTAAGTCATGGGGATAAAAGATACAGTGTAGAGAATACAGTGAATGATATTGTAATACTGTTGTATGGAGACAAATGGTAGCAACAGTTGCAATAAGCTTAAGTATAACACAGACTTGTCAAATCACTTGTATGCCTGACAGTAATATAAAATTGTGTATCAACTATACTTAAAAGAAAAAAAAAGAACACTGCATGTCATATTGCTGGTTTTAGTGGGGATGCTTCTTGGGTCTTACTAGTTACTGTGATTGTTAATTTGGGGGAATACATATGTCTTTTTTCAAAAAGCAAGTTTTTTTTAAACTTGGAGATGGATTTAAATTTTATCAAATGCTTTTGACAGTTTTCTTGGTAATCATAGTTTTCTCCTTTGACCTATTTATATGATGAATTTCCTTAATGGGTTTTCTAAGATTAAAATAATTTTGAATTCCTGGAATGAATCAATATGCATAATGTACTGCAGGATTCTCATTGTTAATGTTTTATTTAGGACTTTTTACATTAATATTTTTAAAGTTAGGTTGGTTTGCATGTTTTCTATTTATAATATTTTAGTTGTCAAAAATTTAATTCTTAACGGATTTCTAATAGTCTGTCATGTGGATATGCCACAAATTAATATCACAATGGTTCCTTTATAGAGACATTTATGTTGCTTCCAGTTTTTCAGCATTGTAAATAAGTGACAATGAATACTCTTGTTAATCCCTTCTCCTCAGTCTCAGGTCATCCACCACTTACTAAGAGAATCCCTTCCTGACCCTCTGACTACACCAAACCCTTCAATTATCTGGAGTTGTCTTTTCTTCACAGAGCTTGTTACAACTGTAATTTACATGGACTGTATGTTTAGTTGATTGCCATCTATCTTCTCCTATTAAGTGGTAAGAGCCATGAAGTCCAGGATTGTGTCTGATATTGCATCCTTCCAGGAGTTCAGTGCCTGGCATACTATAGTATGTGCCTGACCCAAAGTATAAACACTTTCTGAATACTGATTACCATCTATCTACATGAATTTACCTCTAAGGAGTGTAGGCCTGTTACATACATGGAAATTTTAGTATAATTTTATTTTCTGACTGTGTATGTTGAGATAACATTTTGGTTGGAGCTGGGAGTGAACTGGATTGTATTCATAATAGAGGAGAGGAGAATTTGGTTGGAGTTGGGATGGTGGAGAAGCAGCAGGTAGATAAGAGTTAGAAAAGCTGTGATCTGTGAGGGGCAGTTGAGACACAGGCCCTAGAGCTGGTGGTGAGGAGAGTAAAGAGTTTCAGAGAAAAGATTTTTCATATGAAGTGCCTTACAATGGCATCTTTCTCCACAGCTCTGAAGTCTTCAGAAAAGACTATTCAACTTATGAAATGCTTAGTCTGAAAAGATTTCTTATGAACATCATTTTTATGATGCCAAGACAGGGTGGTTACTCATGAGTATAAAGATGACACTGTCATCTGAGTTTCAGCAAGATAAGTTTAACAGAGCCCTGCATGCACATTAAAAAAATAATAAAAAAATAAAAGATCAGTTGTCCAAATAGAGGTTTGAGGAGGACCTGACTTTGACAACTTTCTCTTTGAAGACATGGGCAATTACCTGAGTGCAACATGAGCGAATTCTGCATGGTGAGTATTAAAACAAAAACAGTAAGTGCAGTAATTAACAGGAGCACAGGATCCTTGTCAAGGTCGGTCATAGTTCTACTTTACCTTATTGGTCAGACTCCATTTAAAATATTCTTTCTAGGTTTTTACTTTAGTTATTGGCAGACTTGATAAAACCCCTGATAGGAAAGAGTTTGGGAATCCATGGCCTAAAACATAATGTTTGAGGGGAAGAGGAGTTTAGGTTTTTTTGTTGTTGTTGTTTAATGTTTATTTATTTTTGAGAGACAGATATATATATATATAGAGAGAGAGAGAGACAGACAGAGTGTGACCAGGGGAGGAGCAGAGAAAGAGGGAGACACAGAATCCAAAGCAGACTTCAGGCTCTGAGTTGTCAGCACAGAGCCCGATGTGGGGCTCAAGCTCACAAACTGCGAGAACATGACCTGAGCCAAAGTCGGATGCTTAACTGACTGAGCCACCCAGGTACCCCGAGGAGTTTAGCTTTAAAAGGAGAAAACTTGAGGGCCACTTGTTGGCAATCCTGAAACATGCTGAACGGCTGCTATATTGAGAGGGATAGATCCTGTTCTGTGGGATGCAGAAGATATACTTGAACCAGTGGCAGATATTACAAGGCAGAAGGTGTAGACCCAATATAGGAAAAGGCTTTGTAGATTAAACTGGAATGCACTGCTGTTGGAAGAGGGAGCTTTCTGGAATTGAGGATTCTAGCAGAGACTGCATGACCATCTGTAGAAGAGACTGTAGAAAAAATTTTTGCATCAGTTGGGCCAGATACATGACTTCCTCATTCTCTTTCAGTGGAGAGTCTATGAAAAAGGCTAGCTGCCTCACTGCTTTCACTCCTAATACTAGTTTAGTATCTACTTTACCCTTCAGGTTATAAACTCTGTGAGGACGAGGCTGTCTGTTTTGTTCATACTAAATTACCAGAGCCAGGCATAGAGCTTTGTTTTTAATAATTACATGGTGAAGTGAAATGAATGGTTGCCATGCTAGGTAGCCAATGCCAATGGGGCAGTTTAGCTCCAATGGAACAAAGGAAACTAATCAAAGGGACTCGGTCAGTTGATTTTTGTCTTTCCCTAGGCCCTGTCCTTAATATGCCAGGTATTGAGCCAATAGGAGACCTTTTAAGTGTAGACTTTCATTTTTCCATTCATGAGTTGATAGAGAAGCCGGTATGGCAGAGAAGTTAAGAGCACAGTTTCCAGAGTCAGATTCCCTTGCATTACTTTCATAAGGTTATTATAAGGATTGAATGTGTGTGTATGTGTGTGTGTGTGTGTGTGTGTGTGTGTGTGTGTATGTGTGCAAGCTTTTATAAATTGGTATAAATTCTTTTTTTTTAAATTAAGCTGTTGGAAAATATAAGACATATAGTAGGACTTTGAATAGAACACATGATGATCCATTTTCTCCCTATATATAGAAGCTTATGAAGAAACCTTCTAAAATTTTTATGTATCATCATCTGTACACACACTAGAGAGGTAGAAGGCTGGATTTGAGTTCCAGCTTTGCCATCAGCTGTGATCTTAGGCAAGTCATTCTCTTCTCTCGAACATCAGCAACACAGGGCTGAAAATACCAAAGTTGACTACCTTGAGAGTGAAATAAGCTCAAATATGTGGTGGGTTCTTGATAACTATATAGAAGAAAATGCACACCTTTAGTTCTATTATTGTTTATATCTTTGCTCCTTTAACCCCAATATACTCACTTTGTAGTGGAGTCTTGGCTCAGCTACTGGTTTAGAGGAAAATGACTTTCCCATTCTTCTAGTTTTGGCTCTTCTCCTTCTCCTAATCCTTTCCTGGGAGGAGGAGGGGAGGGAATACATCCTCTTTGCTTCAAAGCTGATCAGAATGCTCGGGTATAAGGTCCTAGATCAGAAAGATAAATTGTTATTTTGATTTCCACACTGTTCTTCCATGCCATTTCTTTCTCAGTCCCTCTTGAAATTTCCCTAGTTCTCCTGTGGCATAAAGTGAGTCAGAATGGCAAATGAAACATGCAGAAGACATAAATTCCAGGCATAAAATATATATCAAATATACATCTATCAATTGGCTTTATGCTATCTGAGCTTCCCCCAGGGTGTCAGTGGATCAGGTGAATGGATTTCTGCCACTGTGGGTAATTCCATAAGGTAATAGGGCGGGCCCTAATGCAGTGGAGAGGCAATATTCTTCCAGTTATATATCATGGTTTAAAAGGGGAATTTGTATATTTTGATTTTGTGAGTCAATGAAGTCGAATCCCCAAGGCACTCTCAGAGCTCAGGCTTTTTGAGACTGTGGAGACGAACTGGCTCAAAGCCAGCAATGTAGCCTGAAGAGAAGGAAGCCACTTCGACTCCAGAGGCCTAGTCCAGAAAGGCTCAGTTCTACGACCTCCCAGAAAACTCAGGGTAGAGATAATTACCATATAAATGTTATATATTTTTCCCATTTAATTGGCCAGCCTAAGTGTAATACCAAATAGTGAATTTGTCTAACCAAATGGGAAAAAAGAAATTCAAGCTATTTGATTGACCGACAACACCCAATCAGAAAGGTCAGTCAACTAACTCTGATAATTGTGATGATATAGCTACGTGATGATAACAGTGAGGGAGAGAAGATGGAGATGAAGAGAGAAACATGATGAATAGTTAATACTTATTGAGATAATATTTTATTTTCTAGTACTATGCTTAGCACTTTCCATGCACTAATTTAATACTTTCTGCAACTCTGTGAGGTAAGAACTATGATTATCATTCACATTTTATGGTTGAGGAAATTAAGGCGTGGAGAGGTTAAGCCACTTGCCCAAGGACCACCTAGTTAGTGACAGAGCAGGGATTTGAAACCCCTCTTAACCACTATACTATACTACCTCCAAAGAAGAAAAAGAAGCTCTTTCCAATTTGGGGACTAGTCTCCTAGGCTCCAGGAAGTCTGACGACTTAGGTTGAGAAAAGTTCGATGGGAAATGAGAGTATTAGAAATGTGCCTAGAAGCAATTTAGTACTTTTGAATTTACCAATATGCTTAAAAATTGTTTCTATAGCTCTATAAAATTAGTGGGAGGTAGGAAGAAACCTACTTTGACCTTACTTAAGGTAAAATCTGTTAGCAAAATCCACATTTGGACTGAGCCCAAGCAGGGTTGTTAGAGATCTGACTTGCCTTAGATTTAAGAAATTTTAAGATTCCAAAAATAGGGTCCTGAGGCAGGATACAGATTTTGATTTGATTACTGAAGTAGAGCTGTGCTAAACACTTCCTATCACTGAAGAGTCCCAAGTCCGGCACACAGTATGCATGTGGTAATAAGCAAGATGCAGCACGTGAATACCTAATATACAACCACTTTCTGCCAACAGAACTCCCTTTTGTTTAGGCAGTCACCTCTCCCCTGTGTAGCCAGCCACCTCAGACACACCCAATCCCGGTCCCAGGCTGCAGGAGGGAATCTGATTGGATTTAAGGTAATCCAATTCCTCTAGTCTGTGATTGGTTTGACGGTAGGCATATGACTGATTACTGGTGAATCAGAATTGAGAGGAAAGGGGGTAGGAGGGAGAGAGGTTAAGTTTTATTCTATTTTAAGAGAAACCCTCAGAAAGAGACTTTTTTCTTTCCTCCGGGAATAGCTACGTTTGTATAGTGATAACTATATATATCTCATAGTGCTTTATAATTTTCTGAAGACCCAACTAAAATCAGCTTAAAGAATACGAGTTTATTGTATAATTTATTGCATAACAATGAGTTCAGAGGTAGGACAGTTCCAGCATTGGTTAATTACAGGGGTACAAGTTTCCTTCCATCTTTCTGTAATGTGTTGGTTAGCTTTCTTTGTGGTGACAGGATGGTCATAGCAGCTCCAAGAATCATTTCACACAGGAGAGTAAAGAATGTTCTGAGGCAGGAAATGGGGAAAGTTCCTGACTTGTGTCCCTTTATAGGAGTGTGGAAAACATTAGAAGGGCCAAAGCTGACTTCCCCTTACATTGCCAAGATTTGTTACATGTGCATTCTTCAAACAATTGTGGGAAGACAAATGGAATGACCATAATTGGCTTAGATAATTAACAACCAGATTTAAGAGGAGTTAATGAAGTACACTGGTGCCTGATACCTGAACAAAGCTGGGCTTCCTTAGAAAGGAAGAAGTGGGAGAGTGTAACAGAGAGTTGGCCACAGCCTGCAATGATTGTCATCAGGCTAACAGTGTGAATGAAGCCAATACCAAGGATGACAGGGTGGACAGATGGAAAGAATCTGGGTCCTCAATGACATAATGAGCTGCTGAATCAAACCAAATAAGAAGCCTGCACAAGGAACTGTGGCCTTCCTGTTCTATGCCATAGGTTCCTTATTACTAAATCTGTTTGAGTTTTCTGTAATTTAAAACTGAGATCACTAAACACAGATAAAAGGTCATTAATAAACACTTGCTAAATGAACAAATAAATGAGTGAACAAATGAATGCATTTGAAGTTTATGTTCTAAAGATGAAGGCATCTATCATATCTAACATTAGAGAATGGGAGAATTGTTAAAAAGTAAGAATAAGTCAAATTTTGTTATATTGAGAACACACACTGAATCCTTTTGAAAAAGACATATTTATCTTATAAAATTATTCATTTTTTTTTAAAAAAATAGGGAATATCTGTGCTTATTATGGTTGAAAGAAAATTTCTGTAAATAACCAGGCCTCTTCTGGATAGATACAAAGTGAGGAGATTAGATAGGTATACTGGAGAAGTACTTAATAAAACATTTTTCAAATATTGTTTGGGTGGTAAGTGTGTGTCAAGCATTATGATTGGCCTCAGGGATATAATAATGAGCAAGACGGACATGATCCTGGCTTTCAAGAAGTTTGGAGATGGATGTAACAATTAATTATTCTAGGTTTTAGGTTTCTAGATCAAAATATCCCCAATAGATTCTAAACCAGTAGATAACTATTAGTGACAGTTTTGTTTTACTAACAATTATGCTAATTGAATAGGTAATATTTGCTGGTTATATAGCACTTATGAAGAGTAGATATATATATATAAATAATATAAAAATTATCTATATTAATATACACCTACCATTGACTGAGGACCAGCTCTGTGCCATGCACATTCTAAATGCTATGTGTGTGTGTATATATATATATTATATATATATAGGCACGTCCTTCTCATAATAATCCTGTGATTATTACTACTATTATTACTATTAATACTTCTGCTTTTCAGAGGATAAACTTGAAATGGAGAGAGATTAAATATTTTACTAAGGTTTATATACCTAGTAAGTTACGTAGCTGGGATTTGAACCCTGCGATTTTTGTTCCAGGGCCTATTTTCATAACCACTGCTATATGGCCATGGGATTTTATTCCCAGTGGTAACAGATGCGAATCTGAGGTTCAGACAGTGAATGTGATTCACCCTCTTTACAGTGAGGGAGTGTTTACCTATCTCATAGGATGTTCTAAGTATTAAATGAAAGAATATGTAAAAAGAATATATATAAATAAACCCAGTGCCTGATGTATAGGAAGCCTTTAAAAATGGAAGTCTTTATTATTATAAATCTAGATCTTAGTTGTCTGGTCTAATGTTAGGGATTATCAGGAATCTCTGAATTTTTTTTCTCATTTTAAAATGTTTATTTTTGAGAGAGAGAAAGAGACAGAGCACGAGTGGGGGAGGAGCAGACAGAAAGGGAGACATAGAATTCAGAACAGGCTCTAGGCTCTGAGCTGTCAGGTACCTCAGGAATCTCTGAATTTCTTAAACCCATAGTATTTCTTTATCCCACCCATTTCTTCTAAATCATCTCAACTTATAGGAAGTCCCTACTTGCTTTGCAGGTGTTGCAGGTGGACATAATGAAAGGTGATGCAGATTCATGACTATAAGACAGAAAGACGGTCTTCTCTAATTGCCTCATTTCACTCTTCTGAGAATGGCCAAGGTTAGCACAAGAAATCTGACTAGACATTGGGTTCTCTATCAATGTTCAAAAAGGTTAGTTATCACAGAATTTTAGTATTGAAAGGGACTCCATAGGTCAAGTAGTCTAACCTCCTTCTTTGGAATCCTCACCAAGGGATACTTTCTGAAATTTGAATTTGGGGCTGGGGTATATATGAAGATGTTTACCACTTTTCAATCACATGGAGAAAAACAAACCAGGTTAATTCTTTTTTTTAAAAAAATGCATTTTGATTTTAAGTACCACCTATATACAGAAAAGAGCACTAATCAGATAGTTCTGTTTTCACAAAATGAAACAACAGAAAATAGCTTTATGAATCTCACAAAATGAATACACATATGTAACCATCATCCAAAGAAGAGATAGAACTTTTCCAGCACCCCGGAAGTCTTCTTTGTGCCCTCTTTCAGTTCTAACCCTTCAAAGGCCATTGTTATTCTGATTTCAGTTTTGCCCATTTCTGAACATAGGTGGAATCACACAGCATGCACTCCTTGTTTTTGGATTCATTCTGTCAATATAATGTTTGTGAGAGTTATCCATGTTGCATAAGCTATGGTTTCTTCATATTCATTGCTATGTAGTTTTTCATGTTTTTCATTGTATGACCATATGTAATTTATTTACTCATTCTTCTGTTGATGAGCAATTAGGTTGTTTCCAGTTTGGTCTATTAATTGCAGTGCTTCTTTTTGTTTTTGTTTTTTTTTTTATGTTCATTTGTTTGTGAGAGTGCACAAGTGAGGGAGGGGCAGAGAGACAGGGACAGAGGATCCAAAGCTGGCTGTGCACTGACAGGCCGGCAGCAGTGAGCCTGATGTGGGGGCTTGATCTCGCGCACCATGAGATCATGATCTGAGTGGAAGTTGGACACTCAACTGACTGGGTCACCCAGGTGCTCCACAATGCTTCTATAAATATTCTTGGGCATGTCTTTTGATGAATCTTTGTTTACATTCCCATTGGGTATATACCTGGGATTAGAATTACTAGGTTGTGGGAATGCATGTTTTTGGCTTTAGTTGATGCTGGCAATTTTCCAGAATAGTTTTCCAGTCTAGAAAGATTTAGTTTAATGTTTTAGAAGACAAGACCTGGTGGGAAACATTGGAAGCCCCATTGTAAGTTATGCTACATCTGGGCTGAAGCATCAGAAGCATCTGGTTAATAAGTTCATTTGCTCAACATATATTTATTGAGCACCTACCATGTGTTAGGCCTTATTTTAGAAGCTCTAAACTTTGAAGACCTTATGGTCTAATGGAGAGAGAAAATATCAACATATAATACCATTGATAACACTATATTTATAACTGTGATAAGTATACTATGAAGGAAAGGTATAGGAGGCCCTAAGACCAACAGACTAGTACTCTCCCCTACTTTTTTTTCTTCCTAAAGAGAAGGAAAAAAAAGAAAAAGAAAAGAAACCTACCTCTAACTGTAATAGCCTTAATTGTGAACCAGCTTCTAAGCTGTCAGATTGGAACCTAATTAATCACCAAGGGTGGTATGGAATTGATGAATTGCTTTGGTGCTCTTTTACTAGTATAAATCTTTGATTTAATGATTTCTGCTCTCTGATTCATACCATACTATCCCAGTAATCAATATGCATGATGAATGGCTGATTTTCAAGAACCACCCACTTGCTAATGCTCCTTTACATATGCAGTGTACGTATATATGAATTAGTACACAAGACAGATTCCTGACAAAGAGGCAGAGGGTGAGGTAATATTATGTGTTGAAGAAGAGGACTGGCACAGATGGGGGAAATGAATGAAATTTGCTAATAGCAGTTAGAAGGAAATTTTCAGAAAGGGCAAAATAAAGCATTCAGTGAGAGAATCTTTCTTCATTTACTTTTTACCAGTCTCCTTCAACTTAAGTCTTTCAGTTCAAGGATTTGATATGGCTTTGGAGGAGACTTACTCTCCACAGCTCCTTCAGAATGAGAAATTTATTGTGGCATAAAAGCTATATATAATTAACTAGCTATGAATTTCTTTGCTTCATTTCAGAGTTTCTGTTGTTGAGGGGGGAGGGATATGGGTGGGAGGCTGACTGTGGTTTGCAGTCCATGAAGACCTGTTTTGTGGTTTGTTCATTCGATCTAGAACTATTTATTGAGCACCTGTCATATTCCAAGCCCTAAGGTAGGCACTGGAAATCCATTGGTAAGTAAGATAAAACCTCTATCCTCAGGGAACTTTTTATGTGGAAGGATTGGTGGGGCTCCTAGAATATTCTTTTGGTACAGTTGATATGCACATGCTATACTTCACCCAGATGTTGTTGAAATACCTATTTTCCAGTTTCAGAGAATTGTCTTTAGGCCTGTCTTTCTCTCTCCGTTTCATACACACATATATTTTGTGATTCAGTTTCATCCTCTCTCAAACTTATTAGGGAAAGCTGAATTTATGCAATATAACTGTGAATGAGACCAATTTTGATGTGAGTTTTACAGAAACCATGCTATAAATATGACACCAACTTGAATAGTGAATTATTGCATAACTATAAGGTGTTTTGAATTCCCAGTGACCTATTTGGAGGATATAATCAAAGATATCTTGAAAGCTTTCTTGTTGCATAATTGTTTTTGAAAGCAAGAAGTTGCAAAAAACATAAAGACCCATCACTGGGGTTATGGTCAAACCTGATGAAATGATTCAAAATAATTATGCAGACGTCTTTGATATGAAAATAAGTTCACATCATAATACTGAATTAAAAAAAGTTAAAGAATAGCATGTATAATTACAATTGCTGACATATAGTATGTATTCAATAAATATTTGTTCAACAAACTAATAACTGGATTTTCATAGCTGTCCACTGCTTCCTTATAAGCAAAAAGAGATGTATGGAATGATGCTTCCTATAACTTTAACAATGGTTAACTTGGGAGAATGGAATTTCAAGTAAAAAAAAAAAAGCATTTTTAAAAATGTGTGTTCTAAATAGGTTGATACTTTTTATAATGAGTGTGATTTATTTATATATCCAGAAAATATGAACTATTTTTATTTAAAAAAAAAACAACGGTCTTTTGAGTAGAACAGTTTCCATCTGTTCAGAAGGAGGCTCGAAACCTCTCTTCTCTGGGATTTGATCTTCCTCAGTATGGGGGAGAATTAAGGAAGGCAATCCCGGGCAAGCAACAGAGTTTCTTTTCACAAGGCCTGGAGGGCTGATTCTGTCAAAGCCCCCTTGGAGAAATCTTAGCGATTCTGCGTCTCTCCTCCTGGGAGCTGATTTGTTCTCCCTCTCCTGAAACTAGGGGATTCTCACATTTATTACTATTGTGGCTTTTCATCCCCTTTTACCCATTTCACCCAGGCAGATTTCTTGTTTTATCTGGCACCCAATAGAGCTCTGCTGAGCTGAGGGCCTGTTTTTCCCACCAATCCTCATCCAATTAATTGATAAAAAATTAATAATTTAATTTTAGTGATGGGAATTATACACCATTCTCCAAGCTCCCTCTTCACCAGGCGTCCCCGAGTCGCCTCATACAGACAAGCACCTGAAGCAAGAGGAAGGAACATTTTTTAAAAAAAAATATTTTAAGTGGATTTGGCCACTTGAGCATCTTTGATTGGAGAGCAGGTGAAAGAACAGGAGGCACAGAGCAAAAACGGTCCCCCTAGAAATCAGGAGGTTTAAAGGAAATTGGTAGGGAAAAAAAAATCACATTTGTTCCCTCTGTGCTTGTGGATATTTTTGGGACTTTTGCCAACCTACTTACTTATTTTAACCCTGAACTGCATATATGTGACACAACTCCATTGATTTTGGATTCATTTAAAAGTAGGAGCTCTGAATTCAGTCTTCACTAGCTATGGAATCTTTGGCTTCAATGTTTTCATCTATAAAACAGAGCTAATAAGACAACCTTCCTTGTAGGGTTGTTGTGAGTACCAGTGAGGTTATGCACTTAGAGCATTTAGCCTAGCATTTGGCATTTCACAAGGGCTCAAAAAGTTCTAGGAATTATGATGACTATTCTTTCTGCAAGTCAGTATTAGTGATTATTTACACAGAGGCTGAGCTAAAATTTATCATGTTATTAGAAGGGGATGTTTCTACTTACACTAACATTAGTCTAGGAAGAAAGACTACTTTGAAAAAAATTTGCTCTTTAAGGCAATGATGTAATATGATTGCAATGGTTAAACAACTCAGTATAGTTTTCAACTTCCCTCATGTGTCTTATAAACCCTGCTTATAAGCAACTGACATAGAAATTGTACATTAATGTCAAGTAGTTATCCAAGTGCACCCTCTGCTACATATACTGTCAATACTAATTTGAATTACTACTAGTTTTAAAATATTACTTTATTAAATATGTTCTCTAAATCAGATGTCTACTTAAATCAAAGGGGCCTTTACCTGTTCTGAAAAAAATGGTGGGGCTTCAGTATACAATAGAATCAGCAGTTTAGACTGTATTAAAATGATATGAGGATTTGAATTAAACTCTTTTGGGTTTTATTCATATAAATTCCATGGTATGAAGAGCCATGACATTATTTGTAGGTGTCTTCTACCTCCTTTATTCTACAGTAAACCCATAGGGATTAGTAATTGCTCACTTACTTTTTTATCATACACAATACGCACACCATTTGTAGCCTGGTGTATGGTGTAGAGTAGGTGCTCAATAAATGTTGAATGAATGATGGCCAGAAATTTGTGTGAACAGGTGTTTGCAGGGCTGGTTAAGGGGAAGATGGTTTTAAACATGAGCATTTCATATCTGGCTGCTTTTATCTCCTACAAAGTCTATAAAATTCTCGTGCTCACTCTGTGGTTTGTGTTTCTTTCGTGTCTTTCCTGAATATGTCTAGAATGGTGGAGATTTAGTAAATACATATTGAATTGAACCAAAGCAAGTAGAAGAAGGCAAAAGTAAAATAGGCTGCTATTGATCTTAAACTGAGAAAGTAATTGCTCTGATTTAAGACTGACCCCCCGTAGAATTTTTGTGAGCCTTCCCAGCTTTCCAGTTCATAGAAACAGAAGTTGATTGCCCATGGAAAACTCGTCATATCAAGAGAGAATCTTATCTCCCCCACTTTTTGCACAAAGAATTGTGACTTATTTAAGAAGGTCAACTGTTGACACACAGTTTGGATTTTATAGCTAACTGCCATATTTTCTCAGACTCTGCTTTCAGCTGTGGAAGGATCATGGAGCAGTTACCTGGCTAATTATATTTACCAAGGCTTCCCCTCAAATGGAGACAGAAGAGAGCTTTGGGGGAAACATTTGCTGCCCTTCCAAACTGAGATTTCGCTGCTTGCAAAGCAGAATGAAGCTACAAGCTCAGCCTCATAGACCCAAGCTGACACTGACTCTGTCATTGGAGAGACACTGAACTTTCCTTCCCAACTTGAGGTGATATGTTGGCTTGATTAGGCATCTCAAAGCTTTGTAGCCAGGAAGATGAAACTAGGGACCTGGTAGGATAAGGATTTGAAGGAAGTTTGAGGAGACACTCTCCTGAGCAGCTGGTAAGAATGGTTCATCCTAAGTAGTTACAGGGAAGCAGGCTGCTCCAAATCCCATAATAAAAACCATATTCTGTATAGCAAGGAGAAGCCATTTCACTCATGAAAAGTAGCTGAGAATAGATAGATAATGGGAGAGAAGTCAGGCTTTTGAGATGTTTTTATCTCCCCACTCCTAGAGAGGAGTTAGTGTGGAATTGATGTATGAGAATGAAGAAGCTACTGAATTGGATACCAGCAGCTGAGTGAATGCAGCCTCTTGAGCAGTACAAAGCTCACCAGCCAGTGTAGCCTTTATGACAGCTGCAAAAGCAATGGCTACATAAACTTTCTCAAGGAGGGGGAGAAAACGGAATGAGAGAGACATTCTTGCACTAAGAAAAACATAATAAATCCAAGAGCTACACATAGCCTGGGGGTTTTTATGACCATAGCCAGGCATGAAGGAATGACTGAACTTAACTAAAGCTGTTAATTACCTGGGTGAGATCAAAAGCCCAAGTAAGGGAATATATTTATGATGCACCTTACAGGATATGCTTCAACTTCTTACTTTTTTTATTAATTGGTTTGATTAAATAGATTTAAAGAGCCTGAGCAGAGCCTTTTAAATCATATTCCATATTGATCTAATGAAATAGTCAATAAATTTACTAACATAGCCCCTTTCCTTTGTACTGTCTGGAGGGAAATGCTTCACTGAATGGTTATAACTCAACTCCAAACCTCACTGCTATTCCCACAGTGACTCATAGAGAGCAGGATTCTGGGAAAATCTTTTAGGCCATTTGTGGGAGTGCTTGAATAAGTGGTTTTACACCTGTTATAGACTACTCACCACCTCTATCCTATGCCACTCCCAAGCCCTTTGGCACTTCACGGCAGACTTTACTTGAGCTGGCCAATGTTGGGTGCCTTGTAAATTCAATGCATTACTTACCAAATTTGCTTATGGATGCCACCATTTGTTACAGCCCTGATTCTGGGGCTTCAGGTCTCCAGTCATATTTCAGAGCCTTTGTCTTTATTCATTTGTCTATCTAGTTCTGTATATATTGACAAAATGAGGTTCTGTCAATAAACACAATGTACTGTGCTGGGGTAAATAACGACTCTACAATGAAGATTCCTTAATCTCTCAATAAATCTGGCCTAAATCATGGGAAACTTTTAAGAAGTAGCTTCTCTGTGTCTGTCTTTCCACCTTCTATGGCAGTGAAGGGAACCTAAACACCAGGAAACATGTGGATAAGGGGTCTTTTATGTCATTATTTTAGACACTGACATTTCCAAATTTCTTCCACTGAGTGTGGAATAGAGCAAGATTTGGCATTGCCTTATAGTCACCAATACCAAAGGTAAGCCTGAAAGCAATGTTCTAGGGACACAGTTTCCTTGGGCTTGGGTGTCAAGTCAGCACACAGGTGACAGAATTTGACAATCCCTTTGAAGATCCCTTAATGCACTCATACACAACGGTTAGTGGTTTTGTGCTTACAATTCCGCAAATAATTCTTGTGTTCCCTCAAGTATGAGAATGACTGCAAAAAGGAATAGGAGCAGAGTAGGTGTCCAGCTCTGAGGAATTCAAATCATTCTGTCTTTAAAATCACCATCAGATGCTTAGCTGTGACTGGGGGATGGGTGTATCTCCCAAAGCCAGCCTGGCTCCCTATAGGTTTTAGTAGATCTTATTTTAATATTAAGTCTCTCTATCCTTAACCCAGTATCATAGATTTAGTTGTGATTGTGAGGCTTAGTCCAGGAAGTGGAGTCTCATCCTGGAGGAATGGGGTGGTGGATGGTGGAGGGTCCAGTCCAGTCTATAAAGTCTGCAGGCCTACATTAATTTAGACCTTGATGCAGTTTCACTGTACTCAAGACAGGGCAGTTTATGGATGTAAAGTGACTTTAAAAATTAAACACCGTGGTGAATTCAAATGTTGAACTCATTCAGAGTGAAGGAGAAACCCATGTAATTGAGGCCTTTCTCTCTTTTTCTACTCTCCCCCCTCTCCCTCATTGTATCTTCAATTATCTGGGTAATTTGGTCCTGAGGGCATAAATTCCTTTATAACTCAAATCCATTATGCAGAGAGGAGTCATCAGGAAATTACTCAGATTGCATCCCAGACACAGTGTCAGGGTTTTGGAGCAGATCCGGCCTTCCATTAGCCCAGCGCTGCTCTCGATTTTAGATCTGAGCCTGGAGGCTGGACATCCACAGCTCTTCCCTTCGTCCGTCTTTGTTTCAGCAAGAGCTGCCTGTAGTACGGAAGCCCCATGCTGGTGCTGGCTGGCGGTGGCTTCTCTCCATCCCAGGCCACCGTAGCTGCCAGCTTCCCTTGGATGTTGTAGACACACTCATTCCAGGCCAGGGAAAGCTGTTGCCAGGCGGGCATGCATATGTTTCCGTCTTGTCTCGCCATCTCCAAGAGCCAGGGACCCAGGCCTTTTAATTCCTGTAAACCTCAGGCCTTCTGGTGGAGAGCCGGTTTTCATGTTTGTGCCCTGACAGGCACTGTCTTTGTGCTGTCGGTGGTCTGTAAGCCGCCTGCCTTTGGGCTTACAGGCACTCAAACCAAATACAAACATTTTTGATTTAGATTTTGGAAGAGGACATTTCAGTGTCTGGCAACCTCTTTTATCTAGCTTTATTCTTTCTAGATTTCTGGCTTAGTGGGGATATTAATTTGGGTTTGTTTTGTGTGTGTGTGTGTGTGTGTGTGTGTGTATACGTATTTTCCCTCTTGTTCTTTTTTGTTGCCACATAGTGGTGACCCATAGGAAGCAGCTTGTGGAAAGGTCTTGGATTTTTGGTGTTAGGCAGACTTGCCTGTATGCAATTTATCTGTCTCCCCTCACAGTTATGTAAACACCATAAGAAAGAAATTTTTGTCTATGTCCTGTTGTATCCCCAGTACCTGGCATTATGTCAGGCACATATTAGGTGCCCAGTAAATACATAATGTGAATGAATGCATGAATAGGCTCAGATTTTCCTCCCTAGTTAGAAGCTTTGTGATTTTATGCAAGATATTTTTTAAACATCCTGTTTTTCAGTATGTCACCCGCAAAATGGTCGTAAAGTGTATATGACCATGTAGAAAGTAGCTGGCACAATCTTATATTCAATAAATGTTAGAAACTCCCTCTTCCCTTGTTTGTCAACCATAGGGTGAACTCCTCAAGGGCAAGGATCTAGTTTTATTCTCCATATCCCAAGGCCTAGCACTGTCCCTACACATAGTAGGTATTCAATAACTCTTTGTTGAATGAATGAATGAATGAATGAATGAATTTAATCCTCCATGAGGAGGCAGGTGCATGTAAATAAATGAAATTAAATATTGAGATCAGGCCTAGAGAAGAGACAGTTGTGTCTCATTCTTATATCTCAGTTTCCATGCAGGAGAAACAAACTGAGAATTTGCCACCACTCATCTGGATCTGTGGATTATGTGGGCCATTTGAAATGGAATTTTATACTAGAAGTTTCCTTTCAGCCAAAAAAGACTATTCCTTGGATAAAGCCCCAGATGATTTGTTGGCCACAATTCTTTACATACTTAAAAGGTTTTATACTTTATATGTAACTTCCGCGTATTTGTGATGGTATGCTATTTGACCCACTCTATGAGGTAAGTACACTTGCTACTATTACACCCATTCAGCTGGTAAGAAAACTGAGGCAGATAGCATGGAGATTTGCCAAAGTCAGACCAAAGTTTAGTGGAATCCAAGTTAGAAACTCTGTTTCCTTGTTCCAAATTCTTTTCCCTAGATGACGGATCACATAGCTTCCATGATTATTCAGCTGAAAGGAGGATACAGGTGTTTTGCTCTCCCATTCACTTTGTCAATATTGCTTATTTGCAAAATCTCCTGGCCTCTTTTTTTTATATGACCTGAAGTCTGCATCTACCACACTATTTACAAATTGCTCCACACTCTATTTTTATTGTTATTTCTGAAATATAGTCAATTTCTTAGCCTGCAGCTCAATTAATCATGCTTGAGTAATTTTGAAGGAAACTTTTGTTTAGTTGAGTTTTGGAAGGTGTTGAAGAGTTGGTCTTTCATATTTCAGGACTACTTTTCTTAGATCTACCCAGCTGAGCAATTCTGTATTACTTACCATGTTAAGGTGTGTTTATTTCAATGTTCAAGAGTGTTATTATTAATTATATCTGTCTTTGGGGGAAATAGAGAAGAATCTTTTTGTTTCTGTCTCAGAATAAACTTTCCAAAAGATATTCCTGTGCTAGCAATTTCAGGCTTTTTTTTAAAAACCACTGATAAAATAACATGTAAATGGAACACAAATCAAATGTGACATACAATTTATTTACCATTGACAATCCTGATCCTGTCCACAGGGTGATAAATTAAGTACTTCTTCACTTAGTACTGGAGATGTTCAGTGCAAACCTTTTAAAAGATGAGTTGGAGAATTTTTATGAAGGGGAATTAATGCAATACAGTAACCTAACTGTGGAGACAATTACCAGAATGGAGGTGATTGTGATTCTTCGAGGTGATTCTTCTTTAATGTTGCTATAGGTATGGGCATTTGGATACAGGAGGTATCTTCAAACTATGGAACATCAACTCAAGGATATCCTTGGTTAATTGCTAAAGCATAGACAGTTCCAAAATCTGGATTCACACATTTATTCTTTACTCCATTGAACTAACAGCTTCCCTATAAGAATATGTTTTCATGATTTAAGTCAAATCCTACCATGGTCTGCCAAGTCCTTTCTGATCTGGCCCCTTCCCAACCTCACTTTGCTTTATTCTAAGCTTTGCTCACTGCACTCCATCTACATTAGCTTCCTTTCTTTTTATTCCAATGCAACAAGCTTATTTCCATCATTGGGTTTGTCCCTGCTGGTTGTTTTGTTCTGGAATGATTTTTCCCGAGGTCTTCATATAGTCCAGTGGTTCTTGAGCAGAGGCGATTTTGTTTCCCAGGGGATATTTGTCAATGTTCGGAGACATTTTTGATTGTCATGACTTGGAGTTGGGGTTGCTACTGGTATCTAGTGGGCAGAAGCTGGAAAAACATGGAATGCTGCTGAACATCCTACAGTGCACTGGGATAATTCCCCACAACAAAGAATTACCCAGTCCAAAGTGTCAACAATGCTGAAGTTGAGAAACCCTGAATTGTAGCTGATCTTTCCCCATGTTCAAGCATTAGCTCAAATGTCACTTCTCCCTCAGACAGGGGCCTTCCTCATTGCCTTCTCTAAAGCAGCCTCACTCTCTCCCATTAGTTTGTTCTCTTTCTGCTATAACTCCAAGCATTATCTGAAATTTTCTTTCTTTATGTATTTATTTACTAGTTGTTTTTGTCTTCCTACCCTCTTTAAAATGTAAATAAACTACACTGGAGGAAGTACCTTGTTTGTCTTATTCACCACTGTCCTCCCAAAGCCCAGAACAGTGCCTAACATGTAGCAGATGCTCAGTGCACATTTTTTGAAGGAAGGAAGGAAGGAAGGAAGGAAGGAAGGAAGGAAGGAAGGAAGGAAAAAAGAGAAAGACAGAGAAAAGAGAGAAAGAGGGAGAGGAAGAAAGAAATAAAGAAAGAAAGAAAGAAAGAAAGAAAGAAAGAAAGAAAGAAAGAAAGAAAGAAAAAGAAAGGAAGGAAGGAATAAAGGAAGGAAGAAAGAAAGAAAGGAAGAGAGAAAGAAAAAAGATTGGATGAATGGAAGGATGGATAGATGATGGATAATGAATAAAGACTGAAAAAGCTTATAGACATTAAAAATTCTCCCCTTTTTGTAATGATAGGCAACAAAAATTTCTAATAGACAAACCCTGTTTGATCATCACATAGAATTTTATGTTTTCATAAGAATACTATTGCTAATAGTTCCTGGTGGATCATGGAAGTACGTACCATAAATAGTCATCAATATGACTACCATTTTCCAGAAGAAGCTCACTAGTTCCATTGACACTTGTTTCTAGTCTGAAGGAGTGATGGGCTTCATTAGTTTGTTAATAGCACAGACAAAATCTAGGAGACTAACTCTAGGATCTAGTCATTTATATGAGTATTGATGTTTGCCACTGGGACTATCTAAGTTTCTTTAACATGTATTTGTTCTGAGGATTAGGGGATTTTCTCCATTTATTTTGTCAGTCATGGCTGTTCTTAATTTTCACTGCTTTGTTTTTATTGCTGCTTGTCATTGCTTACTGACCTCCTGGTGATTACATGTTAGACTGAACTTTTGAGGAACCTCTTTGTTCTTTGGCATCATTTAGGGAGAGTTCAATTAATGAATAATTTTACTTAAGAGAGAATTACAAAAAGTCACCTGGATTATCATTTGTGAAATAAAGTTAATGCAATGTAATGGACTTAGTGCTGATATTAGACTGAATGTAACTGAATCAATATTTTATAATTGGGAAGGCAGCTCAAGATAACAATGGCCTCACAATCATCATAATGATTTTGAATTGTTCTTGCCCCACAGGTGGGTGAGTCTGCCAAGTCATAGAGAGAGATTCCCTGGGTTTAATGGCAAATACGTTTACTCTACCATGGAAAACACATGTTTCATAAAGACATGACTTTATCGACTTTTCCTCTGGCTTCCTACTGAGCCTTTAAACTCTGGAACTTTCATCGTGCTTCTATCCCCCATTCCCAGCCTCTGTCTTTATCCCCTAATTACATGAGCTTAACTTCCCCTGACCTACAGAGAGTCAAGAAAAATTGGCATATAAAGCTCTGTTGTGTTTTGGTCTGACCTATGGGTCCTTTAAATGAAGCCAGGGTACAGTGTGGGGGTTTGAGCTGTTAATGTCTGAATGCCCTTAAGAAGCATAAATCTTTCCAAACCCAAGGGGGACTTGCATGTGGTGATTTCCAACCTTCCTGGATTTGTGACACCTTATGGTTTGATTTGCTAACACCTTTTCCCCCCTTTAAAAGTAACAGGTGTGGCATATGTTTATTTAAAAAATTAAAGTAAATAACTATTTATACATTTTTATTATTATTTTGCTTTATTTTTGGGGGTGAGGGAAGATGGAAGTACTTTGGAGACTTTTTAATGATCATAATAGTTGATTCCTTGGAGTTAGCTCAGATTTAAGCCTCTCTTTATCCCTGACCCCATTACCATGATTCTAGCTAATTTAACCTTGCTTTCTTGAACTGTCTTTTGTACTCTCTTGTATGGTACTTGGTGGTATACTGTTCTCTAATTGCTTCTAGTATGTTCTTTACCTCCAGTGATATCATTCCCCTCAGATCTGACTCATTTCTAAGCAGAGTGGATGCACAGTTTAAAAAAAAACAACTGAGTTCTTGGAGATATACTTGGTTGGGAGTAGGGGCACAATCCGTGTTTGGAAAATAGATTCTCTGCGTTCATTGAATAACTTATCCAAGAATAGAGAATCAAATCCACCCTATGTTTGACTAAGGATGCATCCCTATAAATTCTGTGGGAAGAGCAGTGTTAGTCCTACCACCAGACACTATGGATATCTATTCTTTGTACACCTGGATGAAAATCAGATCTGATACAATGGAATTTGGAGGCCATCAAATGATTCCCTTTAGAAGGACCATGATGTAGCCAGGAACTCTTACTTATTATTCGAAGCTTGTTTCTACTCTTTGATAATGGAGGAAGGACAACCATAGCCACCCTGGGTCTCTTGGTATCTTACCAGCCATCATACATGGCCATGGCCTCAGTCTCTCCTCCCTTAATATATCATTCCTCTCAGTGAGGTCAGAGGAGGACCTTCTCACAACCAGCATCTCATTCTTTGGATGAGGATTCCAAACAGTGTGGCTTTAGTTTTTCTTACATCTCTCCCAGTATTACAATTTTTCATTTAATTTATTTCTTTAGTTCTTATCTCAAGGGTCTTGGATAAGTTCCTGTAAATGAGATTGGACTGAGATATACAGGAAACATTCCATTATGTAACATGTTAAAATCTCTCTATACATGATAGATCAGTGACCTGGGTTTAGTCACAACATTTCCAATCCTTCTTCCTTCAGGATGAACTTTCTGCCTGGATAGTTTCCCGATAGTTAGAGGGTAGGCATTTTACTTGCTCTTCTTTGAATTCTAATCCCAATGTTCTGGGAAACTC
The DNA here is from genome assembly GCA_028646485.1 of Cryptoprocta ferox. NCBI lineage: Eukaryota > Metazoa > Chordata > Mammalia > Carnivora > Eupleridae > Cryptoprocta > Cryptoprocta ferox. The sequence continues at coordinate 97,643,904 of CM053572.1, read as the reverse complement.
CTTGTACTAGAAGGGTCAGCTGATACATTCCTACTCACAGTACTTCCTGAGGGAAGCTTCCTTACTCTTTGTACTTTCTTGCAGTGGGTCAAAAATAGATTAGGGATGGCCATAGGACACAAGGGTGATGAATTAATAAGTTTGCCTGTTACATAGGTTAGTGTGAGAAATGAGCTGAAGAAATACGAATCTCAACCTTAGAAGTTTGAACTGAGAAACAGGTCACTAGTAGTAGGGATAAAAAATGCCTCAAACTAGAGTCATGGCCATCCAGAATTATATGGAAGTAGAATTTAGAATGGAACAGAAACAATGAGTACCAGGAGCAGCCAGTTGATAGATGGGGAGAATGATGCAGACATGCAAAGAGTAACTAAAATAATATGAGAAAGAGACAATTAGACCTATGTGAAAGCTGGGGAAAGTATTCAGCCCCTAAATATAACTCCATTCTTTTAAAAAAAAATTTAAATCCAAGTTAGTTAACATATAGTGTAATAATGGTTTCAGGAGTAGAATTTAGTGATTCCTCACTTACGTATAATACCCAGTGTTCATCCCAACAAGTGCCTTCCTTAATGCCTGCCACCCATTTAGCCCATCCCCTCCTACCCAATTCCTCTCCAGCAACCCTCAGTTTGTTCTCTGTATTTAAGGGTCTCTTATGGTTTTCCTCCCTCTCTGTTTTTATCTTATCTTCACTTCCCTTTCCCTATGTTCATCTGTTGTGTTTCTTAAATTCTACATATAAGTGAAATCATATATTTGTCTTTCTCTGACTGACTTCTTTTGCTTCGCATAATACACTCTAGTTCCATCCACATTGTGGCAAATGACAAGATTTCATTCTTTTTGATTGTTGAGTAATATTCCTGTGTGTGTGTGTGTGTGTGCGTGTGTGTGTGTGTGCATCACATCTTCTTTATCTATTCATTTAGGTTTTTTCCATAATTTGGCTATTGTTGATAGTGCTGCTATAACACTGGGGTGCATGTGCCCCTTTGAATCAGCATTTTTGTATCCTCTGGATAAACTCCTTATAGTGCAATTGCTGGGTCATAGGATAGTTCTATTTTTAATTTTCTGAGGAACCTCTATACTGTTTTCCAAAGTGACTGCACCAGTTTGCATTCCCACCAGCAGTGCAAAAGTGTTCCTCTTTCTCTGCATACTCACCAACATCTGTTGTTTCCTGAGTTGTTAATTTTAGCCACTGTGACAGGTGTGAGGTGGTATCTCATTGTGGTTTTGATTTGTATTTCCCTGATGATGATTGATGTCGAGCATCTTTTCATGTGTCCATTAGCCATCTGGATGTCTTCTTTGGAAAAGTGTCTGTTCCTATCTTTTTCCCATTTCTTCACTGGATTATTTGCTTTTTGGGTGCTGAGTTTGGTAAGTTCTTTATAGATTTTGGATACTAACCCTTTATCTAATATGTGATTTGCAAATATCTTCTCCCATTCCGTTGGTTGCCTTTTAGTTTTGTTGATTGTTTCCTTCACCGTGCAGAAGCTTTTTATCTTGATGAGATCCCAATAGTTCATTTTTGCTTTTGCTTCCCTTGCATCTGGAGTCATGTCTAGTAAAAAGTTGCTATGGCCCAGGTCAAAGAGATTTTTGCCTGTTTTCTCCTCTAGGATTTTGATGGTTTCCTGTCTTAAATTTTGGTGTTTTATCCATTTTGAATTTATTTTTGTGTGTAGTATAAGAAAGTGGTCCGGGTTCATTCTTCTGCATGTCACTGTCCCGTTTTCCCAACACCATTTCCTGAAGAGACTGTCTTTTTTCCATTAGATATATATTTTTTTGCTTTGTCTAAGATTAGATGGCCATATATTTGTGGGTCCATTTATGAATTCTCTATTCTGTTCCATTGATCTATGTGAATATGACTCCATTCTTGGTGGCTTCCCATTTCTACTTGACATATATACTTACAATAAACTTTCTTTTTCATGAGCTTACTTGTTACTAAAGCCTGACCTCACACTTACCAAACACTGATACAACATATGATTATTTTCCCCTGGAAAGCTCCTTGGCTTCTTATAAGGGTGTGACTTGTGGGGGCTGACCCTGGCATGCTAGAGTCTTCAAAAGGGTTGGGACAATCAGGTCACTGGCTCTAGGTTCGTTTTAAAACACACAAAACAGGGGGCACCTGGGTGGCTAAGTCGATTAAGCATCCAACTTTGGCTCAGGTCATGATATCACAGCTCGTGAGTTTGAGCCCCACATCGGGCTCTGTGCTGACAGCTCAGAGCCTTGAGTCTGCTTTAGATTCTGTGTCTCCCTCTTTCTCTGCCCCTCTCTTGCTCATGCTCTGTCTCTCTCTCAAAAATAAATAAACATTAAAAAAATAAAAAATAAAATACACAAAGCAATATTTTCATCTGAGTCAGCAATGTCACTTTTTACTTGAGTGTGATATTAAGCCTCTTATGAAATTGCTTCAGCTACAATCCTAAATCTTGTACCTATTAATCACTTCTCCAGTCACTGGTGTGGAGCTCAGACTTGAGACTTACTTTGGCCAATTGATATGGGCAGAAGTGGTAGAGTGTCAGTCTGAGACTAGGTTTTAAAAGGCATTGTAAGCTTCCATATGCTCCTCTTGGGCTTCTGCCATCACTGGGAAAAGACTATACCCCAGACAACTTACTGGTCCCAAAAGAATGAGAGACATATAGAGCAGAGTAGTCCCAGCCAACATGTAGATCTGCAGCCTGAGCAGAACCATTGTAGCTGAACCTGTGACCAGGTTAATAAGTGCTTATTCTGGTTTCTTACTGAGATTTTGTGATTGTTATGTAATCATAGCTGATTATTAATATCTGCCTTCTGAAACTTACTCTTTCCTTTGATGATATTTCCTCTTGATTTTACCCTCCTCTCTGGCTACTTCTCAGTTTTCTTTATGAGCTTCCCTTCCCCTCTTTTTCCCTACCCATGAAGTGTTGGTATGGTTCAAACTTCTGGCCAAATTCTCCTCTACTTTTTAAAAAAATATACATTCTCTATGAGCAACTTACACATTTGTGACTTCAATGCTCTTTATAATCTGATGACTTTCACATTTTCTTTGGTCTTGCCTTTTCTTCTATTGGTCTAGATGTCTATTGGTCTTCTTCTCCTAGAGACTTTGCAGTCTCCTTGAAATCAGCATGTCTGCAATGGAATTAATCTTCTTTTGCCCCCAGCCTCAACTTGCTCCTCTTTCTAGATTTCTTCTGACATGGCTAGTTCTATCCTTTGTTTAGTTGTCCAAGCCCTGATTTCTCTCCCTTCCAGTCCTTCAGTTTCTTACACAGGTGGTCACATTGTATTGATTTCCACCTACTAAATGGCCATCATGTTTCATTCACAATATTCATACTGATAGATAAGACCTCTGTGCTTTCTCATCTGGAGTACAGTAACTCCTTCCCAAGTGGTCTTGCTGCCTCTAGTGTAGATCTCTTGCCATCCATCCCTTTGCTGTCTGGAAGTCCATTCTCTGATATTTCTTCCAAAGTTATCATTCTGAAAGACGTATATGAGCATGACAAATGTCTCTAATGGTTTCTTTTTAAATTCTTCAGGGTAAGGTCTAAACTTTTTAGCAAGGCATATAAATCCCTTTATGACCTGGACTCCTGTACTTTTTACTGTAATTTTTTATTGTAATTACTATAAGTCACAGTTCTTGCCCTCACTCTCAAGAGACTAACAAATACACAGAAAAGTACTTGGATTATAAATCTTAAGAAAGGACCAAGCAAGCATAGGATGCTATACATATAGAAGGTCCACCAAATCCATGATGGGGTGGGAGGAGCAGAGGAGGCTTCCAGATCCTGCAAGCTAATCAAAGTCCTGAAGGAAGAGGAAATGTTAACCACACCGAGGGGTGAGTAAGATAAGGAGAGGGAAATTGTGGCCCAAGCAGAAGGACCTGCAGGAGCCAAGGTCTGGAAGCAATCACAACGTGCTTGAAGAACTGAGAAAATCAGACCAGTGGAGCATAAAGAACAGTACTGACTTCAACTGCAGCTATATTGGGTCTTAAGAGTCATATTAAGGCATTGGACTCTATTAAAGAAGCAAATGACAAGCAAGATTAAAATGTTGATCAAGCACAATAAGTTATATAATTACCTAGAAGAATATTTACTTTGGGGATTCTTGGAGCAGACTTGATTACATCTTAGGTTTGTAATTTTTTAAGGATTGTAGTATGATTACTCTAAAATGAATTTTTATTGACTCTCAGAGTACAAAGGTGAAAGAAAACTCCAGAGGTCATTGAGATTTTAGCCTTGCCTTTAGGCAGAACCATACATAAATCTTTTCAGACAGATGGGTGTTTGTTGGCAAAGGTATTCAGCTGCAAAGAAGTAATCACTGCTTTTGTTGACAGATTTAGAGATGTTTTGCCAAACACTATCTTAAAATACTATGATTAGATGTAATTTTGAAAAAATGAGTCTATAATGGAGGTGATTCACTTGCTGTATCAGCTAAGGAATATCTCTTCTATTTACAGTTTATTTAATTTACATTTGATTAATTTACACTGAGTGCAAGCAGTTACTCTATAATTATCTCTTTGCCTGCACCAGGATACATACAACATTATGTTTGGAAAATTGTGAAGTCAGAAGATGTTAACATAGAAAACGCCCATTAAGTAATCTCTTTCACGTACTTACCATCAAAGCAAATCTTTTATGACTTTAGATTCATGGAGAAGTTTTTAAATCTGTATTTCCCACACATCCTAACACAAAAAATTATTTACCTTCCATTTTCACAATTTAGTATCTAAACTGTCACAAACCACAATTTTTGTTTGTTTAGTCCTGCTAACTCTACTATCATTAGGGAAAGCAATTATTTAAAAAATATCTTCTGGGAAATCATATACGTGTATAGCCTATGAACTGCTCCTGGAAAAAAACTGTGTTCTCTTTAATCATTTATTTATTTAATTTTTAAAATATTTATAATGCACTTTGGAAATTATGGTGGATGGCATAAACATACATTTGACTCCAAATAATGTAAGCCAAGGGTCGGCAAACTATAGACCTTGGGCCAGATCTGATCTGCTGCCTGTTTGAGCAAAGAATGGTTTCAAGATTTTTTTAAGTAGTTGAAAAATATTCAAGAGAAGAGTATTTCATGACACAGTAATATGGTATAAAATTTGAATTTCAGTATCTAAGTAGTTTTATTGGAACATAACAGCACTCATTTATTTGCACATTGTCTATGGCTGCTTTTGTGCTGTAAGGGCTCGTTGAATAGTCGCAATGGAAACTGTATGGTTCTCCAAGCCTAAAATATTTACAATCTGGCTCTTTACAGAAAAACTTTGCTGATCCCTAGCCTACAGCAATCGTGGTAATCTCATTTCCCCTGCAGATGAATGATTTGGGAATGAACATAAAACCTAATCCTGGGAAATGGAATATCAGAAGTATGTTGAAAAAAGGGTTCTGGCTAGTCTAAACAAGACATAGGAAAAAAAATGGTTCTTCCTTTGTCATTGTTGCACCTGGATGGGAGGTCTGGAACTAGGGAAGCCATCCTTTGCCCATGAATGAGGCAAGGCTGCCTCACTGCGATGACAGCAGGAAGGTGGGAAGAGCCAGGGTCTTGATGTGAATGTTGAATCATTGAATGAGCCCTGAGTCTCACCCTGCCTCTGTACTTCATGTTATATGAGACGACATACTTCCTTAATACTAAGTCAGTTTGAGGTGGGGTTTTCTGTTCCTTGGTGCTAAAGCTTCTTACATAGGTCTCTATAGTACACCAGCCACTGTGCCAAACTTTGGGAATATGGCACCAAAAATAAAATAAAACTTAGTCCCTGTTTTCTACAGGCTCAGTTTGTAGGGAAACACTTCTAAGAATAGTGGGATAAGGAATATTCAGGGCTGTCTTGAGAAATTGGGGTGAACTTCACATCAGTGCAAATATTTGATCTGGGATTTAGACAGTGATTTGGACTTCACTAGTCCAGTTTATAGGGGACCACCATTTCCAGGAAAAGAGAATATGTAGAGACACAGGAGAGATGAAACAATAGGGTGTTTGGGGTAACCACAAGCAGTTTGGTATGGCTGAAGAAGAAAGGAGTAGTCAGAATTCATGAGCACAGAACTTGGATGTGTTGTTGCAGCAAACACTACTGCAACTACTCCTAGGATAAGAACAACTGTAAAGACTTGGTATTAACAACAACACGATACCATTTATTGAGTGCATTCTAGTTTAGGCACTTTATTTTTTATTTTTTTTCTTTTATAGTTTATTGTCAAGTTGTTTTCCAACTAACACCCAATGCTCATCCCCACAATTGCCCTCCTCCATGCCCATTACCCCCCTTCTTCTCTCCCCCTCCCCCATCAGCCCTGAGTTTGTTCTCAGTATTCAACAGTCTCTCATGGTTTGCCTCCCTCCCTCTCCCCAACTATTTTTTTCCCCTTCCCCTCCCCCATGGTCCTCTGTTAAGTTTCTCCTGTTCCACTTATAAGTGAAAACATATGGTATCTGTCCTTCTCTACCTGACTTATTTCGCTTAGCATAACACCCTCAAGTTCCATCCACGTTGCCACAAATGGCCAGATTTCATTCTTTATCATAGCCATGTAGTATTCCATTGTATATATAAACCACATCTTCTTGATCCATTCATCAGTTGATGGACATTTAGGCTCTTTCCATGATTTGGCTATTGAAAGTGCTGCTATGAAAATTGGGGTACATGTGCCCCTATGCGTCAGCACTCCTGTATCCCTTGGGTAAATTCCTAGCAGTGCTATTGCTGGGTCATAGGGGAGTTCTATTAATTTTTTGAGGAACCTCCACACTGTTTTCCAGAGCGGCTGTACCAGTTTACATTCCCACCAACAGTGTAGGAGGGTGCCCGTTTCTCCACATCCTCACCAGCATCTATAGTCTCCTGATTTGTTCATTTTAGCCACTCTGACCAGCGTGAGGTGGTATCTCAGTGTGGTTTTGTTTTGTATTTCCCTGATGATGAATGACGCCGAGCATCATTTCATGTGTTTGTTGGCCATCTGGATGTCCTTTTTGGAGAAGTGTCTATTCATGTCTTCTGCCTATTTCTTCACTGGATTATTAGTTTTTTGGGTGTGGAGTTTGGCGAGTTCCTTATAGATTTTGGATACTAGCCCTTTATCCGATATGTCATTTGCAACTATCGTTTTCCATTCCATCGGTTGCCTACTAATTTTCTTGATTGTTTCCTTTGCCATGCAGAAGCTTTTTATCTTGATGAGATCCCAATAGTTCATTTTTGCTTTTGATTCCCTTGCTGTTGGGGATGTGTCAAGTAAGAAATAGCTGCGGGTGTGGTCAAGGCACTTTAAGTGAATTCTCTCATTTGATTCTCATCAGAATTCTACAGGGAAGGTTCTATTTAGCCATTCACATTTTAAGATTATTTACCAAGGCACAGTGAAGTTAATGACTTGTCCAAGGTCACTTACTCTGAATAAGTGTAGAGGTATGAACAAAACCTTGATATTTCTGACTCAAAGCTAGTATCCAGACTAGTATACCTAAAACCTTAGAGGTCCCGTGGGACAGAGTTTGGTCAAATCTTGTTGCATACTCCATATCCAGTGGATTCAGTGACTCTTGTATACCTTGCACAACCATTATTATAGCTTCAGAAACTGCAATACAGTTGAATTTCACAATTTCTTTTTAAATCTTTTTATTATTTATTTATTTATTTATTTAAAATGTTATTTGTTTTTTTCCCAGAGAAATTATTTTATTTTATTTTATTTTATTTTATTTTATTTTAAACTTTATAGTTTATTGTCAGGTTGGTTTCCATATAACACCCAGTGCTCTTCCCCACAAGTGACCTCCACCAAGACCATCACCCCCCCATTACCTTCCCCCCTTCCCCTTTCCCCCTCAGTCTGTTTTCAGTATTCAAGAATCTCTCGTGTTTTGTCTCCCTCCCTCTCCCTAACTCTTTTTCCTCCTTCCCCTCCCCATGGTCCTCTGTTGGGTTTCTCCTGTTAGACCTATGAGTGCAAACATATGGTATCTGTCCTTCTCTGCCTGACTTATTTTGCATAGCATGACACCCTCGAGGTCCATCCACGTTGCTACAAATGGCCAGATTTCATTCTTTCTCATTGCCATGTAGTATTCCATTGTATAGATGAACCACATCTTCCTAATCCATTCATCAGTTGATGGACATTTAGGCT
>CM053572.1:97581515-97635158 GCA_028646485.1 Cryptoprocta ferox | reverse complement strand
TGTCAGTTTTAAAAGCTCGTTATGTACTGGGCATCTGTTAGTATTGCTCTGTTAAAGGAGGCTCATTGACTGTCCAGGACCTGTCGTTTCAGAAAGTGTTCTTTTAATGGTGTCCCTCGGTTTCTCTTGTTGTGCCTCTGATTATTTTATTTCCCTGGTCAGTTATATGGGACTCTCCACCATGTATACTTTGGCTTGTTTTTTGAGGTATCCCTCTAATGAAGATCTTAGATCCTCTGTTTGCAGAACTTAATCCCACATCCTTCTTCTGGGTACTCTACCCTTCAGCGATTTAATCTGAATCAGGTTAGACAAGCTCCACACTGCTTCTGTCGTGGGATTCAGAAATGTCAGGAGATGAGTTGTCAATGCATGCCATAGTCTTCTGTCTACTGGGATCTCCAAAAGTCGAGGTACATGGCTAAGTACAGTGAAACAGTCTTAAGGACCTATCCCAATGATCTTTTCTTTTCCCAGGAGCCCCAGGTATTGCCGGAGTCCAGCTCCAGCAGGTCTAGGGTTCGCCTGAAGGATGGATGGTGTTGGCACGAAAGTGATGAGAATCAGAGAAAGGGGAAGGGAATGAGAGTGCCACGAGGTTCTTTCTGATCAACAGGCAGGCATCTCTGCTCTCCAGCTAGGCATCTCTGCACTGCCAGCAGGCATCTCTGTACTGAAAAATGTTATTTGTTTTTCAGAGAGAAAGAGAGAGAGACAAAGCATGAGCAGGGGAGGAGCAGAGGGAGAGAGAGAGAGAGAGGGAGAGAGAGGGAGACACAGAATCCAAAACAGACTCATGGCTCCCAACTGTCAGCACAGAGTCCGACGTAGGGCTTGAACCCTGTAACTGTGAGATCATGACCTGAGCCAAAGTTGGATGCTCAGCCAACTGAGCCACCCAGGTGCCCCTTTTTTTTTTTTAAAGTTCACATTTGGAAGTGAATATGGAAATTTTAGACATGAACTTAGACTTACCACTTCAAGTGCTATTCATGACTGTGCCAGTGGGCACTCCTGACAGTGTATTTTGTACAATAGACAATCCTGTTTTTTTTAAATGCCAGTGTCTGTGTATTCTAATATCCAGTTCCATATAAATATATGTTACTCTGCCTAGTTGCATTCTATATACACATGTCCTAAAATGCAAATTTCCAATACCCTACTTTATGAAGAAAAAATTTAAGGTGCACGGAGAAAGAGGAAAATTTCAGCATTCAGAGGCAGTGGCAAATAGCTGGATCAAATGAAAAGCAGAGCAAAAGCTGAGTTGTCAAATGCCTGGGTGTCAGAGGCAATTAAGAGAAGTGGCTTCAAATGAGTGGGGCTGATGGGAGAGTGAAAAGGAAATGGGAGAGTCTCTGGGGTCATATGGAGTAAAGTGACAAAACAGGATCAGAAAGGAGGTGGTAGAAAATGCAGGAGGTCAGTTGTGGGTGGATATTAAAAGAATGGGGTGAGTTTACAAATGGAACAGGTCCAAGCAGGAGTGAGGGCAGGCTTCTGTGGGCCATGGGGTCAGATGGCCTGCATTCCAGTCTCAGCTCTGCCGCTGTACCACCCAGCGAGGGTACATAAATCCTTTAAGCCTTTGTTTCCTCATCTGTAAAATGGGGATAATCCTGGAACCTATCTTGGAGTGTTGTTAGGAGGATTAAATGAAATCATCTATGTTAGGTGCATAGCACAGTGCAAGACACATAGTAAAGTGTTCAATAAATACCAGCTGCATCGATATTATTATCGTATCTGGCAGGATAGAGCCAATCAATCTTCCAAACCCCACACAGAATCTTCCTCATGAGGCAGAAAGCTGATGTGTATCCAGGACAGCCATCTGTTGAATGAATGAATGGCTCTTACTCTTTGAATTGTTATCATTATTATTTTTTGGTTGGGCCATTTCTGCAGTTGATTTACCCGTCCTCTCACAGAGTATACAGTGGTGAGAATTTTAATGCATGAGTGGTTTGGGCAACAGCCTCAAAATGTCTTATTTTTACTACGTATTATTATAGCATTACATTCATAGTTAGAGGTCAGCTGCCATTTCCTGAGGTTTATAACATGCCTGTTTTAATTAACATCAAGCTAAATTTTGGCATACAGGTGGTCAGCCCAGATGTGAATGTTATTTTTAAAAGTGCCTTATGGCTGTTAAATCTCTTTCTTTAAAATAGCAAAACATATATGAGTATGTGTGCATGGTGGGGGAAGGGGTTGGGGTGTACTAAAAATCTGAAATACTGATTATTTCAGGCCTTCTTTAGACAAGCTTCCATGATGAAAAGATTCCTTCAAAATTATTAAAATATGCTTTCATAGACCACAAACTAATAAATTGAATAGAAGCCAGAATAACAATAAAAATGAAGTGGCCACACACTGGATAGATAAAAGAAAGTATATAAAGGGTTGTATATACACACGGCAGTTTAGAAAAATAAGCACAGAATATAAGTAATATGTCACAGGGATGCAGTTTATAGAGATAGGAGATGGGCATAGGATTTCTAACTTTTATTTAGAGGTAAAATAGTGATCAAATTTTTAATTTATCTAAATATATCCTGGATATGTGTGTGTTAACACAAATACCTTTTCTCTTTTTCTCTCTTATATACACATATCACATGTATAGATGCCATATACACATAGCACATGTTATAAACTCTGTCGCTAATAGGTATATGTTGATTTTTGGAAAATTAATTTACTCTCCTTGAGGCTTATTGTTTTATTTCTAAACAAGGGTGCTGGGCTCAGTGACTCATGCAAGTCATCAGTGATACCCCTTCTTCTTTATCCCCATATCCAATCCATTGCCAAGTCCACTTAATTTTACCTCCTACACATTTATCAAATCTTTCTACTTCTCTTCATCTTACCAGCACTTTATCTAAAGTTATTGCCATCTTTGTCTGGACCACTGCAGTACCTTCCAACCCTGACTACATCTACTCTTGCCTGCTTCCAAAGCTATTTTCCATACTAGTTCCAGAGTTACCTATTTAAAGTAGGTCTTAACATGTTATGACTCTGGTTAGCACATTAGCGTTCGAATCATTGCTCTTTTGATAAAGACAAGAACTCTTCACCTTGGCCTTCAAAGGTTTGCAATATCTTGGCCTTGCCTATTTCTCCTACATGACCTTCTGGACTTCTATGTTCTGAATATACTTAATTTCTTTATTTCCCATACTCCTTACTAACGCAGAGCCTTGCATAGGCTATCCTTTTTGCCTAAAATGTTCTTTTCCTTGCTTTCCCTCTTTACCCAATCAGTTGGACATAAATTCCTTAACCTGGGCACAACCCCCCTTAACCTGGGGACAGGCATGTACAAATGCAGATACCTTTGGGGCAAGGAGCATGCTGATTGTATTGATGGTGTAAATGACATATTCTGGTTTTCTTACAGAGAGTATGCCTTGATGGAGGAAAAAAAATCAAAATGACTGAATTTCTAACCATTATTCAAGAACATTGACTCCATATAAATTTCAAGTTGTATGTACATTTCCCACCTCAGAATCCCATTTGATAAATACTGTTATTATTCCTCTTCTGTGGTTTAGGAAACTGAGGCTAGGAAAAGTTGAATAACTAACTAGGAAAAGCTTCTAGTTACTGACTGGTTGGCCTGGAATTCAAACACAAGCTCTGTTTGTAGAATTATAACTCATTCCTGTTATTGCTCAGCTACCTTCATGTGAAAGAATAAAAAGTCACCAGTATAGGGCTTTAAATGTCAATGCTAACATCTATCAAAATTCAATACAACTTCTAGTGTCTAGGCTTGTAAGTCAATTGTTTATCTGGTGTTAAAGAAAAGCAATCCAATAAAACTTGACCCAGTGACAGGGCATTACCATAGGTCTCCAGAGTCTTTTGTATAACTGGACATCACTCCTTTCCAATGGAACCTCCCAATTGGAGGTTTCCTGATCCTTGAATGATACCCTGGAAATAGCAGAGGGAGCAAACCCCGCCCACAGCGAGGTTAATTCTGGCTCTCTTGCCATGTTTATGGCAGACAGTCAGTGAGCCTGCTAGAATTAAATGGCAAAATTCATCACAACTAATTTCTATTTGTCATCTATTAAGCTACATTGTTTTGTCCTCAACGTCAGGTTAAATAATGAACCTCTTGCAATGGAGTAAATTAACCTCTGCTTTATGTTCATGTCATTGTCAAATGGAAACATCACTTGCACAAATGAGAAAGATTCATTAGTAACACGAATGCACAAGCTCCCCTCTAGTAAAAGATAAGAGCGATTGAGACCTTGTCATAATGCACTGTCACAGAGCCCCTTGTTATTTATGATGCCTGCTGGAATCTGTGGAGATTATTTTTGCCAATGGCAATTAGCCCACAGTTCATTGGGGCAGTTATGGGGCAGAGTCTGCCTCTGACAGGTGTGTTGTGCTACCTTCAACGGGCTGTGATCTTTGAGAAACATAATCTCATCTGCATGCTGCCAGGAGTTCATTTGGTTTTCTTGTCAGAGGAGACTGGGGAAGTAAGTTATGCATGGGCAGCTACTTCTAAATGCTCAGCTGCCTGACATGAGGGACATTTCTTGTTCACATTGCTGCCTGATTCTGAAAGGTCACGGCCGTTGCTCAGAGATAGGATCCAGCATCATCTGTCTTTCACCAGATTTCACTCATACTTCATCAGGACCAACATTTCTCAGTTCTAATCTTGATTGTCTAAGTGGTAATTTATTTGGATCCTTTCCTTCTTCCATTTTCTGTTTCACTTGTTCCTATTGCCCATTTTATGGTATGTTTGCCTTTTCTTTAGGAAGCAGATAAAAGTAATAATGATAAAACATTCATACACTGGTGGGACTGTAAATTTGGACCCCCTTTCTGAAAAGCAGGTCAGCAAAGAGGATCAAAACCTTAAAAGAATGTGAGTATCATTTGACCCAGGTGTGTCACTGCTAAGATTTTACCCTATGAAATCAAGTGTGCGCACACACAAAGATTTAGTGGCACGTCATCTTTATATTGGAGGGCTTAGGACAGGGAGAAGATAAGGTGTATGTATTTGGCTACCTCTTTTTGCTGAGGTAGAAAGTTTATTGGTGGATGCTCAGGCCACAATTCCTCTGCTGGTAATATCTTGGTTAATCCTCTTTTTCTGGTGGTATTCCATGCTCCCATTGGTCATTGGTGGTGACACATGTGAGCTAGAGCTGGCCAATCACAGTCCATCTCTCTGACCTCAGCAATTGGTCCAGTATGGGCATGAAAAACCAAACCACTCAGTCAGAATTCTTCCTTGAGATTTTTAGAAAAAATAAGCTTGGATAAATGTACTTTCTTTCCATTTTTGTTTGTAGAATTGTAAGGATGTGAGCTATCAGCTGCCTGCATGTTTCCAATCTTGTGGCAAAGACATACTGGCCAGTGAAACCTGACATCCTGAGTAGAGTATTCACAACTGAAATATGCATGGCATGATATCTCAATCTGAGGCAATTACAAGTCGTATGATCTAAATGAGCCACATTTTCCCTTAATTCCTCTTGAAGTCAAAAATTGGAAGCAATGGTATTCTCATCTTTTTTGAGTAGGGCCTCAGTTTCTCCATATTATAAAATTAACTCAACAATACTGATCTGTTTCCACTAAGGGGTAAAGCAAGGCTTTGTGAAATAAGAGTTCATCAAATACTTTGAGATCCTGGACTGAAAAGAACCTGAAGCTCTAAAGTGCAATTAGCACCTTGCTCTTTCTTTTTCTTTTTTCTTTTTGGCATAAAGTTTTGAAAAAGTTCCTTTAAAATGTTCTATTAAATCGATTTTCAGGATCGTGAATGCTAGAAGATTGACAGCTCTGGGAAGAGCGCCATCTCTCAAGTGCACACTTTAGGAGTAGCAGTGAGTTGAAATTGCCCCCCTCTCACTACCTTATGAAGCCTCTGCTGACATGACGTGATGTGCCCAGCACTCAGCATGAGAAGGAGATGTTTCTGTGACTCCTTTGGCTCTAATTTTTTTCTGCCATTTCCTCCAAGTTACTATGACTTCAGGGTGCATCTTTGTGAGTGTGAATCGAAGCACTTTTAACTTGTGTTATCTGTGTCACTGAATACAGTAAGTAGAGAGAAATTGGGTAATTGGGAAGCAGGTACAGATTGTCTTCAACCTTTGTTTTCTGACTTAGGGACAGATTGCAAACCCAGAAACAACCCTGCTGGCAAAAGTAAAGGTGAAAGTGGAGTTTTTATTACAGTTGGCCATCATGTGTTTATACAGAAAGCAAAGTACAGTTGGACCCCTCAAAGAAAGTCAGGAACTGAGGAGCCTTTGTGTTTCTCAGTCATCACAGAATCTCTCTCATTATTGCTGGTCTCTCTGCTCCATTTCTCCCTGCTGGCACAGGGTCCAAATGGACCTGTCAACTTCTACTCAGCCTCTATAAACCCCCTCAGACATCTAACCAGTGGAGTCTCTGTGTACTTCTTGGTTCAAATGAGAGAGAGAGAGAGGCAGAGAGAATAACTGATGGTTCATGAGCCCATGGATTGATTTTCCTTGGGTCAAATGTCTTTTCTAGTCCAATTGTCTGTATCCAGAGATGGTCACAGCTGTGTGGGGTTATAGAGGGGACAGGAGTAGCCAGGGGTGCTAGCAAGTAGGCAAGAACTGGTATTACTATCCGCCTTTCAGTTGGATAGCTTTGTAATATAACCACTTACTAGGCTGAGCCTTGTGTCCCCAAATCCCCTTCCTGTTTTGTATCCAGTTATGGTGGGCCACAGAGAGGTTCCTTGTGTGAGATTTGGAGGTTGGAAATGAAGTAGTAGCCATTCTGTAGCTCTCACACATTGTGCCTTATCTGAAGGATAACCTTCTTTGCATAAGGCAGCAGTCAGGCTGGTCTCCAACTATTCCTTCTTCTTGGGGACACTCCTTCAGTTTTTCCAACTCTTGGGCAATGAGTGTGTTTAGATCCATGAAGAAAGACCTGCACTTCTGCAGGAAATCCACACCATGTACGTCAGAAGCAATGAGACTTACAAAGGTTTCAGTTCTTCCTCGTGGGCTCTGTTTCACACAGTGGCTTCCAGTTTGTCTTTGTTTACTTTACACCCATCTTCCCTTTCCTACTGCCTGCCTTGCAGGGTCCATGACCCAACATGAGATATGAAGACCATAGCTTTATAGAGTCTGTTTAACTAGCTACCACAATTGTATAAAGTTAAATTCCTGTAATACATCCTATAATATGTACATATACATATGTACATACATACATACCTATTCTCTTATTCTAGTTCTCTGATTGAATCCTGACTGATACAGTTGATTGTCAGCAGCCTCACCTAGCTGACCATATTCTTTCTTTCTAGCAAAATGTTCAGTGCCCACTATCTTCTTTTTAGTGCCCAGATCCTCTATTCAAACAGAATTCCTTGGGGAAATTTCTTGTACTTTTTGTCTTCTTTGTATTATCCTCAACTTATTAATGTAGTAAATTAATTCACACTAAGGTATTGGGAGGTGATTGAATGATTAGGGATAATCCCCTGAATTCCTACCTAGTCCATCTTATCTCCTGCTACTCCTTTTTGTTCACTGCAGTGTAACCACAATTCCCTCTTCCAGTTCCTCTAGTTAGTCAGTATCATTTCATACTTGTCACTTTTTCATGTGTGGTTCCCTCTACCTAGAATGCTCTTCTCTGACTCTTCACATGTCTGTTTTCATTTTATCTTTAAGTCTCATGTGAAATGGACTCCACTTCAAGAGGCTTTCCCATATCACCACATATTATGTTGGACTTGTTGGTGGGGGAAGAGCTGTTTGGATCATGGTCTTGAGAAGGATTCTGAGACTCAATCTATGTTTGAAAGGAAAGGGTACTGTGATTGATTAGTGATGCTTCCCCTGATATGGGCTAGAGCACAGTAGAATCCTTCCTGTATATTTTTCTTCTATGGATGAAAGAATTTTGGATTAACAGAAAATCCCAAATTCTGGAAGTGCTGCTGACTTGTTGTATGATTTTTACTTAATTATGTGAGCACTTTGCTTGAGCACCCAACAAGTACCCACAGTGAGTTCATAGATCACCAATACATGAGCAGTGGGGGTGGAGGTGGATTTTCAATAGATAAACATGAATATTCAATGACATTTGGAGTTCTTGAGCAAGCAAGAAAACTTTAACGCCTTATTTTTAGAAATAATGACCCCTTACCTATATTTCTATGTAAATATTTATAGGAAGAAAGTATTAAACTTGGCTTTTAAAAAGCTAATAAATTTTTTTTTTTTTAAAGGAAATTCCGTATGGAAACATCTTCTGGCTGCCTCATTCCCTGAGGGTACTAGAGAAATGGGGTGTGTCTCTGGGTTATATCATTACTAACCAGAACTGTGACCATTGAGCAAGTCTGATAACGTCTTGGGGCATCGACTTTCTAATCGGTAGCAGACCTGTTGCATTTCTTCTAAGATACAGTGTCAAACTGCCTATAATAAAAATGTTGGCAAGATGGAGAGACTCTAGAAAGTGGTGAAATTAAAGGGTAAGAGAGAGATCCTCTGGGGAAAACAATGGAGTTTGTTGGCTGCTGATGCAGGACTGCAGCATCGCTTTAGGGAAGGCAGGGAATCTTCAAATCTCTTTTCCCTGGTGTCTCCAACCGGTTTTGATCTGTGACTTCAAATTAGTGTGTGAATGACAAGACACTACAAAGAAGCATTAGGTGCTTTTGTGGGCAGCCTTCATGTGTCCAGGGTGGGAGAAAGGGCAGGGCTGGGGAATCAGCCTTGGTCCAGAGAGACACTGCTGCCTGCCAACTGCCCCTTGGGGAGCCCAGCAGCAGGCTGGGGAGTTACATGACTCCAGGCAAGTCTGATCAATAAAGGGCATCCTTACTATAGCAACGCTGCACGTGGCAGGGCTGCCTGTGGATCACATGCCCTTCCCCAGACGCTGTGGAGTTTGGAGCAGGCAATTAGAAGTTGGGGGCAGCTTTTCTCAGAGGTCGAAGAGCTGACAGATGAGCAAAGAGCTTTCTTGCTCTTCCATCCTGGTGTGGGCATGGAAGACTTTTAGCCCACTCACCTTTGGTATTAGCGCTTCTTGGATTATATCAGAAAAATCACAGAAAAGGCTTAGGAGTAGAAGTATGGGGAAGTCCACAAAAGGAGGAAATTTTCTTATTAATAATAACAACAATAATGACAGCCCATTTTTATTGTTTGTGTGACTCTTTTTTTTAAAGGTTTATTAATTTTGAGAGAGAGAGAATGTGTGTGTGAGTGGGCGGAGGTGCAGAGAGAGAGGAAGAGAGAAAATCACAAGCAGGCTCTGTGCCATCAGTGCAGAGCCCCACAGGGGGCTCAGCACGGGCTTGAGTGTGGGGCTTGATCCTATGAAATGTGAGATCATAAGCTGAGTCGAAATCAAGAGTCGGTCACTTAACCAACTGAACCACCCAGGTGCCCCATGTTTGTGTGACTCTTTGATCAATGTCTGTCTCCTCCTCTAGTCTGTGGCTCCCTGAACACAGAGACGATAAGCATTTTACACACCCCCATGTTCACTGCATCTTGCGGCTCAATATATATTTACTGAATGAATGATTCAACGGTTTATTCTAAGACAGACATTATACTGGGACTTTAGCATAAATCTTCTTGTTCAATCCTCACAATTATTGGTAAGGTAAGTATTATTATTACCCCCGTTTTATTAACAAATAAAAAGAAGCTGTGAGAGTTAAAGCAAGTTGCCTAATGTCAGCCAGAAGTTTCTATGCTATTACAGGAGGCACCTTGGTTTTATAGGTACTAAAGCAAGGATTCTTAACTGTTACAATAGCTAGGTTTGGGGTTGGGTTATTCTTTGTTGTAAGGTGCTGTCCTGTGCTTTGTAGGATGTTAGCAGCACCCCTGACTTCTATTCACCAGTAGCCAGTAGCACACCCCCTCCTCCCCATTTGTCTCTGGATATTGTCAAATGTTCCCTTGTGGGAAAATTACCCCCAGTTGAAAGCCACTGTACTGAAGGAAAGCCCAAACTGGGCTGACCTCTGAAAGATGGTTTATTTTGCCTGCCCTTCACAGTGTGTGTGAACTGATGGTGTGTTTGTTATGCTTATTATAAGTGAAGGTATTTCTTGGTGAAGCTTTAATGGGGTCTTTTGTAAAGCCACTTCAGTGTGTTTATGTGTGTGTGTGTGTGTGTGTGTGTGTGTGTGTGTGTGTGAACAAGGGAGTCATATCATATCTGGGCTTTGGGTCATGGCACATTGGTTATAAACTGGGAAGGTCCCTCATCCTGGAACCTGGAAGAAGGGAGGAGACTCCAAAGGGTCCATGAGGTTACCTCTGAGATTCACATTAGCTCTAATATAAAATTGGATCTGTCCTAGAATGATGGCTATAGGCAGCCTGATATATAGAAAGAGCAAAGGCTTAGGAGACCTTTAGAATTTGATGTGAGTTTTCATGAACAAGTTATTTAATTTCTGTGAGCTTGCTTCCTCATCATGGATTCTGGGAAGATTGCCTTAGATGATGGTCAGTTCTAAGGCACCCAGGCTGACAATGACTCCTACCTGGAACTAGTTATAAATGTGAAGGCAAGGAGATGGGTCAATCCAAAAGTTCCCCAAAGATAACATATTTATTCCCATTCCCATCCTCATAATTTGTAACCTGCACTGAGCACTTTTTGTGTCACTATTCTAAGAGTCTCATATGTATTAACTCACTTAATGCTCATAATTCCTGATAAACAGAGCCATGCAAAAATGCTTGGCTAGCTGATCACAAAACTGGATTCCCTTTCCCTTGTTGACATTATTTAGAGAACATGGTTGAAGTTCAATGAATTATCAGTTGAATTCCAAGAAACAATTTTGTTCCTATTTGCTGTATATGGAATTTTGGGACTATTGATATTTTTATTTCATATAACATACATGATAGGATAGTTTCATAATTATTCTTGAAGCAAGTTGGGACCTTCATGCTTATGGGAGAAACAAAATAATTTCATGTGATTCTCCCACAATACAATACATATTGCATAATTTTCCTATTGAGAAGAATGATGTTTTCCAGATGCAATCATATATAAACCTAATTATGAAATGCCCACCAGGGTATAATTTAAATTAATCTATTCTGCTTTTAAAAAATGCATTCCTTCCATACTGAGATATTTTATTTATGCTTAGAAAACTATATAATTTGAATTTTTAACTATCATGCCTAATTCCTCAAAGGAAAGCAATTAGTCTTTGGAACTTCTTTCATTTACTGTAGCAAATCTTTTATTCATTTTTTTCTTCTATTAATTTTTAAATTCTGCTCAATTTTTCCTGTTCTTTGGGTTTGGGGGTCCTATAGTCTAGTTAGAAATATTAGTGTTCACAGAGCTGTATTCTAAACTATTCTGTTCTACCATTTTGCTTAAAGTAATTGTTTACAAACTTTTTCATGTCACATCACTATCAATAAAACATCTTTGAGCATGCATCTCTAATATATGCATAATAGTTATAAATCATATACATGTTACTCACTTGCTATATATTGATATTAGTAAAGTTCTACTTGTTTCCTTTTTTTGAGAAAATATGGATAAACACAGGCTGTACTGTTTCCATATCCATTTCAGTCATTTTCCACACATCCCATTTGAGAGTCCACTGTGACAAAAAAGTAATATGGTCTATTTTCTTATTTTGTTAACAGGGATCTTATCTATCTTGCTTATTTCACAGAGTTGTGAAGAGCATCAAATGAAATGATAGTGATTTTAATAACTGTATCAGTTGGCTATTGCTGTATAACAAACCACCCAAAAGTCAGTGGTTTAAAACTGTAATTATTTATTAGCTCATGAGTCTGTGGTTCAGCAATTTGGACTGGGTTCTTTTGCTGGTCTTAACTGGACGCATTCTTGTGGTCACATATCAGCTGGTGGTTCAATATGGGCTACTGATTCATCATGGCCTATTTACACATCTGGGGGTTGGTATTGGCTGTTGGATGGGCCTCCATGTGGTCTCTCATCTCCAAGGGGACTAACTTGAGCTTCTTCACATGGTGATGGGATTATTCCAAGAAGATGAGAACAGAGTGGCAAATCCTCTTAACATCTATCCTTAGAACTGATCATTGTCTTGATCAAAACAAATCACAAAGCCAGTGAAGATTCAAGGATTGAAGAGAAAGATTCCATTTCTTTTTTATTTTTTTAATATTTATTTATTTTTGAGAAAGAGAGAGAGAGAGAGAGAGAGAGAGAGAGAGGGAGAGAACAAGTGAGGGAGGGGCAGAAAGAGAGGGAGACATAGAATCTGAAGCAGGCTCCAGGCTCTGAGCTGTCAGCACAGAGCCCAACGCAGGGCTCCAACTCAGGGACCACAAGATCATGACCTCAGCCAAAGTCAGATGCTTAACTGACTGAGCCACCCAGTCTCCCCAAAAGATTCCATTTCTTGATAGGAGTTGCAAAATTCTTGAAGCTGGGTTATTTTAATGATTCATCCACATAAACTTAAGATACATTGCTAAATTAAGATGTTCTTAATAATTTAGGTTGAAATAATCCATTTAGAGAACTTACCATAAGTTTTCAACTATGTTTTACTAGAAGTTTCATTCTTTCTTTGACATAGAGTGAAAATGAGGCCTAAGGATATTTGTTATTATGATTATTTTTTGCCTCACATACTTTCCAAATATCTGAGTAGGCTTATAATAGAAAATACAGATATAATACAAATGAATACATGGATATAAGTTTTGTTTATTTGTTTTTGTTTTTTACAATAAGATGGAAAGAAGAATGGTTGAATCAAAATGTCGAGGCTGAGGAAAGCTATAGTACTTGGGGGTAAATATAGGTTTTAAGCTTTCAAACACTTATGACCAAAGGAGAATGTGTCTGCATAACTATTATTATCCAATAAAAGATAGTATTATAAGAGAAAAACTCTTTCATTCCTTAAATTTGAACTCAGAGTAGGGGGGTGGGTGGATTTGCCTTGAAGTTGTTTATATAAGGAGCATCATGTCTTAATTGCTGTTGTTATTATGAGATATTTTACATATATCTGCTTTTTAATGCTAATCTTCTATGAGAGGAATTATGCTAAAAGTAATAAATAAGAGACCATAAAATTCTTGGGTGGACTTGAAAAAGAAAGCAAATAAAACTTCAAAAAACAGAATTATTGAAATAAAAAACTTAATAGATGGATCAAATTGCAGATTAGACACAATTAGAAAGCAAATTAGTGGACTGGAATATAAACCTGAAGGAATTACACAGAATGCAGCACAGAAAAAGAAATTGAAAATGTTCAATGAAATAGAGTGATAGAGTAAGAGTGTCTAAGCTATGTCTGGAACAGAGTTCCAGAATAAGAGAATAAGAAAGGAGGCAATATTTGAGGAGATAATGACTGAGATTTTCCTGGAGTTAATACAATTACCAGATTAAAAAAGAATAATGAACAAGATAAATAAAAATAAATCTGTAGTCAAACACAAAAACAAAACGGAGATATTAACAACAATTAGAAAAAGACCTCCAGATCCTATACACTTAGTTATAATTTCTGCAAATGAAACATAATTAAGCAATGAGGACTGACTTTCAGTAACAACAATGGAGTCCAGAATATCTTTAAAGATGGAAAACAGAAATCTGTCAACCTAGAATTATATATCCAAGTATATATCCAATTATATATCCATTCAACCTTTCAAGAATGGTTGAAAACAAAAAGTAACTTGCATATAGACAAAAACTAAGTGTTTATAAGCTACCAACAATTCCTAACAAAATCACTTCTAAATGATGGGCTTCGGAAGGAAGGAAAATAATCTTGGGGAAAAAATTGAATGAGATAACACAGCAATTGAGAAGGAGAAAGGAGAAAACAAAGGAAACCCACACATATACAAATCCAGCTATTTGTTGTTTAAAAGAAATCCACCTAAAATTATAAGATCATAGAAAGATTGAGAATAAAAGGATAGAAAAAATATACCTGGTGAACAAAAGAAAGATTATAGAGCTATATGAATATCCAACAAAATAACTGTTTAAGGCAGAACCATTACTGATGATAGAGTGTTGCCAATTAAATGAAAATGTTTCAGCTCAACAGGGAAAGATAATGTTCTTAAATTTCTGTGTATCTAATAATATAGTTTCAAATTATATAAAGTCAAAACTGAAAGAATTACAAAAAGAAACTGACAAACATCATAGTGGGAACTTAAATATAACTTTTCTCAAAATCTAATAGATAAGCAGATAAAATATTGATAAGAGTAGAGAATATTTGAGTAATAAAATTAACAACATTGATTTATGTATCACATGTAGTTCTATAACCTAACAATGAAAAGATAATCCTTTTCAAAGACACATATAACTTTAAGAAAATTGACTCTTTACTAGGCCATAAACTAATCCAAACAATTTTTTAAAAATCATCATAAAAAAAAGAAAAGAAAAAATCAGTACCATGTGGACACTGATTCATATAGACCCTATTTTCTTACCATAGCTAAGACAAACAAAATTAATCCTCCCCCCAAATACTTGATGTATAGAAACTAAGAAAAGCATAATTCTAAATGACTTGTGTCAAAGGTAAATTATAGTGACAATTAGAAAATTCTTGGATCTGAATAATAACAAAACATTACATATTAAAATTTGTGAGATTGAAAAGAAAGATGATGCTAGAAAAAATTCAAAGCTATATTTGCTTGTAATAGAAAAGAAAGACTAAAAATCAATAAGTAAACATCTCATTTAAATTAGAAAAACAGAGGCACCTGGGTGCCTCAGTCAGTTGGCTTGATTTCTGCTCCGGTTATGACCCCAAGGTTGTGGGATCCAACCCCTTGTCAGGCTTTGTGATGAGCATGGAGCCTGCTTAAGATTCTCTCTTTTCTCTCTCTCTGTCTCTGTCTCTGTCTCTCTGTCTTTCTCTCTCTCTCTCTGTCTTTCTCTCTCTCTCTCATATCTCTTTCCCCTGCTTGCACTCTCTTTCTCTAAAATCAATAAATCAATCAATAAAAATAATTTAGAAAAACAATCAGGATAGAGAGATTATAGAAGCAAAGAACTAGTAAAAATAATAAAGAAATTAAAGTAGGAGGGAGCTTGAACTTTTTCACATGCTAGCTGTGACTGTCACAAGTGCTGTTCACCAAATATTTCTGCTCCTGGGCTAATAGGATGGCATTTTCCTGGCCCTTAGAGCTCTGTATGGCCTTGTGATTTGTTTTGACTGATGAAATGTGAGCAGAAGGAGGATGCATCATTTCTGGGTGGAAGCCTTGTTTGCTAGCGCATGGTTTACAAAAAACTCTGTCTTTCCTTTTGCCCTGCTGAATAGCAGTGCTCCAGATGGTGGCTGCTCCATTAGCCTGAGACTGAAGCAGAGCCCCCAGCATACCTACAATGGACACGTAGTGTGAGCAAGAAATAAATATCACTAGTTGTGATTTGGCAGTTGTTTGTTATAACAGCATAATCTAGTGCAGTGATTCCCAACCAGGGTTCAATTTTGCCTCTGAAGAAACATTTGACAATGTCTGGAGACATCTTTGATTGTCACAACTGGGGCTGGGGGGGTTGTGCTGCTGGTATGCAGTGGGTAGAGTCCAGGGATGCTGCTGAACGTCCTACAATGGACAGAACAGCCCACAGGACAGACGACAAAGAATTATCTAGCACAAAATATCAATAGTGCCAAAGTTGAGAAACCCTAATGTGATGTATATGGCTTGATAAAATAGCATGAATATTTTAAAAGTCACAATTCTGCTCTATTGGAATGGTAGAAATGACCTTGAGTTGAAGATATTTGAGATAGTAATACACAAATGTTTGCCAGAACAAGTGGAATCACACTGAGTTTTTGGCTTCTATTCCATGGGGACTCTTCAGTAAATCCCCCTGATTTTGTTCAATATATTCAGGCCTATTTTTTTCTCTCCCCTTCAATGAGGCTTGGTGAAAATTAAGCATAATGACCGGACCAAGAGTGTTAATGTAGAGTCACTATGTACATAGTCATGTAGGCACAGGTCACTCACCAGTGGGGGATTCTCTCTCTCTACATTTCCAGATAATTCTCTTCACTGGAGTCATAAGAATACTCTCAAATGGTGTCTGTACCTGCTCCTATCTCTGTCTCTGTGTTTCTTTTCTTTCTTTCTTTTTTTTTTTTTATCTCCTCTTGCCTTTCTTCTTTTTTGCTTCTTCTTTCCATGCAGCCAAAGTAGTGGCATGGCCAGGATCTTTGCCTCATAAACAGGATGAGTTATCTCTGCAGTTTCTTCTCCCTTGTGGCAGTTAGGTCTGCAAGCTACTTCACTGACCACAGCCCAGGCCAGCCCAATGTTGGTCACTGTAAGAAAATATGCTATCTTTTGTAGACTATGGATGTCTGGGTTTATTCTTTTTGGAGCTGGCAGGTATGATAGATTGATTGTCTAACTAGACAAAAGTAGTGTTCCACATGGTCCAGTCCAGTCCCCTTGAATTCTCTGCATTGAGGTTTGGAGCCAGAATCTCTACTATCAGTAGTAGATAGTTAATTTCCATCTGCCATTATTCATTCCTTGAGCATATAAATCCCCTAAATGAGGCACTTGAGAGGACACCTGTAGTTTGGGGTAAGATTAGGGTATTTTAACATTCCTTGGCCATAATATTACATAATTGCAGGCCAAATAAACCTCATATCTCTTCAGCAGTTTAATTATCCAGTTTAGCAAAACTAAGCTCATGACATCTTGGTAGAGAACTTTTATCCTCTTGCCCAATAGACTCAATGATGATTAATTATCAGCCAGCATTTTTGAGCATTACTATTTACTAGATAATCATATCAGCATTTTACATGAATTATATTATTCAATTCTCAGGAACCCAATTTTAGGCAGATACTATTATTATCCTTGCTTAACATATAAGAACAGTGGAGAGCAGAGAATTTAAGAAATGTCTTAGTAAGTGGAACCCCTGGTAATGTAACATGCCACTCTTGGACTCCAGAGACTGTACTATTAACCTCTATGCCATATTGCTTGTCCTAGGTTATAATCATCCCATTTTTCTTTCAGGCCAGAAGGTGGTGGTCTTCCTATAGTGAAACATGTAGGCAAAGTAAAGACTCCCACTAGGTGGAACTGGTGCTGTCCCTTCACTCAATCTTGTCCTACCTGGGCCTTGGGAACCGCAATTTGAAACCCTAGGTCTTGGTATATGTCACCCAAACTCAGAAGTCAAACGGAAAACTGACCTTGTGCAGTTATAGCCCTGGTTTCTCTCTCACCGAAGACAAAGCCTTTGGTGGTCTCTCAGGGGACATCAGATAGAAAAGCAAGTACATCAGGCTGATTTGGGAAATTGGTGCTGTGAGCTCCTCAGAATCACAACCCTCGTGTTTCCTTAATTAGAGAGGTGGCCCTACAATCAATATCCTTGCTATTCCTTGCTATGCCATTCCCCTTGCTTCCCAGCTAGCCACTCTGGGGATTTTCAGCTGACGACGGTGCAATCCTCTGGGGACTGTGCAAGGCACAGAAGGGGAGAGGGAACATAATTTGTTGGCCTGTTATATGGGGTTGCTAAAGCATAAGACTGCATTCATCAAAGCCAGCATGGTTCCCCTGCAATTTTACATTCAGAATGTGTGTTCCATGGTTCACTTACAAGTGATGGCAGGATGCAGCTGATAGGCTGAAGCATTGTCTGGAAATGTTTACGCATTAAAAATTTTTTTTCCTTTTGCTGCAAAAAGAGAATACACAAAACTCCAACTAAGAAACACTTTCCCAAGACCTGCACTCTGCCCAGATGTCTGCTACCTGCTGCTTTGGAATGTGCCAGTATTTGAGAAATTTTCTATCACTTTGAGAATCTAAAACTAGTTTTCTATCACTTTGAGAATCTAAAACTAGTTTATATCTTCTTACCCAATGAAAGAAACAGAGGTGAGAAGAGAGAAAATAACTGATTAGTCTTGAGGCATGGTCAAAACAGGTCACCACGGCTGTGTTTATAGGGATAATATAATTACAGCAGTTTTCAAAAGTGTTCAGCCTCCCCCAAAATAAATATTAGTGAGAAAAGATAAGTTAGGAACCCCAATTAGCCAGACTGGAATGGTTTCACTGCTTGGATACATAACTCTCCAGTTCACTTTTCTTGTATAAACACAGCTGTGATGTACCAGCACATGCCTTGGCATGCCAGGATGCAGAGGTAAGATGGAAGTTCTTAAAGAGAATTCTGGAAGCTCTGTGTATCATCTTGTCCCTTGCCACCTTGCCTTAGGACCATGTATTTATTTGGCATAAAATTGACAAAGAAAACACAAGCTCAGCTAAATGATTCCTTTATAACCTGAAGAAAAGACCTTGAGTCATGACCTCAAAAGAGTTATATCAATAAAAAAAAGTCCCTTAAAACACTATTCTGTAATTTGAGCTATTTCACTGTTGTTATTATTAAAGAATGAATTGGCATATTATTTCACTTGCTCCCCATCTTGGGACAGAGAATGTTCTAATAAAATGTCAGGTTGCTCTTCAAAAAGGCATTGTCCAACCTGAAAACATACACAGTTCCTGAAACTTAGTCTTCGTTTGGGAAATTAGCTAATAATAACCAAAGAGATGTTTAAAAACCAGTGAAGAGAAGGAAAAACAAAGGGAGTTAAGTTTGAGCATAGGTGAATTTATACACTCCAGCTTCGGGGTTTGAAACAGCGTGAAATCCAACATCTATTCATGGAAACCTCCTCATTGTAAGGGATCGATGCTCTGTACTGGGGATAAAAATATGAGTTTGTTAGCTCTCAGTGTTGGCACTCAGTAACTTTATAACACGAGGTGAATGAAAGCTTGCAACTAAGTAGTTGAGCCTAATGCCTTCCTTATTTAAAAAAAATCTTTTTATAAAATTCCCTGATTAAAGAGTGTTCTTCCTTGGGCTAAATTAACACAGTCAAAGGAGGGAACCAGATAAATATGGAATGGCAAAAGATTTCCTTGCTTGTGACCATACTGATTGGTCAAATCAGCTTTGAGAAGATGACTGAGGCCAAGTCTGGGTTTGATTAATGATGCCTTTCACAGGCATGGGAGGAGGGAATTGTGGTAAGATACGGTCTATTTGATATCCATGATGTAAATTGTGTGGTTTGAGCTATAGCAAAGTCCATATCTGCCCTCCAAATAGCTTCTTCACTATCTCACTGAAATACCTGAAAATAATACCTCTTATTTGCTGCTTGGCCTACATTATTATAAAAAAACAAACAAACTAATATGTATTGGATTCTTTGTAACATGCCAGGGAGTGTTTGCACTTTGCACATATTATCTTATTTATTCCTATTTTACAGATGGAAACAGTGAGACTTATTCTCTAGAAATTGAACCAAGGTCCTTTGGGCTCCAAAGTCTATGCCTGTAACTAACCACTGTGTTTTTATAGCACACTCTTTTTGGGCTTTCACTGAGGCCTTTCATGCCATTCCTCATTATGTTGATAGAGAATATCTTCTGAGAAAATAGGAGAATATTCAGCAAGAATGTGGAGAACAAAAAATGAAAAACACAGACCTGGAATAACTTTGACTCTAATATGTTGCTAGCCACAATTTCCCAGGTCAAGCTAGTCACTGATTCTTCAAAAGGCACTGGCCTCTTTGGTGAAGACCCTCCTTGGGGATCCAATGTATTTCCTAAAATGATGAGGTTGTAAAATTTGCTTTTATTAGGCAATACTTTAAAATTGCAGAGAACACAGAATGGGGCTATATTGATGACAAGAAGTTCTTAGATGGGTATAAGGCATGAGACACTACAGTGAAGAAAAGTCAGAGTGGCCATTGCAGAGGGGCACAGTATTTATACACTTTTTTATTCAATTGTTCATTTCTCCAACAGAGACTTATTAAATACAGCAAAGATTACTTTGCTGTAGGCATTGCCTCAAATGCTAGGGATGTAGACTTCTATTCACATGGAGATTTCAGAAGGGAGGAGACTAGCCCTGAAAATAAGTTATATACTTCCAGAGTTTGCTTAAGGTTGCACTGACTTCCACCCTTTCTGCTTGGAAACTCTGCTTTCTTCACTATTACTATCACTATTATTACAACACTCACATCACCATTTTAATTCTAAACAACATAGATGAGACATGAAAATATGTATGCATCATATTAAGAAAGGTCAAATGTAATATTTTATCTTCAATATGATCATAGACATGTAAAAATTATATGAGTGTAGCAGGATGACCTAACTAAAAATGTGTCTGAAGATTTTGAAACATTTATGAGTAAAAGCTGAAAAAAAAATCCTGTCATTTAAGAGCTGCAAAGATTTTCTGTCTTATGAGAAAGTCAGCTTTTTGAACTTGTCTGGGTCACACTGGCTTTTTGTTCTAGGAACAGCACTGAATTGTCTCTATGTAACCCAAATGTAAAGCAAAACCAACTCTTTTGGGTGGGTATGTAACATCATAGAGATGCTCTTGACTGAGAAACCGAATGCTCTGTATGGTCATGTATATTTGTTGCCCATGTATGAGCCAGAGTTCCTCATGTTTCTTTTATCTAGGTGGTTTAGACTGCACATGCCTCAGATATGGTTACCTGTATCTGGGGTGGCCTGGAGATTATTATTCAAACTGCTGTCTCCCAGGGAAGTGATTTCCAGTAGGATAAGCAAACACGATTTTCCATTTCATTCTGGAAGGACCAGACTAGACTGGGGTAAGGGGCTGGACTGGACTTTTGATGATCTATTTAAGATCTGGTAATCCAGACTTTGAGAAGTGCTCTGATTCTGGATTATTGTTCTCTTATATTAATTTCATGCTGGGTCCACGTTCTTGTGGGTGAGAGTGGGTTTTCTCTGGGTAGGAATGGTGTAGCCTCTGTCAATCACCCTGGTAAAGAGTGGATCTACTAGGACTAGAGATTATGGTCTAGGATGAGGAGATACTTCCTTTCTCCTTGGAAGACATGGGTGTGGGACCGGACTGTAAGGAAGTCCATGGGTTTGGCTACACTTTGAGCTGAGGCCAGGCTGGAAGATATCTCCACAGGAGGCTCCTAGAGGAAGCATCTAGGCCTCATTCTAGGGGTAGAGGCAAGTTTTTCTCTGTTGCAGGTTTCTTTGTTCTTGAACTATAAATGAAATCTTATTAGAAGTTGGATTCTGGACTCAATGTTACTGTGCAGAATCAAGGGAAAGGCCTCTTCCACTTTGGGGGTTCCGGACTGAAGAGGACAGTGAGTTCCTGGAACTGTAGGAGAGGCAGGCTGCAGGGAAAGTCAGGTAATTGACTCCTCCCCTCCCCAACCATGCCCCTCCTCCACTCCCATTACTCCTAGATATGAAAGGGAAGGGAACCTTGAAAGGAATGCCTCCTAAAATTTAACAGTCAAGCCAGTAAGGCTTAGAAACCTGGGCAGGAAAACTCATTTGTAAACAATAAAAAGGGAAGGGATGGTAACTTTTTTTTTTAAAGGAAAAGAAAAAAAATAGAAAAATGAAGTTAGGTTTTCAGCCCCTATTCTGTGACTTCCCAACCCTTGTACTTTCCAGGTCCAGGCTGTTCCAATCTCTCTCTCTCTCTTTTTATCCACTTTCATTTTCATGGTTAGTGTCTTCATAGTGTATTTTCTTCTCATCATAAACCAAGCCATGCTTATTGCAGACAAGTTGTTAAATGGGGAAATACATGAAGAAGAAAATAGCTACTACTCTGAAATAACTGGTGCTAACATTTTGTCACCTTCTCCTGACTTTGACCTTTGTGTTTCTGATTGCTTAAACTTGATTCTTATTTGATGCCTCTGTTTTGCCTTTGGACTTTTTACTCTCTGGTTTGTTACTTGATGTTTCTCAGTACCTTTCATTCTGCCTGTTCGCACAGGAATCCTAGCTGTGACATGGGCTGCAATTAGCCCAATTTTAAAGCACTCAGGTGTAGTATCAGCATATATGGTGTAAAAATGATGTAGTCAGCTTTATCCTTGAACCAGGTTCAGTGCAGCAAAAGGCTCACAATGTGAGAGGCACGAGGAAACCAAAACCAGAGGTAGGGAGAACCGCCGATTCAGGTTGCCTGATTCACAGTCACTGTGTTACTTGTGTCTTTGGAGAGGAATGGAGGGCAAAAATCACACACACTGTTTAAATGGTTATATCTTTCCCTCTCATTATTTTTTCCACCAAGATCATATACAGTGGTTGAATTCACGTAATTGAATGTGCAAATGACATACTTTCTCAGGAAAACGGAGCAGCCACGGGAGCTAAAACACTTAGCTTTCTAAAACATCGAAAATTGGTTGCTCAACATTAGAGCATTGTTAACTTCAGCTGTAACAGCTACCAGAATATTATATTTTATCTCTAGAATATGTCTGTAAAACAATATCTGTTTATGTGTGTGTGTGTGCGTGCGTGGGTATGCGTCTTAGTAGATATATAAAGTCAGAGTAACTAATTCTGCATCAGTTAAATGGATTAGGGGGTGTTGAAGAGAAGCCATTTTCTTCACGGCGTTTCAATAACGAGTAAATGGCGTAGAGAAATACAGGTTGTCCCGAGAGGCAGAGCCTGTCCTTGGCTCTGGGCTACGCAAGCCCCGTAGGTTCTGAGCACCAGTGATACAAATTGTGCCAATCTGTTAGAGCAGACCCGGCTTCCCAGTGGTTTTGTGACTGTCGCCTGCCTCTGCATCTCTTATAATGAAATGGTTCTTGGACAGCTGGGTTATCAGCAAAGAGCTATGTAGGAAGTGCCCTGCCCAATTAATCAGATGTCATTCTGACCAGATTTCTTTAGCACATTGCTTCATTGCAAAGATTAATAAATGAAAATCAGAAAGAGACAAAGAAGAAAGGCATTATTTTTATGTATGCTTGTCTTAAGGCATATTTTTCCATTTTTGAAACTTGAAAAATAACCATCTGGAAGGAATCATATTATAGACAAGGCATGTCATGACATTTACAGCAAATATTTTTGCTGTGAGGATCAGTGTTCTCTCATTGCCCCATCAACTGCCATATAATCAGATACCCATAAAGTATTCAATAAATAGAGGGTTTCTGCAATAAATCAATAGTGCAGGAATAATATGTTTTAAGTGTTCACAATTTCTTTTGTTTATCCTTCTTTTTAAACACACATTTTTGCATCACAAACCTCCGTAAACATTTGTCTTTGTTTCTTTGCCTCTCAGCCACCCAGTCTCAGCAAACGACATTAAACTGCACCACTGCAGAGAGATCTCTGGCATAAATAAATGTATCAGGAGGTCAGGAGGTCAAGAGCATAAATGAGGCAAAGATTTCAAAGAAATCACCGACCAAATGATTTATAAATCATGAAAATACTGCTCTGGCCATAAAAGAGAAATTAAATTTATACATCATGAGCTTCAGGATGCTTTGGGTTCTGGTGGGTAACTGGGTTAGAAATGGAAGAGCTTATGTCATCCTGTTGTTGGTTTGGAGCCTTGTTACAGTGGCATTTACCCCAGGACTCTAAATCAGAAGAGTTGAGATTAAATTCCCCCTCCCTTCTCCAGCGTCTCCAGAAACATTTGCTTTTATCTCTGACCTGGAATTCCCACCACACCAGGCTCAGCCCTGGAGTGGGCTAAGAATCAATTCACTGTTGTGCAGAAATGATGATACCTGTGAGTGAAGACAAGCCTCCTGTCTTGTTGGTGAAAGGCTGACAGTCCTACCTTTGTGTATAGGAAAACAACGGAGAGTTATAGCATCTGCCCTGGCTGGCCAAGGAAGCAGTGAAACTGGGGACTTCTGGAACATAACAGCTGAACCATCTATAGGAGAGAGTAAAACGAGCCAGTCTCTGTAAAAAGAACAATAATACTTTATGCTATAATGATCTGTAAAGGGAATCTGTCCAGAACTTTTACAGCTTCAAAATAATCCTTTCTCCTTTTTGCCATATTTTCTTTAAAGGCACAATGTTCAATCATTTTTCTCTTCTCCCCCCTGCCCATTTCTTTTTCTCCTGTATTTGGAAAAATGTCAGATTGGAAACTGTGAAGCTTGAAAGTGTCTATTTATTTTAGCTCTCTATGAATTCGTGAAATGTACACAATGATCTATACATAAAATTGAAGTCATTTCATGGGGAACTTGCCGAAAACACACTCAACTGGGGATGTCACTTCCGAGTTAAACAGATGTGAAGCAGCAAATGACACTATGAACAGCCATCAAAGTTTGGAAGTGATTGCTGCTCTTTATGACCTAACTGATGGAGACTTAAACTTGGGGCTAGTTTTAAAGTTTTCCTGGAAACAAATTTTGCTAATCCCACTCAATGGAAACAATATGCTGGTTCCTAGCTTGAAATGTAGATTTGTGGTGATGACAGAGAAAAACATTATACTGTGTCAGAATTCCTTTGCTCTCACAATGCAGGGTAGGATTTCAATGGAGCTCTGAGTTTCTTTCCTTTCTTTCTTTCCTTCTTTCTTTCTTTCTTTCTTTCTTTCTTTCTTTCTTTCTTTCTTCTTTCTTTCTTTCTTTCTTTCCTTCTCTTTTCCTCTCTCTCTCTCTCTCTCTCTCTCTCTCTGTTTCTCTCTCTCTTTCTCTCTCTCTCTGTCTCTCATGATTCTGTCTTTAGATTTCAGATATTTTAAGAACAAAATCTGCTTGAGGTTTGTAAATTTTTTGGTTGTGTGTTTTGATTTTTAAATGTCTTCAGGCACTTTTTACTCGAGCACTGGGAGAAGGAATGTAAAGCACATTTTTCCCCCTTTATCTCCTTTTTCTAGTATTCCTAAACCTAATGTATGTTAAAGGAAATTTAATCCACAGCTTGCTGATGCACTTAGGCTTAAGTCATCAAAATTGGATTTTGAGTCACCTTGCCTAATAAGTCTCTCCAATCTTTTTTTTCTTTATGATTAGGAACTTGGGCCTCATGGGTGGGGCCACAAATCCATTGTGTTTGGAATTCAGGGTCCTGAGAATTGGTTGGCACCATTTTCTTTATCCACTCTAGAAGGATACTTTATTTTACCTACCTTGGAATCACTCTAAATACCCCAATGGGCCCTGTATCCTTAGCATCATTCCTTTCCCCAAAGAGATTTAGCATAAAAAGTTGAATAGGTTAAAAAAAGGTAATCTCACATAAGCTGTATCTGCTTTTCTCTGCCTTAACTAATTTCACTTTAAAGAGAGGCAGATCTGAAAATAAAATGAAAATTTTGCAAAGATCTGAACATGATATTGCAAACCTTCTCAATGGTTTTCCCCAATATTTTCATAGCCATTGTCTTGAGTTAAGTCTTCATTACTCAGTATTAAAGACAAAAAAGAAGATATTAGAGGCGCCTGGCTGGCTCCGTCAGTTAAGCATCTGACTGTGCCTCAGGTCATGATCTCACAGTTCGTGAGTTCGAGCCCCGCTTTGGGCTCTGTGCTGACAGCTCAGAGCCTGGAACTTGCTTCAGATTCTGTGTGTGTCTCTCTCTCTCTTTGCCCCTCCCCCTCTTGCACTCTGTCTCTCTGTCTCTAGAAAATAAACATTAAAACTTTTTTAAAAAAGATATTAATTCACATCTCAGCAAAAATGTAGAAAGTATATGTTTGGAGAGAAACTTTTAAATTTAGGACTAGGCTAATGATTAATTTATTTGCATTTTTTGGTGAATTGTCAGCAATTTTGAAGGTTTTCTATTGAGCTGTGTTTAGCTGCCCTTTTAATCTCTTCCCACACCACAGCTCCACTGTTTTCAGACATAGCTGTATGGGCTTTCATGTAGTTGGGTCTGTTGTGACAAGTAATAGGAAAGATAATCTCTGCTGCCACTAAAGGAAATTGCTGACTTTGTTACATTTTAACATTTTATTTGTTTTCATGGAAGTAAGTAACTTGTTTTGCCATATTTGCCTTTTCTGGCCCATTGGCTTTTGATCACATCTCATGGCTTTTTTTAGCACATGATTTTTTTTTCTTTCTCTTTTTCTTTTTTTTGAGACACACACACACACACACACACACACATGCACATGCAATCAAGGGAAGGGCAGAGATAGAGGGAGAGAGGATCTCAAGCAGGCTCCAAGCTGGGAGCCCAGTGCCATGGGGCTCAATCTCACAACCAGGAGATCATGCTCGGAGCTGAAATCAAGCATCAAATCAAGAGTCTGACACTTAAACGATTGAGCCACCCACGTGCTCCAAGCCCATGATGTTTTATTGGCACTGATAAAATTGTAATCTTGAACATGCAAATAGAGAGGGTACTGAGGTATCCTGTAAACAGATTGTGTGATGGGATTTATCTATTATTACACGGCTGCTATAAAATATAGAACACACACGGGATGACAAGCAGGGTGGCTGTATGGTGGGAATCCAAGTAGAGAAAAGTAACACAGTAATTCAGTAATACTAGTCTGATTAGGGGGAAAAATCCCCTAATCTCTTTTTTTGATTTTGTCATGGAATTTCTTTAATATACTCTGACTTAAGAGATATCTGATATAATTTTCCAGGGCCTGCTTTAAAGAACAGAGAATTCTTTGTATATAGTACATCACGCACAGAAGACTGGTTTAAGAGTGCTTGACATTTTTTCTTTTGTTGTTTAATATCTGATCCCTTAATTTCCCTTTGTTCCATTGACAATCTTATTTAATTTGTAGTGAAAGTGATTAGGAGAATGGCTTCTGTGGTTAAGAGTTTGAATCCTGCCTCAACTACAAACTAAGTGTGAGATTTTATGCAAGCTACTGGACCTCTTTGTCTCAGTTCTCTCCTTTATACAATAGTAAAGAGAGTATTACCCACCATGTAGAATCATTGTGAAATTTAAGTTCATGGAAAGCATAAGATTTCTTGGCATAGGGTTAACACTTATTAAATGTTAGCTGTTACTACTATTGTTACTGCTGTTATTTAGCAAATTGTTTAGCACAGATATTTGCAGACTTAGTTTATGGGAAACTGAGCCAGTCCATGCTCACATGATTCTAATCTGTTCTGTATGGATTACTAAAATTACTCCAACACTCCTGAGTTAAGGCTCTGAGATCCCCAAAGGTGAACTGTAAAGTCAAGTATCAGGTGGTACCGGTGTAAGCATGACTATTTTATGGTTAAGAGAAGTGAAAATGAGGAATGCAAATCTGATCCCGAGGGAAGAATGGTGGATTTTGAGTTGGAAGAAAGAAAGAAAGAAAGAAAGAAAGAGAAAGAAAGAAAAAACAACCTCAAAACATGTGACCTTGGGCAAATCACTTATCCTGCTTGAATCTCATCAGCCAAATGAGAGTGGGAGTGATGAGGCCCAGTGTGTGTTTCCCAAGGTTATTATGGGATCCTATTAGAAGAAGCCTGGGCAAAGAAAGGCACTCTGAAAAGATGAATGTGCTGTTCAGGCAGGAGGCGATGCAAGTTGAATGACCGATCAGGCTCCTGCCCATCAACCCTGCATTTTCGCCTGTTGCTTCTCCAGTCTGGGATGCTGGAGATGGCCCAATTGCAAATTCTAGGGCATGCATGTGGCCTGTTGATTGCACCGGTGCCTGCAGTACAAAAGGAGCTGGGGTGCATTTTTATGTGTCAATTCCAGGCAGATAGTTTTGCTCTGGAAATAAAGAGGATTTCCTGGGTGAAATGGGACAAATGGATAGACCCCAAATCCTCCCAAACAGCATCTAAATGTTTGAAGCATTGTGCCCTTTGGTGTCTGAGTGATAACTAGCAATTTTGCGACAGTATTCCTTAGTCAGAGTGGCAGAGTTCAGCAGCCACCCCCTAGAGCCCTGGCAAAGGCAGTTTCTGAAAATGCCAGAATGGAGAGGAGTTAATGCACAGTGCAGTAGAGCAAAGGCCCAGGGAGCCCAGATCCAAGCCAGGAGACAATGCGAGAGAGAGAGATTGAGAGAGAGAGAGAGAGAGAGAGAATGAATGTAAGGTGCAGATGAACAAGGAGGACCAGAAATCGGCCCAGGCCACCAATCCAGATGCAGAAGTGAGAAGAGGGGGTTTGGCGGGGGCCCTAATCCATCACTCATCCTGGTGCGGGTGGGGAAGTCACGAGCCTGGCACCAGCCGCTGTGCTCTGGGGCTGCCTCCCCGCCTTGGGCAGCAGAAGGGCTGCAGGCTGAACCGTGACGTCCTGGGCCTGTGCTCCTCAACAGATGGCACTGTAAATCTGAAATATTCCACAGGAGAAAGACAAATGGGAATCAGCCAAGAAGGCTTGGAGCCTGGCATACGGAGTGGAATAAATAGAGGCCCGGCATCCTTATGGAGCCGTTCCTTCCTCCTGCTCTTAAATATCACACTTCTGAAGTCATCTCCCACTGGAACTCCCAGCAGCTGAATAGGTCCATAAACACAGTTCTCTCTAGGCAGAGGGAAACAGAAAACCAAGGCGGTACTCCTATAATTCCAGCCCACGGATAGGTGTGGGGATGTTTACCTTGAACTTTGAATAATTTCATCCCCCACCCAGCTCCCACTGGTGACTCTCTGTCCTGACCCCCAGCCCCCAACACTGAGATACAATAAGCTCTTCCCTAACTGTTTCCTTCTGATTCTCTCATTTATTGATCCATGCTATAACCAAGGCACTATAATTTATTAATTAGTTATTTATTCCTCTTTTATTGAGCAACTTCTTTGTGCTGTACACTGTTCTAAGGGATTGAGGCCACAAGGATGACTATGATGGTGACTTCTCTTCAAGAAGTTCAGGGGTGCCTGGATGGCTCAGTTGGTTAACTGTCTGACTTCAGCTTAGTTCATGATCTTACAGTTCGTGGGTTCAAGCCTCATGTCAGGCTCTGTGCTGACATCTTGGAGTCTGGAGCCTGCTTCGGATTCTGTGTCTCCTTCTCTCTGCTCCTCCTCTGCTGATTCTCTCTCTGTCTCTGTCTCTGTCTCTGTCTCTCTCTCTCTTTCTCTCTCTCTCTCAGAAATAAACATTAAAAATAAAAGAAGTTCAAATTGAGTCTCACAGATAGATGTTAAACAGGCTTACAAAACCAAATAAGATGGTTAAAGGGCTTGCTCTGCAGAGTTAGAGAAGCTCTGTAGGTACTGATGAGACTTGGAATTCAGTATTATCCTTTCAGTGGTCTAATGAGCCCATTTATGACAAACTTCAACTGGGATGTTTCAGAATCTCTGGCTTGGGACTGATATATAGTTTTAAGAGCACATATTAAAATGTTTTCATAGTCAACATACAGAAAATAAAGTTCATCTCTTACAAATTATACTGCTGCTTTGCCTGCCTTCTTGCCTGCCAACTGCTTTGCTGCCTCTGGATCTTTATGCACAGTGTTCTGATTTCAGTGAACGCTCTGCCTTTTCCTTGTGTGGGCACCTCACTGCAATTTGCAGGTGTCAGCATAAATAACATGTCTCCAGGGAGGCAGGATAGTGTAGTGGTTGAATCTAGACTCTGGAACAGGCCTGCCAGGATTAAAATTCAAATCTACTAATCGCTAGCTCTATGATCTTGAGCAAATTCCTTAACCTCTGTTATTCAGTTTCTTCTTTTTAAAAAAAACATGGGTTGTTAAGATATCCACCCCATAGGGTTGTTAGGAAGTTTTAACAAGAAAATATATGTAAGGTAGTTAAGGCAACATTCAATAAATATTAGTTTTTATCCCTCTTTGACCATCATATCTAAGTTAGTTCACTCCTGTTATTCTCTGTTATGTTCCCTTTTGGTTTCTGCTGTAGCATTTACCACACTTACGTATCGCAATTATGTAAGGCAAAATTATGTAAGGCAATTCTGTATTTATCTACTCGTTTATTATCTGTCTTTCTCACTAGATTCTAAGCGTCGCAAGCCTGTTCTCCTTACCAAAGTATCCCTAGTACCTAGTATAGTACCTGGATATAATTGATGCTAAATAAATATTTGTCAAACAAGCAAATGAATGAATGAATGAATGAATGAACAAATAAATGAAAGCCAAACCAAAATATCCTTGGATAGTGGGGATATATAGAAGATGCAATGAGAAAGCTTTGTAGTAGGTATGAATTAAAAAAAAATTGGGGATTGATCTCTGAAGTATGGGGCTCAGAAAACATTCTGTCTTGGTTTCCACAAAGGAGAGTTCTGGGTGCCAGACAAAATTCCACCAATTTTTCCATATTGTAATGGGCTTCTGGAGATATTCCATAGATTATCATAAAATATATGTGAGATATAGCATGTCTGAAAAGGGAAAAAATATAGCTGTATCTTTTTCAGGTGGGAAGTTTGCATTGAATTTTCCTAATGAAAATCAATATCCTAAAAGTTAAATTAAGTTGATGCAACTAACAATTCATTCAGTCCAACTTGCTTATTAGCAAAAGCACCCAATCCACCACTGGGATCCCTGTTGCTAAGTTGCCTCAAGAAACAAATTGATTAATGGATTTTCTTTTTTCTAAAGGCCTTTCAAGTTAGCAGGTCAAATAGCTAAGATTTCATTAGGGCTACTCTAGTCAGTGATAGCTGTGCAGTTTGGTTTCAAACACCCAATTTATAGATTGGCCTAAGCCCTACAGAATTGATTGTGTTTGAGGGATTTGGGAAGCCTGTGCATTGTCATTAACTATCTTTAAGGAATTTGGGGTCAGTAAAGGGAGCAAGAAGCCTACGGAAAGGGCATTTAAGCACAATGAAGGACTAGAGTTAACACACTTCTCTTTTCACCCTATGCTCTCAAAGCCCCAATGTATATTAAAATTGTCACTGAATGTCAGTAATGTTTTTAATAAGAACTTCTTCAGTGGAGAATTGGGAGCCAGCAACATGCAATGATGATGGTAAAACCCAATGGCTGAAATTTGATAGGGGGAAAAGTTTATTTTTGATAACTGAGACTTTTCTTATTAAACTTAGTCAAGTCTTCAACTGTCTGCTTCATGTTGGTACCAGCAGGACTTTAAGAGAATAGCATTAGGACAATAAAGGTAAAGATATAGATAGATAGGTAGGTGGATAGATAGATACATAGATACATAGATAGATAGCAGATATATAAATATATATATACACACACATATTTATCCATATATATCTGTATCTATATTTATATGTACCTCTATGTCTATGGCTCTGCATCTAACTATATATAATTGTGGTTCGTATTGTGAACTGATGTAGTAGGCACATATAAAATGATTTATTTTGTATGTAGTACCAAAAGAATTGAAACTGGGAAGACAGGTAGAAAAGCCATAATAGAGAAGGACCAGGAAAGTAAGGATGGCTAAAGAAACCCAAGATTCCACAACAAAAGATACCCAAAATAGGAAACTCCAGGATCCAGATGAGCTTAATTTTATAAGATAAACCAATCTATGAAACAGTTTCAGAAATTAGAGTTTTCCCCTGTGAATTTCCAGATATAGTTGAAAGTCCGCAAATGATAATTACCAAGGTAATTGTTTTTAAAGGGTAAGGTCAAGTATATTTTTTAAAGTTGGAACAGATCTTTTAAATTCTATTTAAAAATTTTTAATAAACTTTTAGAATTTTTCATAGTTTTACATTTATAAAGAAGTTGCAGAAATTATAGAGTACCTGTGTAGTCTGCACTATTTCCCCTGTCATTAACATTAGTGTAGTACGTTTGTCACAACTAATTAACCAATTTTAATACAAATTCTGTTACAGACAAGGAAACTGAGTCCCAAAGGGTTAAATGATTTGCCCCTTGCCATGGCAAGGACCCGATTTCCTTCACTGTCAGCCAAGGGCTCTAGTTTCTAGGAAACTGTGTTTCTCTATTTTGTGATTTCATACTGTTCTCTGTTATTGCTGATGAATCTTTACAAACAAATCAGGTTCAGAAATTCAAGGTGTGAAGTAGATAAAAGCAGAGCCCTTGTGGATAAAGTGTACCCTGCCCCCTCACAGCCTATCCCTTGGGGGCACCTGAGGCATCTTTGAGTAACTCTTAGGGCTCAAAGGAGGGTAGTTTGGCAACAGCTCAGCGCTTCAATAGCAGAACTTGGAAGTTAACCATCTGGCACCATCTGCCCTGTGAGGCTGGGGGTGGGACTGTCACTGACTGAACTAAGAGCAGGCATGAGAAGGGAGGTAGATCAGGGACACAGGTCACAGGTGGGGCATGCTATTTGATAAGAAATGTATTCTTAATCCTTTTCAGTTAAACTGATTAAATAAAGGGAGAGTCAAATAAGCATATCTAAATTCTTTCAAATCTCCTAACTGCATCTGTAGTATTGTGCATTGTGGGGAAGATTGGCTGAAAGTATATGTATGGGTCCTCTGTAATGTATCCACTTTCTCTGCTTTCCCCATTCCTAGAAACAAATTCTTCCCCTTCCTTAATTTTTTCTTTTACTGGTACGGGCCAGAGGAGAAGGGAGTGAATAAAAGGGTGGAAAAAAAGAGAGACAGACAGAGAGAGAGAAAGAAAGAGAGGATGCAAAAAAGAAAGTATGACATAGGGCCTAAAGTTGCAGCCCAGAATGAGAAACATTTGGATTTAATGCCCAGTTTTGCAACACAAGAACTGTGTGATCTTGAGGGAATTACTCAATCTCTCTGTGAAACAGGGATGATAATCTTGTCAGGTGCTCCAGGATGTTGCTGTGGGAATTAGGTGAGATACTGCATCTAAATAGTTTTGCCCCATGCTTGGGACATTGTCAGGTCTTGATAAACATTGGCTATTATTATTTTTACTAGCACTAGAACTGTTTGTATTATTATCAAAAGGGGAATAAATGCATGAGAGTGAATAAGCAGATTTTCAGAGGGCAAGACTAGCAATCTTTTGCTTTTAGTAGCCTGCTATAGAATGCTCACCTTTTCCAAAGTACTTGCTTTTTCCTTTGAATCTTTTTGATGATTATTTATTTATTTAATAGTAATAATAACAACTCATTATCCCATTCAAGCGGCATGATTAAGTTGTAAAGTTGAATTGACTACTTTTACTTTACAGTTTTGTTTTTTTTAATAGTCTCATGCTCTACCAACCAAGCTATCTGGGCTATACAATCTTTAAAACAATTTTTTTTTACATTTATTTATTATTGAGAGACCGAGAAAAACAGAGCATGAACCGGGGAGGGGCAGAGAGAGAGAAGAAGACACAGAATCTGAAGACAGGCTCCAGGCTCTGAGCAAGCAGTCAGCACAGAGCCCAACACGGGGCCCGAACCCATGGACCATGAGATCATGACCTGAGCTGAAGTCAGAGGCTCAACCGACTGAGCCACCCAGGCGCCCATACAATCTTTTTAAAAAACAGAAATATTTGACTTTCGGTAATTTTGAATCAGTCATTTATTCAACAAGTATTTATTGAGTGCCCACCACGTGCCAGTGCTGTTCTGGTCACTTGGGACACACAAAACAAAGATCCATGCCGTAAGGCATAGCTAAATCTAAGATAACATGATAGTAAATTATATTGTATGTCAGAAGGTAGTCAGTGCTGTGGAAAAAGAAAAACTAAGTAGGGCAGGGTAAGGAGCATTGGGAGCACAGAAGCTGGATTTTGTTTTGTTTTGTTTTTAATCAAATCTGACCCTCTTAAGAACTCTTTGAGCTCTGTAGGCAGAGGCCTGAGTGTCTGCAGATGCAGAAAGACCTATCTTTCTACCACTCTTGCCTGGTTCTCCATTCCATTGCCTTCTAAAGGGTCAGCTTTCCCCGCCTTAGCAGCCTGTCTTACATAAATAGCTTAATTATTGTCTGCTACCAATTCCAGCCAATCCTTTTGGGGGGCGGGAATGGGGACAAATCAGAACCAGGCCCGTACAGTTACCTCCACTCGGAACCCAGCCAGAGACAAATGAAAAGTGATATTCTAGAGCATGAACAATTCCTCTCCTCCCGGTGGCTTTCCAGGATTATGGGCAAATAAGGGAACTCCATCTGGGTGTTAGGTGGAGTCCCCTGGGTTTTCTAGTCCCTCTTGTGGGAACTCCAGCCTTC
The DNA here is from genome assembly GCA_028646485.1 of Cryptoprocta ferox. Taxonomy (NCBI): domain Eukaryota; kingdom Metazoa; phylum Chordata; class Mammalia; order Carnivora; family Eupleridae; genus Cryptoprocta; species Cryptoprocta ferox. Next base: position 97,601,105 of record CM053572.1, on the reverse strand, counting down.
ATTCCCAGGTAAACTGCCAGAACACTCAAGTGCAAGGTAGCATTATCATTAATCTCCCAACCAGGGCTCGTATTAATGTGTCATTGAAGCAACCTATTTTTTTATATACCAATTCCCACCCCTTTGATATACTGGACATGTGTCAAAAAAATCAGAGGCCATCCATATCTTATCTTACATTAGGAAGAGTCATGTAGAAATGTCCCTTCATTACCAGGACAGTCATGTCAAAAAGAATCGACTTATTGTCAACGTTTCTAACCTAACAATGTTAATGGAGCCTTTAGACATCCTTTCTCCTCATTTGTTTCTTAGATGCCTATCAAGGAGACAGTTGCACGAGAGTTTCCAAGCTCTGGGGAGCCCTGTGTATGTGTATTAAATGACAGCACTCTAGGCTGCTTATTATAAAGGGATATAGGGATAGGTGGGAAGATTGAGATGGTGGGGAGAAAGCATGCTTTTGGCAAGGTGCCAGGGTGGTGAGGGACTCCAGGCAAGACACAGGCTTCAAAGATAGCTATTGTTTCTCCTCTCTCCTGTCCTCCCTCCAAAGTTCTCCAGCACTGCATAACAAATATATTTACTGAGTGAAGGTAGCCTTTAAGGCAGTTCCCAGCAATGTTAAAATACTTCCCTCCCTTATTTCATACATGTTGTTCATTTCCTTTTTTTTTTCCTGAAGCGGAGAAGGAAGTAGGGGAAGAAACCATTGGCTGGAGAATTTTCTAGGCCCTTCAGAAAGTACCTGGTGCTGGGTAAGAAGATTTGCAGGTAAGGGCCGATCTTGGAGGAACCAGCTCTCTGCCAACATGCCGTCAGCCACTCAGTGCTAATCAATAGTAACGAGATGACAGGTTGATATTAGTGAATAAAGTAATAAGCCATTTCCCCTGTAGAAGTTACACAAATGACTTGTCCTAACAGCATGAAACTATTGGAATTTTTCTAGGAAATGCCCATGGGCCCTTACAGTAAATCTCTTTCATATATGGATAATTCATCCTTCTTTCTCTTAAAACACAACGAATGTGCTCCTTAGGTCTGTAAGTCCTAATCAACCCCACTCATAGGCAGTTGAACTCTGTCCAGTCTGTCCAGTCAGCATGATTCAGAAAGATATAACAGTCAACTGTGTGCAGAGTACATTTATAGGCTTTAGTGGGTATTTACTATTTAGGGGAATGCTCAGTGCCCAAATACCACTCCTCTGTGGAAATCTCTCCTGTTAACTCCTGGAGTGCTCTGCCTCCCATGTTGGAAACTGATAGGATCTAGATTCCCTTCTTGTCAACCCCTGGCAGCTAGGGAATGAGTTGATTATCTTGGTTCAGCCCTCTGGATGTTCCTGCTCAGCCCTTTGGGTTGTGAGCTGGGAAGTCATTTAGATAGAATTATTCATAGTAGTGGACATAGTGGCAACAGATGCAACTTTCTGTGGTGATGGCACTGGTTACTGGCAATGGTCATATTCTCCCTGGGGTGTTCCTTTTAAAATCAGCTGTGGATCCCTTGGATATAGCTTGTTTTCGTGATTTTTGAGTTTGGAGGCTAATACTTTGAATCACTTGACACCCTTGTAAAAGTTCCTTTCCACTTAATTTAGCCAGGGTTGGTTTCTGACCATTAGAGAAACTTTATCTTGTTTAAGTCCTATTTCAGTACTGAGAGTATGGGGTTCCAGATATCACTTTCTACATTTTTTTTTGTTAAGGAGAAAGCTGAGGTGCAGCAAGGCGAGTGACTTGCCCATTTTTTGCTAGTGAGTGGCAGAGTTGAGACTTGAAGTGAGCCTGTGAGACCCAAGAAGGCAGGGTCCTTGTTCTATTTAATGTAATATGTCCGAGACCTGGTGAAGAACATGGCAAAGGACCAGACTCTCAAGAATATTTGCACTCCACATTCAGCCTACAGGATATATTATTTTCTCTATTTGATGGGAGAGAGACTGTGATCTATAGTACATTAGGGCATTTCCAATATAGAAATGTTTGTCCTTTATCAGGAGAATGGACTCAGGAACGCTGGAGCACAACCACAGTCACACCTATCTTTCTGTCCAAATTGATCCCATTATTCAGCATTCTCGAATGGGAGCATAGCATGGAAAGATATTGTAGGAAATGGAGAGTAAAATGCGGGGAGGGTGGAATGTCATTTATTTATGTAGTTTTTAGTGAATGTGCATAGAATGGTTACTCTGCCTGTGTTATGCTAGGCACCTGACATATATCCATCTCATTTCATCCTAACAATGGTGTAGGTGCTATTATTGCCCTTATTTAACACATGAGGAATCTGAGACTTAGGGAGCCTAAGTTCCTTGCTCCAGATTCATGGCCAGTAAGCCACAGCATCAAGTAGGACTGACGTCATGGCCCAAGCTCCTAACCAATATACTGTACCAGTGGGGCTTGTTGAATTTAGATCTGGGGTTTGCTGATGATGGTTGACTTCTTTGTAGCATATTTCGTTTTTTAAAAAATGTATAGAATTGCTTATGCAATTCCAAGATCATGATCTTTGAGAGAGATATTCCCTCCTCCACTATTTTTATTTTTTTGTGTGTGTATGGGAGAAAGCTGAAATTTGGAAGACTTGGCAAAGAGAGTGTTAATGTGCTAACATCAAATGAATTCCATGGATTTTCTATTCATTAAGGCCCATTTCCCTGCACATAACTCACCTCAGCTTGGTTATACTACTCCAGGGTATGCTAGTAAAAGGGAGAAAAATGGGGAAGCCAGCCAGAAAAAGGTGTTTTTGGCTGCAAAAATCAACTTACACCTACCAACAAAGAAAAACAGAAAGGCTTTGCCAAACAGTAAATATCAAGTTCATTGCCTAAGCCCCAGAAGAAAACGTATTAAGCAATTTATGATACCTTTTTGAGTCTATGGTCACCTGATACTACTTGGCTGTGAATTTGAGGAATTGCAACTCAGCAATTGAGAGATGAATCACAGCAAAAATTCTGGTCATTTCACACCTCTGATAAAGTATTGGTGGATGGCAAAACATGAGTCTCCTTTGCCTTAGATAATGTACATTTATTTATTCATTCACTGAATTAATTTACTGAGTACCTACTATGTACTAGGCAATCTTTTAGCACTAGGGATGAAATAGTCACCTGGACTTGCAATAGCCCTCTCTTACAGAATCTAGTTAGGAAATATGGATGAAATTAAGAAAACAAATAAATAAATAATTTCAGAGAGTGATAAGTGACTTAAAGAACACCAATCAAGTGCTGTGATGGAGGATGACAGGTGGAGAGGGAGCAATTAAAATTGGATGGTCTGGAAGCTCTCCCTGTGGCCTGAATGTTAAGAAGAAGCCAGCCATTCAAAGATCTAGGGCAAAACATTCTGGACAGGAGGGTGAGTAAGTGCAAAAGGCCCCATGGAAATGGAATTTGATGTGTTAGAGAACCAGAAAGAACTGTAGGCCAGAGTTTAGTGAGAGAAGGGAGAGAAGGAAGGGTTGAGGTCAGAGGTCAACAGAGCAGATCATGTAGGGTCTTTGGTCATGCTCAAGAGCCTATTCCTCATCCTAAGAGCAATGAGAGGCACTTGGGAGTGTCCAAGAGAGAACGTGGGTGTCTGATTGACAGTGATTGAAGGCTTCTTGGGAAGTCTCAGTAGAGGGTGGTGGGGAGAGGCCTAGGAATAAAAGCAGGGAGAGAGGGTAGAGCATAGTAGCCAGACTACAGAAGTGTCTGTGTTGGACAGGAGTGTGTATGTCCTAAAATGTGTATTCATATTGATTTTCAACCCTGGCTGCACATTTGAATCACATTTGAATCTTCTTAGAAATATAGCTACCTGGGGTCTATCCCTGAATATTCTGATTTAGCAGGTCTGGAAAAGGCATCTGTCTTTTAAGAAACAAACAATGGGAGATTCGGAAGCATAGCCAGGGTTGAGAACCACTGGTTTAAAAATGTTTCCACATTCACAATTTCTTTTGATTGTCTCAGAATCTGGTAAGTAGCTCTTGTTGCTGCCCCCATTTTGTGGATGAAGGAACTGAGGTTCCCAGAGGGAAAGTGATTTATTTAAGATCATATGGTGAGCAGGTCTTCTTGTTCTCTATATGCTCTTTCTCTTACTCTACCACATATCCCTGAAAGTAGACAGCAAGTAGGTTACTGTCTTTAAAAATCTAAGATAGAGAAGGGTGTTTACTATCAGCAAGCAGCAAGCATAATGGAAATTTGGAGACAAAGTGGGAGCCCATGGCTGGAAGGTGGGGTCTGGGGGCATTCCTTCATGGCATCATTTAGGAAGATGGCCTGGAATCTGAAGGGTTAGTGAAAACATGTTTGAGGGAATTCATGGAGGAGAGTTTGGAGGGAGGGTGCTAGAGATGATTAGGTGATTAGATGCTTCCATGAACCAACACTCTAGTGGGTGTCTGTTGTTTTTTGGTTATTTAACATCCATTCCAATTTCTTTTTAGAGAGAGGTGGAGATGTCTTCTCCATTGGCTCCTCTACCAAGATGCTTTGAGTCACCTGGGTTCTATTCATTTTGAGCCTGGTTTTGCAAACTTCCTATGATCCTGGGATACCTCTGTATCTTCCAACAAATCCCCTTTTTGCTATAGGCATCCAGAACCAGTTTCCATTGCTTTCAACAAATTACTCCTGTTCCTGTGTGATGTGGTGACCATTTAGAGAAGGAGGACTAGAAGTGCAGTTCCCTAAGTTGGCAAGCAGGCTAAATATGGATTCTCAGATCCCACTTCCCACACTCATCCTCTCTAGGTCTCTCTCTTGTTTCAGCGTTTGTGAAGATCATTGACCTCTCTTCTGGGATGCACATCCTCCTCCATTTATTTACAGTGAAATGAGTGCCAACACAGAAAGACAATAGATACTCAGAAAGGATCATTCCTTCAATCTATTCATTTAACAGCCAAAGTGATTTTTCCAAAATGGAAATCATGGCACTCTCCTGCTGAAAACTCATCAATGGCTTCCTATGGTAACTAGGATAATGATAAATCCATTATTAAAGTGCGTACCAGGCCCCCAGAGATGTGTTGCTTATAAGGATTCAACTTCATCTTGCCCCATCTTTGATATCTATGCTCCAACCACACATACATTTTTGAGTTCCATGTAGGTACTGCTTCCCAGCTGCCAGAAGGCCTTTTTACATTCTTTTCCTTCACTTGAGACTCTTCTTTTCCCATTTTGACCAGTAAATTCCTTCTTTCACTTCAGAACTGTATTATTTCCCTGGATCAGCCTTATTTGACTATCCTGACTAGAATAAATGCCAGCTCTCTACCTCTTACCCTCCTCTGCTCCCACTCCAGGCACCATACTTAGCATATCTCATTTGAAGCGCTAGTCGCAATGACAATCTCACAATTTATTTTTGTGGTTCTCCATATTTGATTATTAATGTTTAGGCCCCTACTAGTCTGCAAACTTTGTGAAGGTGGATCTCTTGTCTTTTTTTTTTTTTTTTTTATCATTGTGTTCAAAGTTCACAGCATAATGCTTGGTACATAATGATAAACATGATAAGAATAAGAATAACAATAAAAGTAGTAGCTACCGTTTTTATAGTACAAGGTGTTTTAAGCCCCTTACATGTGTTCTCAACAATCTATGAGGTTCCATCATTATTCTCACTTAAATTTGGGGAAGCAGATACAAAAAGGCTATGTGACTTAATAAAGGTCACACAGCTAAAAAGTATTGGAGCTCAGATGATAACTTATACAACATGGTTCCAAAGTTGGCACTTTTAACTATAATGTTATCTTTCTTCTGTGCATAATAGTTGTTCAGTAAGTGTTTATTGAATGAAGAAATGAATGGAAGTATGAATGAATGAACATGACCCCAGAAATCTGGAATAAAATTCCAGAGACCTAAGTTCAGTACCAACTCTGTGCCCGGCACCTCTGTGTAATTTCATCCTCGAAGACGTCTGTTCCCTTTGTGTGAACAAAGGGAAGTGAGACAGACAAGTGTTAAGCACAAACACTCTGGGACTCTAAGCTGGCATGATTTAAAAGGCTATATCTGGATTCAGTTCTTGGGCTTCAAAACCTTAAAACAAAAATGACCAAGGTAGAGAACTTAGTCCCCAGATCATAAGGGAATATGCGGCCCCTGGAGATGAAACAATAAAAGAAATGACCATATGAATGGAACCTACATCGTGATTGCAGACCAAGGAAACAGGAAGTTGTAGGCCTTTCTCTGCCCATCATTTTAGGTATTGCACAAGGTGCGATTTAGGGGATAATTATCAACAATCACTTCCTTCTTGAGATATATTCATTATTAACAGTTATGAATGCCTGCTGGAGAAACTGCAGAGTTAATTTTCCCCTTTCCTAATGTAGTTAAACAAAAATCTCATTGCATTAATACTTTCGCAATTGTGCTGTAACTGAAGCCACAGAAAACGGCTCACCAGGGATCCCGAGCCTTGCAAACAAGTCTCTGTAAGCCTGCATGGAAAATGCAGACATGCTCCTCTGTTGCTAGTTAAGCTTGCTGGGATGTTAATGCATGCCTTCTACAGTATTTTAGACCCAGGCCCCAGGCCCAGGCCCCCTTCCCCACCCCCAAATCTGCCACCAGGGTCCTATGTGCCTCCTAAACACTTGGCTGCAGCACTTGGGACATTTTATTGAGGCAGCTTTACTGGAAGGATCCAATTATAGGGTATAGCAAGTTAGATTCAGTGCCCCGGTTAACAATGCTATGGAGAACACTGAGGTTCCTTTAGCCCTTCCTGGTATAAAAGAAATGAACATAGGTAATGGCAAACAGGCCCTGAGATGGCTGCTGCTTCTGGACATGAACACTCCACTGGGTTTTTAAAAATCTTTATATTTTTATTTATGTATAAAACACAATACATCCTAGTTGCAGGGGAAAAAAAAGTCAAACAATAGGAAGTAGAAAGAGCAAAAAGTAAACCTCTCCCTTTCTACCCTGAAAACCCCACATACTTCCCCTGAGGTAGGCACTGTTTTCAGTTTCTTGTATATCCTTCCTGATTTTTATTTATTGTATTTACAAACAAAATTATATAATATTTTAAAATTTTCTGTCCACATTTTTCTGCAACTTTATTGTTTGCCGCAGTAATACATTGTGGACATTTTCCATATCAATGAATATAAATCTACTTTATTCTTTTTAACTGGTCCTTTGCAATTTCTAGTATGTCTATATTACAATTTTCTTAACCAATTCCTCTTCTCAATGCATATTTAGATGTTTTCAAAATTTTGGCTATTAAAAATGATGCAGTGAATATCTTTTTAGTTTCCTTAAGTATACTGTGCACATTTGAAAGTTTCTTTAGGGTAAATTTCAGAGGGCTATTCATAGTATTTTTTTTTATTTTTTATTTTATTTTATTTTTTTATTCATAGTATTAAACGAAAATATCATATTAGTTCTGAAATGTTCAAGGTCGGGTTCCCCTTAGAGCTGAGACAAACCTTCTGAAGGGTTTGTTTTTTAAAATTATAATTAAAAAATAGAACAGTGCCATAATCACATGATAGAGCTACAATTTGCTCTCTTATTAGTATCTTCATCCAGCCAGTTAAACCACTAATCTCACAGGCAATACTGCTGTTAGTTTCTTAGATGTTCTTAAGCTTTTTATGCATAAACAAATATGAATATACTTTCTTATTTTCCCCCCATTTTTACATAAAAGGCAACATATTTTACACATTTCTCTGCTCTTGCTCTTTTCTCTCACTCATGCATCTAATAGATCTTTTCATGTAAATACACAGAGAACTTAGTTTTGGCATGACTTTAAAAAGTTTTAATTAATGGGGAGCCTGGGTAGCTCAGTCAGTTAAGCGTCCAACTTCAGCTCAGGTCATGATCTCACAGTTTGTGAGTTCGAGCCCTGCACTGGGCTCTGTGCTAACAGCTCAGAGCCTGAAGCCTATTTCAAATTCTGTGTCTCCCTCTCTGCTCCTTCCCCACTTGTGCACTCTCTCTCTCTCTCTCTCTCTTTCCCTCCCTCTCTCAAAGATAAATAAGTATTAAAATTTTTTTTTAAATTTTTAATTAATAGATTTTATTTTTTAGAATAGTTTTAAGTTTATAGAAATTTGAGTAGAAATTATTGAGATACAGAGAGCATAGGGTTCCCATATAATCCCTCTGTCCTTCCCTACATTTTCCCTATTATTAACATCTTGCATTAGTGTGGCACATTTATCAAATTGATGAACCAATACTGATATGCTTTTAATTAACAAAAGTCCATAGTTTATGTTAGGGTTCACTCTTTCTGTTGTACACTTCTATGAATTCTGAAAAATGTGTAATGTCTTACACGTATCCTTACGGTATCATAGAGAATAGTTTAATTGCCCTAAAGATTACCTGTGTTCCTCCTAGTTATCCCTTTTTCCCTCCCTGACAACTATTGATCTTTTCATTGTCTCTATAGTTTTGCCTTTTCCAGAATGGCATATAGCTGGAATTATATAGTATGTAGTCTTTTCAAACTGGCTTCTTTTACTTAGCAAATGAATACCATATTTCTCCATGCTTTTCCATGGCTTGATAGCTTTTTTTTTTTTTTTGGTATCACTGAATAATTCATATAGATGTACTGCAGTTTGTTTATTTATTCACCTATTGAAGGACATATTGGTTGTTTCCAAGTTTTGGCAGCTATAAATAAAACTGCTGTAAACGTTCATGTGCATGTTTTATGGAGTTAAGTTTCATACCAAGAAGTACAATTGCTGGATCATATGGTACGTGTTGTTTAGATTTTTAAGAAATTGCCAAACTGCCTTTCAAAATGGCTGTACCATTTTGCATTTCCATCAACAATGAATGAAAGTTCCTATTGTTCTGCATCTTTGCTCGTATTTGGTATTGTCAGAGTTTAGATTTTAGACATTCTAAAAAATGTGTATTGGTATTTCAGTGTTGTTTTAATTTGCAATATCCTAATGACATATGATGTTGAATATCTTTTCATATGCTTATTTGCCATCTGTATAACTTCTTTGGTTAGGTGTCTCTTCAGATTTTCTGCTTGTTTCTATATTTGGTTGTTTGTTTTCTTATTGAGTTTTAAGAGTTTTTTGTATATTTTGGATACAAGATTTTTATTGGGTATGTTTTACAAATATTTCTCTCAGTTTGTGACTTGCCATTTCATTTTCATAAGCAGAATATTTGTCTTTTGCAAAGCAGAATTTTTTAATCTTCATTGAAGTCTAACATGGGCTGTACTTTGGGGTTGTATCTAAGAACTCTTCACCAAACCTAAGGTCACCTAGACTTTTCCTGTGTTTTCACCTAGAAGATTTATAGTTCTGAATTTTACATTTAGGGTTATGCTCCATTTTGAGTTAATTTTTATGAAAAGTTCAAGGACTGGGTTTATTTCTTTGTGCATGAATGTCCAGTAGTCCCAACATGATCTGTTAAAAATAATATCCTTTTATTATTAAATTATCTTTGCTCCTTTGTCAAAGATCAGTTACTATATTTGTATGAGTCTATTTCTGGGGTCTCTATTATTTTCTATGATCTATTTCTCTATTATTTTGCCAATACCACACTATCTTAATTACTATAGCTTTATAATTAAGTCTTAAATTCAGGTAGTGTTAGTCCTTTGACTTTATTATTCTTCAGTGTTGGGTTGGCTATTCTAGGTCTTGCCTTTTTATATAAACTTTAGAATCACTTTTGTGATATACACAAAAAAATTAGTAGGATTTTATTGAGATTGCACTGAATCTTCAGATCAATCTGAGAAGAATTGACATCTTAACAATATTGAGTCTTTCTATATACAAACATGGAATGTGTTTATTTAGATATTTAGTTTCTTTCATCAGAATTTTGGAATTTTCCTTATATAAATATTGTACATAACTTGTTATATTTATACCTAAGTCATTTTAATGGAGTGCTAATTTAAATGGTGCTATGTTTAAAATTTTTAATTTCAATTGTTCATTGCTGGAATATGGGAAAGTGGTTGACTTCTGTATATTAACTTTGTATTCTGCAACATTGCCATAGTTACTTGTTAGTTCCAGAATTTTTTCTATTGTTACTTTGGAGTTTTCTACATAAATACTTATGTCATCTGGGAATAAAGACAGATTTATTTCTTCCCTCCCAATTTGTTTACTTTTTATTTCTTTTTCTTGCCTTACTAGGAGGATGTTGAAAAGCAGTGGGGAGAGGGGACATAGTTGCTTTGTTTTCATTCTTAAGGGAAAGTATCTAGAAACCCACATTATGTATTATGTTAGCTCCAGGTTTGTTACAGATGTTCTTTATTAAGTTAGAAAAGTTTCACTCTATTCCTAGCTTGCTGAGAGTTTTTATTATGAATGATCTGATGCTTTTTCTTTTGTAAGTCTAGTAATTATTGATTTAATTTCTGTATACATGTAAGCATATCAGATTACTTATTTCTCCTAGTATGAGTTTTGATAGATAATGCCTTTCAAGGAATTGGTCAATTTCATATAGGTTATCAAATTTGGGGGCATAGAATTTCTTAAAAAAATTATTTTGACCATTTATTCATTTTTGAGAGAGAGAGAGAGGGAGACAGAGCATGAGCTGTGGAGGGGCAGAGAGAGAGGGAGACACAGAATCTGAAGCAGGCTCCAGGCTCCAAGCTGTCAGCACAGAGCCTGATGTTGGGCTCGAACCCACGAACTGTGATATCATGACCTGAGGCAAAGTTGGATGCTTAACTGGTGGAGCCACCCAGGTGCCCCATAGAATTTCTAAATATTCTTTTATTGTCTTTTTAATGTTCACAAGATTGATAGCGAGGCCCATCTTTCATTTTTGATTATTAGTTACTTGTGTTTTCTTTTTTTCCCCTTGATTTGCCTGACTAGAGGTTTATGAATTTTATTGATTTGTTTCAAAAATACAGCCCTTGGTTTTATGGATTTTATTATTTTCCTATTCTCAATTTCATTGATTCCTGCTCTATTTTTTTATTATTTATTTTTTCTGCTTAATTTGGATTTAATTTGCTCTTCTTTTTGTGGTTTCCTAAGATGGAAGCTTGTATTATTAATTTTATATATTTTTTCTTCTAATATAGGCATTCAGTGTTATAAATTTCCCCCTAAACATTGTTTCACTACACTCCACAAATTTTGATAGGTTGTATTTTTATTTTCATTTAGTTCCAAATATTTTAAAATTTCTTTTGATACTTCTTGTTTAACAAATGTGTTATTTAAAAGTATATTGTTTAATTTCCAGATATTTTGTGACTTTCTAGCTATCTTTTTGTTTTTGATTTAGAGTTTAATTCACTCTGGTCTGAGAGCATACTTTGTTTAATTTCTATTATTTTAAATTTGTTAAGGTGTATTTTATGGCCCATAATATGGTCTATCTGGTGAATGTTGCATGTGAGCTTGAGAAGAATGTGTCTTCTGCTATTGTTGGGTGAAATATTCTATAAATGTCAATTAGATCCAGTTGAGTGATGGTCCTGATAGTTTAAGTATACTTTCACAGATATTCTGTCTACTGGATCTGTAAATTACTGAAAGGTGTGTTGAAGTCTTCAAATACAATTGTGGATATGTATATTTCTTCTTGCAGTTCTATCAATTTTTTACCTCATATATTTGACTGTGGTTAGGCACATACACATTAAGGATCATTATGTCTTCCTGGAGCATTGACCCGTTTATCATTATCTAATACCCTCTTTATCACTGATAACATTCTTTGGTCTCAAGTCTACTTTGTCTGAAATTAATATAGTTACCCTAGCTTTTCTTTGATTAATATTAACATGTTCTGTCTCTCTTCCTTCCTTTCCCCTTGGTCTGTGTCTTTATGCTTAAAATGGATTTCTTGTAGACAGCATATAACTGAATGCTGTGGGTTTTTTTTTTTTTAATGTTTTACAACAGTCTTTGTCCTTTGTCTTTATTTGGTGTACTTACACCATTCACATTTAAAGTGATTATTGATATATTTGGATTAATAACTACTATATTTGTAATTAGTTTATATTCATTTCCCTAGGTCTTTGTATCTTTTTTGATTTCCACTCCTTTTCTTTCACTGGCTTTATCTGAGCATTTCATCTGATTTCATTTTCTCTGCTCTCTTAGTATGTCCACTATATTAGATAGCAATATATACCAATATATTTTATTATTTTTGAACAAATTATTATCTGTTAGATGAATTAAGAAAAAAATGAAAGATTTAATTTTACCTTATTTCTTCTCTACTGCTCTTTTAAAATGTTGATCAGAGTTTCATATCATTTTTTTCTAAAGAACTTCTTTTAGTATTTTTTGCAGCTCAGGTTTAATGGTGACAAATTCTCTTAATTTTTGTTTGTCTGAGAAAGATTTTATTTTTTAACTTTTGAAGGATAATTTTGCTGGATACAGAATTCTAGGTTGGTGATTTTCTTCTGTAACACTTAAATAGCATTATGCTGATATGCTGATATGGAATCTATATTTAATATTTAATAAAGATGGAATCCTCTCATTGCTCTTGAAAGAGATTCTGCCCTCCTTCTCAATACACACACATATACATATATGTAAACATATATAATACATATATAATAAAATGAGAATGTCTAATTCCAAACTATCCCCACAAAAAAACCTTGTTCTTTATTGGGATTACATTACATTTATAAATTAACAAAAGAAGAATTGTCATCTTTATTATGTTGCATCTTTCCATCAAATAATACAGTGTTTTAATTTATTTAAATATTATTTTGTATCCTTCAGTTCTGTTTAAAAATTTCATCTTATTTTGTGTTACATTTTTATAATTAACTTATCTCCAATAATTTTATTTATGCTGTGCTATTATTAATAAGGTCTTTTTTCATCAGACCTTTTAACTGGTTATTGTTTAATTATATGCTTCTTCATACAGATTCTTGATTTCTCTATGCAAACTTTTAAGCTTATTATTTCACTCAACTATTATTTTTATAGTCATTTTTAATAATTCTCTTAGGTTTTCTAGGTATACAAATATAATCTTTGAAAAGTAGAATTTATTTCAATTCTAAATTTCGTATATATTTTTTCTTTCTCTTTTATAATTATGTTTTCCAGTACTTCCAATACAATGTTAAAGAATAGTGCAATGGTAGTGCATGCTTGTCTTGACTGTCACTGTAATGGAAATACTCATTGTTCAGTGGTTCTTACATCAGGGTAATACCACTTCCTTAGAGGGACATTTGGGAATGTCAGGGTACATTTTGTTTCTATAATTCAGGAAAGTTGCTTCTGGAATTTAACATGTGAGTGACTCAGGGGTAGAACATTTGTTGAACATAATGACTCTAGTGCTTCCCAGTGATCATTGGCTTGAGATAAAATAGTTTATTCTTATCTTATTGGATGTTTTTGTTAAGAATGATCAATTTTTTAAATTTACTTATTTATTTTGAGAGATAAAGAGAAAGAAAGATTGAGAGACAGGGAGAAGAGTGGGTAGGGACAGATAGAGAGAGGGAGAGAACGAATCCCAAGCTAATAGCACAGAGCCCATTGTGGGACTTGATCTCACCAACCATGAGATCATGACCTGAGCCAAAATCAAGAGTCAGACACTTAATCAACTGAGCCACCCAGGCGCCCCAGAGTGATCAAATTATTTGAATTTTTAAAAAATGTTTATTTATTTTTGAGAGAGAGAAATAGCATGAATGGGGGAAAGGCAGAAAGAAAGAGGGGAACAAAAGATCTGAACTGTGTTCTACACTGACAGCAGCCAGTCCAATGTGGGGCTCAAACTCATAAACTATGAGACCATGACCTGAGCCAAAGTTGGACACTTAACCAACAGAGCCACCCAGGTGCCCTGAACGAATTTTTTTGAATGCCTTCCCAGCATCTAGGGACATGATCAGAAGATTTTTATGCTTAACTGCTAGAACTGATATATGAATTCAGCAAAGTCATAGAAAATAAAATCAATGTACAGAAATAGGTTGCATTTCTATACACCAATGATGAAGCAACAAAAAGAGAAATCAAGAAATTAATCCCACTTACAATTACACCAAGAACCATAAAATACCTAGGAATAAACCTAAGCAAAGAAGTAAAATATCTGTATGCTGAAACTATAGAAACTTATGAAACAAATTAAAGAAGACACAAAGAAATGGAAAAACATTCCATGCTCATGGATTGGAAGAAGAAATATTGTTAAAATGTCAACTTCCCAACACAATCTATGCATCCAATGCAATCCCAATCAAAATTGCACTGGCATTTTTCTCAGAGCTAGAACAAACAATCCTAAAATTTCTATGGAACCACAAAAGACCTCGAATAGCCAAAGTAATATTGTACTAGAAAAACAAAGATGGAGGCATCACAATCCCAGACTTTAGCCTCTACTACAAAACTCTAATCATCAAGACAATATGGTATTGGCATAAAAACAGACACATAAGACCAATGGAACAGAATAGAGAACCCAGAATTGGACCCACAAATGTATGGCCAACTAATCTTTGACAAAGCAGGAAAGAGTATCCAGTGGAAAAAAGACAATCTCTTTAGCAAATAGTGCTGGGAGAACTGGACAGCAATATGCAGAAGAATGAAACTGGACCACTTTCTTACACTATACAAATAAATACACTCAAAATGGATGAAGGACCTAAATGTGAAACAGGACACCATCAAAACCCTAGAGAAGAAAACAGGCAACAACCTCTTTGACCTCAGCTGCAGCAATTTCTTGATCAACACATCTCCAAAGGCAAGGGAAATAAAAGCAAAAATGAACTTTTGGGACCTCATCAATATAAAAATCTTCTGCATGGCAAAGGAAACAATCAACAAAACTAAAAGACAACTGACAGAATGGGAGAAGATATTTGTAAATGACATATCAGATAAAGGGTTAGTATATAAAATCTATAAAGAAGTTACCAAACTCAACACCCAAAAAACAAATAACCCAGTGAGGAAATGGGCAGAAGACATGAATAGACACTTTTCCAAAGAAGACATCCAGATGGCCAACAGACCCATGAAAAGATGCTCAACATTGCCCATCATCAGGGAAATACAAATCAAAACCACATTGAAATACCACCTCACACCAGAGTGGCTAAAATTAACAACACAGGAAATGACAGATGTTGGCGAGGATGTGGAGAAATGGGAACCCTCTTGCACTGCTGGTGGGAATGCAAACTGGTGCAGCTGCTCTGGAAAACATTGTGGAGGTTCCTCAAAAAATTAAAAATAAACTTACTCTATGACCCAGCAATAACACTACTAGAAATTTATCTAAAAACACAGAAGTGATGATTCATAGGGGCACATGCACCCCAATGTTTATTGCAGCACTTTCAACAATAGCCAAATTATGGAAAGAGCCCAAATGTCCATCAACTGATTAGTGCATAAAGAAGATATGATTTATATATACAGTGGAATACTACTTGGAAATGAGAGAAAGAATCAAATCTTGCCATTTTCAACAACGTGAATGTTACTAGAGGGTATTACGCTAAGTGTAATAAGTCAGGCAGAGAGAGACAGATATATATTTTCACTCCTGTGTGGAATTTGAGAAACTTAACAGAAGACCATGGGAGAAGGGAAGGGGAAAAAATAGTTTCAAACAGAGAGGGAGGGAGGCAAACTATAATAGGCTCTTAAATACAGAGAACAAACTGAGGGTTGATGAAGGGGGGGCAAAGTGGGGAGGGGGAAATGGGTGATAGCACTGAGGAGGACACTTGTTGGGATCAGCACTCGGTGCTGTATATAAGTGATGAATCATGGGAATCTACTCCCAAAACCAAGAGCACACTGTATACACTGTTTGTTGGCTAACTTGACAATAAATTATATTTAAAAAAAATAAAATCTTTACAAAAATAAAAAAAGATTTTTATGCTTAAATCTACATTAATATGATAGATCATATTAGTAGATACCTTATTATTGAAAATTCCTTTTATTATTAGAAATGAACCTCACTTGGTTGGATGTATTATTTTTTTATATGCTATTAGATAATGTTTGTTACTATTTATTTAAAAAGCTTCACTATTCATAAGTGAGATTGGCCTATAGTTTTCTTATTTGTTTGTATATGTGTATGTGGGTCTGTAAGTGCACATGCTTGATATTTTCCAGGTTTCTGTTTCATTTTAGGTAGTGTTGCAATTAATTACTTTTAAAGATCAGAAGAGTTGCACTATGAAATCATCTGGACATGTAGAGAGTTGGAGGTGGAGAATGATTATAGCCACACTAATTTCTCTAAGTCTTCTTTGGAAATCAGAATTTACATTTTTCTATCCTTTCTAGAATCTGCTTTGGTAAAGTATATTTTCCAAGAATGTTATCCATTTTATCTATGTTTTCAAATTTATGAATATAGATTTGAGCAAAATTGTTTCTTACTTTGTAATTATTTACCTTTTATAATTTTATTTAAAATTGTTTTTCTCCTTTTATTGATTAGGTTAGGTAGTTTATATTTTAGTTTTAGAATAATCAGTTTTTGAAACGTCAAAAGAATATTCATACTTTTCAGATAAGAAATGAAAGGATATTTAAAAAATATATGTATCTTGGGGCTTCTGGGTGGCTCAGTCGGTTGGGTGTCCGACTTTGGCTCAGGTCATGATCTCACGGTTCGTGGTTTCGAGCCCCGCATCAGGCTCTGTGCTGACAGCTCAGAGCCTGGAACCTGCTTTGGATTCTGTGTCTCCCTCTCTCTCTTTGACTCTACCCTGCCCATGCTGTCTCTCTCTCTCTCTCAAACATAAATAAAAACATTAAATATATATATACATATACATATATATGTATCTGTTTATTTGGGCAAAAGAAATACAAGAAGGGTAAACCATAAACTAATGAGATTGATTATCTATAAGGATGAGTGGTAATGGCATGAAAAGAATGAAGGAATGAGAGTGGGGTAGGAGAAATGAGTGGGGAGCAATGCATTCCTAAGTATATGTTTTTGTATAGCTCTGATGGTTAGAACCACAATAATACTTCACATATTGAAAAACAAATAGTATCTACCAGAATGTGGGTGGAATCCAAAACAGAACATAAAAATAACAAATGAAACTAATGGTATTACAGATGAATAATAGCCACATTGAAGGGAATGGGGAAGAAGAAAACAAACCTAAGTAACTTTGGAAACAATATTTTTGTTGTATACTATGAGGCTAAAGACAAAAAGAACTGTACACAAGTATTGTATGCTCTGTACACAAATATTGTATGCTAGCCACTGAATTTGGTTCTCATATGGATGTGACGAACAAGTCTGAAACTATGTGCATACTGGAATTGAACAAATTAATACATGTAGTGTAAATAATGAAAGCAGGTTTCTTACTTTCAGAGAAACAAGTTAAAAATAAGGAAAGGAAGAAGGCAATGAATAGGCTGTGTGGTGTTGGATTAAAATTAGAGATATCAATATGAACTAATAGTTTTTAATATATACATACAGATTCAGAAGTAATATAGATATGTGTATTGCAGGCATTAATATACATACATATACTTCCTGGGTGTCTCCGCAGAGAATGGCTAGACATTCCACTAGCAAAGAGCACACTGCACTTAGGTTGTGCTTTCCGTAGATCATTTTCTAACAGCAGGAAAGGGCTTCTTTCAGAAACAGTGGATTTCAGGAATGCGACAATACAAGATGAACAGGAATACAAGATAAGCCTAGAAAATATTGTGGCTCCCGATGTAAGGAAATATTTTTAATTGATGGGGACATATTTGAAAGGTCATTGGAAGCAACTTGAAGAAGCTCCCAATGTCCAAAAACAGACAATTTGGACAAGAAAATTAATAATGATAAGCACTGGGTGTTATAGCTAAGTGATGAATCACTAAATTCTACTTCTGAAGCCATTATTACACTATATGTTAATTAAGTTGGATTTAAATAAAATTCAAAAAAATTAAAAAAAGAAAATAAAAAGAAAATTAATAATGATTGATTGTGTTATAACCTGTAAAATAAAAGAAATCATCCATGAGTCCCTCTTGATATAAGTAAATTATTGAATGAGTAAATTGAAGAGAGAATAGTAGCATTCTATTAATAGATGTAGAAGGAATGATAGAAATAGAAAGCACTATTAGCCAGAGACCGTAATAATAGTAGTCAAGGCCGTCATCGGGCACTAAAATTAATCGATGAAAGTATTGTGAGAAACATGATATTTACACAGTCTCAGAATATTCCCCCACAAGATATTTATTAACTACAAGGGGGAAAATAGCTTCATAATGCAGAAGCATGGTATACACCTCCTTACCAAATTGATAACATCAGTAATAAGACCTGCAGACATCAGGTCTATTCTGATATCGTGTACTTCTGAGATCATTCTTGCCAAAGCTGCAAACTTCAGTCTCATCATGAGAAAATACCAGAGAAACCCAAATTGGGAAACGTTCCAGAAAATAGCTAACAAATAACTCATAAAAAATGTCAAGGTCATGAAGTTAAGAAATGGCTAGGAATTATCACATATTAGAGGAGACTAAACAACTAAATGCAATGTGGAATCCTGGAATGAATCCTGGGCCAGAAAAAGGATATTTGTGGGAAAACTGACAGAGTTTAATGAAGTCTGTAGATTAGGTAGTGGTATTGCACTTGTTTAATTGTCTGGTTTCAATAGTTGCACTATGGTTGTACAATGTGTTAACACTGGGGAAGTAGAGTAATAGGTATACCGAATCTCTATGTAATGATTTTGCAATTTTTCTGCACACCAAAAATTATTTCAAAATTCATTAAAAAATAACTTGCTTTTGATTTTGTCATTAGTTTGTATAGCTCATTACTTTCTGATTTTATTTCCCTTAGCTCCTTATGCTGATTTTTTTGGTTTTATTTATAATTTTTAAAATCATATAAAATTCTTTCATTTTCATTCTTTATCTTGTTGATAGAAATATTTAAGGCTAAGGATTAACAACTCTCAGATGTTGAAAAAAGCTAAAGGGCTAAAATAAATATCTCATATTCTCACTATCCGGATTTTACAATTAATATCTTATTGTATTTGCTTTATCATGTACCTAGCCATCTATCCATCACTACATTCATTCTTCAGTCTATTTTATTTTTTCATGCATTTAAAAATGAGCAATAGACATCAGTACAACTTGTCACACGAATACTTCAGCATGCATATTATTAACCAGAGTTCAATATTTGTTTACCTTTTTTTTTTTTTTTGAGGTAGAGTTTGCAAACAATGATATAGGTATTTCTCAGTGTCTCTTTCTACTGAATATTGAAGTGGAAAAATCTGGGAGCATTTTTCTCCACCTTATAAGTGACAGTGTTTTTGACTCTAGAAGATTCTTTCTTTGTCTTTAAAATTCAAGAATTTCCCAGCTAGCCAAAATGCCGAAGCGAAAGAACTCTCCTCTAAAGCAACTCCAGGAAGAAGTCACAGCCACAGAACTGCACAAAACAGGCTTAAACAACATGACTGAACAAGAATTTAGAACAATTGTCATAAAATTAATTGC
>CM053572.1:96754730-96883065 GCA_028646485.1 Cryptoprocta ferox | reverse complement strand
TTTTTTTTTTTTCCTCCTTCTCTCCCAACCAAAGATGTTTCTTTCCTTTCAGTGCGTTTAGATGAGGAGGACGCTGGTTGCCGTAGACAGATACACCAGAGAGGGAGAGTGGGGTGGGGGGAAGGGGGGAGAGAAGGGAAAGAGGAAGGGGGGGAGGGAAAGACAGAGAGAGAAAAAGAGAGAGAGGAGAGGGAGAAAGAGAGAGGGGTGGACCCTGCTGGATGGAGATTCTGTTTTCTCCTTGCTAAAATAGAAGTGATTTGCAGGCTTTCCCTATGGAATCCAGTTTGACTCTCCCCAGAGCTAAACACAGGCACACTAACCCCAAAGGGAGGAGGCGGGGCTCGCGCCTCGCAGCCCCGCCCCTTCATTTGCATAATGCCATCCTTCCGCCAAGCTGCAGCCAATCGCGGCTTAAGAAGCCTTCTGGCTCGCGGAACCGGGCCACGCTCCCTCATTAACATCCCTCTCCGGGTGGCGCAGGGGAGCTAGCCAAAGTTCCTCGCAAAGTGGCGAGCGAAGGATCGCTGAGCACCAGCGTCTGTGCTGGAAGGAGCTGGGCAGAGCTGGGCAGAGCCGGGCTGGAAAGGGGAAAGAGACGGAAGGGAAGGGCGATATTTTTCTCAGGGATTTGAACTGGGGTCTGCATCCTGGTCGTTGCGGTCCTTTTAGCATCCTCGCCACGCCCTGAGTGCGCTCGCGATTCACAGGCTGCGCCCTCCCAGGGCCGATGCTGCGTCCTGCTCCGCTGTTCTGGGACGTCGGGGGCAAAAGTGGAGGAGACGGGAGAGCCCGGGCAGAAAAAGCAGGAAGCGCGTCCCAGGTGCCCACCTCTTCGCTTTGAGGAGGGGGTGGTGGGGTGGAAAATGGGTGCTCGAGGTCGGGGCGGGAGATCGCGGAGGGCACTTTTCTCCAGGCTGGGAGAGGTGGGTGCACCCTGGGCCTCGGTTAGCGAGGCTCTGTGGGTCCCTCACGGAGTAGGGGGACTCGGATTCTGTCCGTAGTCTGGCCTCTGAAATAGTTCTCGCTCTGACGCTAGCCTCGAGGCCGCGGGTGTTAAGGCACCGTCCCCACAAGCTCACTTCTCTCGAGTAATCCGAGGGAAGTGTAAACGGTGGAATGAATGCTCTCACTAGAGTTGTATCAGGATGCATTCTAAAATTTACTCATATTCATTTCCCAATCCCTTACCCTTACCCCAAATTATTATTTTTTCTTTAGAATAACTACCAGAGCAACAACGTCTCTGACTGATTGGTTATTTCATGTAGGATTTCTCTCTTCCTCATTCTTTCTGTTTAAACGGGGGACTTGAACAAACCCACCCCAACTTCTGTCCCTGCCAATTGTCCAGAAAGTGAGAGATCGAGTTAAAAAGGGGGGGGGGGAGGGTAAGAGAGAGGGAAGGAGAAATGGTCTCCTACCTCAGACCTTTCTGTATATATGCATGTGAGTGGCAAAGAAAATGGCTAGAAGTTTCCGGGTAATGTGCCCCATCATTTTTTAGCAGGTCGTAACCTCTAATAAGCACATGGTGAACTTCTGTTTCATTGCCCTCAGAGGAACTCCTTGACTGCAGCCAAATCTGCTAAGGACTCCTTGGGGGGAGTTCTCTGCCAGAAATCCAGGTCCCCTTTCTGCTGGCCTTCCTTGGCCCTTTGATTTAGGAAGCTCATGGGGTCAGTGATGGAACAGTACACATGCCCATGTTGAATGGATGGAGACAGGCAAGAATTACGCCTTGTGCTCTTGGCAGAGCAGGAAAGTGAGAGCCACTTCTCAATTCCTAAACCAGAAAAAAAAAAAAAGAACCCTGTTTCAGACCTGCAAGTACATGGTCACTATCCTCAAACACTACTTTATCTTTGTGCACAAAGTGTGCCCAGCTCCCATACCATTTAATCTGGACCAGTAATGAGCTGAGAGCACTTTGTCCCTGGCAATAATTAATAATTAATTCAGTCTCCACCAAGACACTCCTGAAGGGATCTGTCTGGTCCATCAGGATCCATATAGCATCTACCAGAGTTCCTGGCACAGAGTACATGTTCAGGATGGTTATGTTGGTGGAGAGATTGAAAGGATTAGAACTTTGTGGGGAGGGGAAAAGAGGAGGGAACTTTCTCCATCTCTACAGAATTTAAACGCACAATTAAAATTGGGCCTGCTGAAAACTTCCCAAAGCTTAACCTCCCCCAGAGTCCCCCAGAGCCAATCCTTTCCCCTGCCTGGACCATCCCCTGCCTTCTCTGAGGGTATCCTTCAAGGAAGGGGGACCAGGAAGCCAAGGCCACCCTTCTATCAATGAGTCCCAGATAGCCATAGCAAAAGACTCAAGCTTCTCTCTCCTTAATTGCCTGAGCCTCCACTTTTACTCTCCAGTGAACTGTATTCAGGACTCCAAGTTGAGTCTGGTAAAGTGCATTCCCCAGTGATGGGGAACACACAATAATAGGGATCAGATCACTGCCAAAGGAAAGCAGCAAAGGTGCCAGAAAAAGGAGAGACTCAGTCACTATGAGGACCAGGATCAGTGTGAAGCACACAACAGAAGGATTTCTAAGGGGTCAAGCAGAATCTAGAAGCACTCTGCAAATGACATGTTTGCTGAGGGGCCTGAAGCTGCCTGTTCCAAAAGAGAAATTGGCCCAGAGACAGAAAATGTCAGCAGCCCAACTTCTGCCCCCAAGTAGGTAACCTCTAGAAACTAAATAAGAGGGAAGCAATCTCCACATCTGCCAGGCCATGGAAGGAGGAAAAACAAAAAAGGGCAGGAATCTTTTGGTAAGACTAATTCCTCTTGCCTGTTCAGAAACAGCAGATACCTCACCTGGGATGGATGGTGAGTGACTTTTTTTTTTTTAATCAAGCAAAGTGTGTTCATAGCATTTCTTCTGGGTGTTCTAGTGCTTTTAACATGGTTTCTCACCTGGTAATAAACATTTAAGTAGGAAGGAAGCTAAAGAGAAGGTAGAAAAGAGACCAAGAGGGTGATGGGAAACTGGGAACAATACCAGACCAGCAGAGTAGTGGGTTTTTGTGGATTTCCTCTGGTGAATATTGAACTAGCAATTGCAATTTTAAACTTCATAAAATTCCTTAAACACTTGTCAATCTTCCCACCTGTGAGGTTAGCACCACCTTCAGAAAACCAAGCATGTATGTGGAGAAGGGGTACTATAAAGTATGTACTGACACTGATTTCATCTTTTCTTACGTTATAGTCACTTCTCCTGTGAAGAAAAATACTTGTGTGTATAGCATTGCCCAGGGGTTATAGAATATCTGTGATATGACTTTAGGGTAGCTTATAATAGTAAATCCCTAAATACCCCTCATCAGCCTAATCAATATGGGGGAGGCTGGTAGAAATGCAGATTTTCAGGCCTTGTCCAGACCTGCAGAATCAGGGAAGAAAAAAGTGAGTAGGGAGGGGAGCTGTGCATAAGAAAAATACACAGCAAAACGGATTTATATGTGGAGAAGCAGTTGGAAAGGCTTGAGATTTCCCCTGGAGTTAAGTGTCCCGCTGAGCTTCTCAGTGATGGTTAACATCAACTCCCTCCCCCTTCATTGCTCCAAACAGTAGACAGGGGTACCCAGGCCTCAGGGTCTCCCAGCACTGCCGAAAGCTCAGGCCCGGTGAGCAAGACTCCCCACTCCACCCCGAACTTTGAAACCTTCTCTCTCTTGGCCATCCCAACCCTCTTAAGTCACAGGGAAATCAATTCCTTTTCCCGAAGGACACCAGTTGCCTCCCCTAACTTCCGGGAGGTGCAGGTGGGAACACACCCGTCCCTTCCTCTGACCCAAAAAAGAGTAGAGACGAGATAAATACAGCCAAAAACTAGGACTAGCAGGACGTCCCGGGGGGGAAAAAAGGGAATCTTTTCTGCTCGTCCGCCCCCAGGAGGCCAGACTTGGGACCTGTCACTTAGAAAATTGCTATCTACGTTTCCCTTAGGAAGACGCGCCCCCAGAAGGGCCGCCAACCCTGGGAAATGCCCCCTTCTTTTGGAGGCTAGTAAGAGACCGCTTTGAGTGAGACGGGAGAAAAGACGCCTCCTTCGGTGTTGGAAAGAAGGGAAAGGGAAAGTGCGGCGATGAAGGCCAAAGGCTCAAAGTCCCTCCGCAAGCGGCCGCTCTGAGTGTGTCCACTGGCAGTCAGGAGTCGCGGCCGCAGTGAGCAGGTGCCAAAGGGCTGCCCACAAGAGAAGAAGGCTAGGAGTGGGTGGCGGCGCGGGTCGCTAGGAGAATGAGCTCCAGAGCTGGGCGCAGCATGGGGGGTGTGGGTTCCTGACCTGCGCCCAGATGCCGGCGGGAAAGGCCCGGCCACCCGCTCGCGAAACCCTGACGCTGCCCCTCTAAGACCTTTACCTGCTGTCCTCAGAGAACGTGTAAGAGCAGCAGGCCACGCTTCCACCGGAAATCCGCCTATCCTACCTCCTTGCTCTCAGCGGTCTCTGGCAAGCGGCAAGGGGAAGGAGGGCATTCACTCGGACCCAGATTCCTCTTTCAGACCCCCAAAGTTGTTGCAGCGGCGGCCCGGTGTGCTTGCCCAGTCTGACTGACTTTTCCAGTCCCCGTCTCCCCAGGGAACAGACAGGGAAACTGAGGCCTAGAAAAGGACAAAGACACACACAGACACCTAGGAGAAGAGCTTGGGGCAAGGAGTTGGAACTAACCTTTCCCGGATCAACCCTGCAGACTCTCTCGGGTTTCCCCTGGGGCGGCCCCTAGATAATAATAGACACCATTTGTTGAAGACTTTACGGGCAGAAACTCACTAAATTCCCACAAGACTAAGAAGGCAGGTAAGATCGTCCCCCATTTTACAGGTGAGGAAACTGACGCCTTGTGATTGAAATGAAACAAGCTGTCCACCGCCTCACTGCAAATAAAGTCGCCATGCCCAAATTTCCCCAGTCTGTGCCCTTTACCTAGGATCCAAACCATCCATCCAGGGGCAGCGCATTATCCTTGTATTTGCATTGGTACTTCCCCCGGCTCCCCGACCCCCGCCCAGCCTCTGCCACAAAGCTCGCAGATCCCTAGGGCTTTCGAACCCCTGGGTATCCCGGATGACAAAGGAGCAAGGGCGCAAGTTGCCCTAGGGCAGGCAGCGGAAGGGAGGTAGGAGGGGGAAACCGTTCTGAAAAGTTCGTGGACTGGATGCGCATTCCCGCCGGCAGATACCGTCACGCGTCCCTCTCTGCAGTCCTAGACCGGGAACATCTAGGTGGTGCTAACTCCAGTGCTGGATCTGCCACATTTGCTGTGTGACCTTCAGTCAGCCGCATCTCCTGGTCCTAGCTGAGGTCTTAGAGCTCCGGGCGCGTGCAGCGTCATCTAATTGATATAGACAAGACTTTTGGGGGGTACCTGCGACGCCCAACAGAGGGCAGAAATCTGGACACCTGCGGATGCACTTTTATAGAGGAAGACCATATAGACTTGGCATGACCATAGACAGCTAAAAACTAAAATTATTCTGAGCCGGGAGCGTACAGTTGGGGTCCCAATGGAAAGAATCTCTCAATCCGAGATGGTCCTGAAGCGCGACTATACCCTACCCTTGGCCCTTCCCCCACAGTCCTCCAACCCGCTAGACTGGAGTCTGATCTGCGAGGACCCCCGCTCCCTCGGTGGCGAAAAGAGGCTCCAGGATGCGAGAAGATAACTTCCTGGCTGTTTAGAAATTAGCATCTCTTCAGTAGTGCAAACTTGAAAGAAAGAAAGAAGAAGGAAGGAAGGAAGGAAGGAAGAAAGGAAGGAAGGAGGAAGAAGAAGAAAAAGAAGAAGAAGAAGAAGAAGAAGAAGAAGAAGAAGAAGAGAAAGAAAGAAAGAAAGAAAGAAAGAAAGAAAGAAAGAAAGAAAGAAAGAAAGAAAAAGAAAGAAAGAAAAAGAAAGAAAGAAAGAAGGAAAGAAACAGGCCTGCGAGAATTTGGAGGTGAAGGGAGGAAAGCCTGTTTGCTTAGCAAAAAGTAGAAGGAAAGGGGAGTTTAGCAAAGGAGCTCGAGATCCCTGGGTCACAAAAAGTTTGCGCTTGTGTTTTCTTAGAAGCACAATTCTTTAAATATTTACGCACCGCTCGGCCCTTAGAGGTCTTTGTTGGCCACCGAGTTGCGAGATGAGTGTGATGTGAGTGTGCAAATACGTTTGTATAAACGAAGAGTGGTTGCTTTTTATGGGCCTGTGTAGCACAAGTGTGTACCAGTGAGTGACAGCGCGCACTTGGGTGCATGTAGCCGCGTGTGCTTGAGAAGGATTGTTGCACACAAGCGTTGAGTACACGTGTGCATGTGCAAAGTGTGTGCCTGAGTTGCGTGTAGACACGTGTCTCTTTTATGTGAGTGGGTGTGCGTGTGGAGAAATCCGTACGTGTTCAAGAGCAACGTACACTTGTGTGTGAGCCTGAGCTCACACGTGGTTCGTTTGTTCATGTGTGCATGTGAAACCCAGCAAAGAAGTCCCAAAAACCTCAGGTCCCGTGGAAGGAAAGGCGCAGGCAGGAATGCCGACTGAGCACCCCAGGGCAAGAGTCGAAACTGCAGCTGCCCCTCCTTCGGCCCGCAGGGAGCAGCCTACCCGGCCGGGAGGCCGTGGGTTGGCGCCCAGCTCGTCTCCGGCCGCGCGAGGCGGGTTCCCGCTGGGGCCCACCAATTACCAGGACTGCGCGCGAAATGATCCCTGCTGGGCAGTTCCGGCGCTCTTAATTGTTCCTGGCGGACAGTTTCTGATTATTGATGCCGTGTGTCCTAAAGGAGACCGTTTCCGGGTTATTTGCTTATGTTTTTATTATCTTTATCACCGTCATTATCTGGTGGCTGTATGAAGATAGTGCCAAACTCACCAAGACCGCCCTACCCCGCCTCTCCGGCGCCGCCCTGGGAGTGCTGGTAACCCGCGGACGCCGGAGTCTCCTTACGTGGAGCCACAGCGCCACCTCGCGATCCTCTGGCCTCCCTCCCGTCACTGCCACCCAAATTCCAGTACAGGTGGGTTTTCCATTCGATTTCCCCATTCCTCTTTTCCTCTCTAGAACGTTCCTCTTCGCTGGAGTCTTGAGATTCCCCAAACACGCCTTGCTGAGAAGCTTTGTACTCGACCAGAATGCCCACACCTGGTCTCCATCTAGAGAAATTGCGCTCTCTTTAAAATCACTAACACAAAGTTCACCTCTTTCATTAAACCTTTCCAGACCCATTCTAGGCAGTCATTCGTGTCTTTCCCTGATTTCCCTGGTGCTCATATCACATTGGACAGAAAATATTGTTTAAATGTCTCTTTCTTCTTCATGATCAAGGAGCTCACCTACAGTGACTATTTTGCTTATAGCAACAATAATAACAAAACCTGGTATTAACTGAACGCACTCTATGGAGCATCTTATGCAATGTGCTATGCTAAGCACTTTATTCATTATCTCGTTTAATTTTCCCAGCAAAACCATGAAGTAAACACCAATATAATTTCCCAGTTTGCAGATCAGGCTAGAGAGTTCTTGTCTAAGGTTGCATTGCAGAGCCCAACCCAAGTCTGTCTGTTTGATTTTTCTTAACATCTGTGTCTTGGAGACTTATTCACATCTATATCCATAGGCTTTAAGATAGGACCAGACACAGAGTGGACATTCATATATTTATGAATAAATGAACCACTGCCAATGTAAATCTTTTCTTCTCCAAGAGACTTGGGCTAGAAAACCACTGCACTTACCAGATACCTTGATTAAAATGTTACCACATGATTTATCCCAAAAGAGTATTCCACTACTAACTAACTAGCTAAGTGACCTTGGTCAAGTCACTTCATCCTCAGTTCCTCATTTTTAAAAGTAGGTTTTCTGTGAGTATTAAATGAGGAAAAAATGTGAGGTACTTGATATAGCCCCTTGTACTGTAATCAGTACTCAGTAAAAGTTTGCTGTTAATATAATTATCAAGAATAGTTTTAAAAACTAAAGCAAAGAACACAAAATTGACTTACCCCTAGTCACATAGAATTCACCATACCTCTGTATAAAATTATCTCACTATTATATCTTCATTTTCATCTTGGACATAAAATATGTAATAAAATATGTTTAGTTTATTGTGGTTGGGGTGTTAATGTTAACCCTGTTCTATTATAAAATTTTAAGGGGCAGGGGGGAAAGATATAATTAAACAGTAAATCAGCAGGCTTTGACTCTCACCCCTTCCTCCTGCTTTGTAGCTTTTTACTGAGAAAGATTTAAAGAAAGACTATAAAAGTGCTTATTATTCTGGAAAGTACAAAACTCTATTTTTTAATTTAGGGGACATTCTGAGCTAGTTTGAGTTTTCCCTGCTTGAGACACTTTGTTGCTAGCGATACACTAAAAGTTTAAAAATATGTATCTAAGCAAATGATTGTCCCCAAATAAAAAACAAATGAGGGTTGTCTAAACATATCCCAGACTTTCAGGCATTTCCCAAAAAGGCTAAGTTTTAGAGGTTCAGGGTCTCTTTTCAGAGTGAAAGCTATTAGCATCCAAGCAAAAATGAACTTTTCTGTCTGATCAGGCTATAACTTTCCTACTATCAAATTATTTGGAAGACTATTGACCAGTACAGTTATGTCATAAATTTAAAAAGCCTGATAAAATCCACAAAAGGCGTAAATGTGTCTCCCCGTTTAGCTGGCCCACAATACATTTCCAGAAACTTTATCCCAGCCCCAGTTTATTTTAGTTCATCTGTACCTGCTTCCCATTCTATGCAATACTCCTGTATGAAGATGAAGAAATGAATTCAGGAAACTTTATCACAACAAGTTAATGCATTAAGATATTTTATTGCATAGCTGACAGATATTTTATTATCCTTGACTGGGGATTTGATTCATACTGACGGTGCGAGACACTGTCTTTTTGACAGTTTGGGGAAGGAGCATGTCTATCCTGTTTTCTTTTCTTCTGTATTTCTAGGATGGTCACCATTAGCAATGTTCACCAAAATTATGGCTTCCCTTCTTCTAGGTGCATAGTAAGAGTAGAGTATTCGGATTCTTCTATATCTAGATGCGACCCTATGGTTTGCTTTGATAAATGAAGAATCATCAGTAATATGTACTATTTAGAGGCAAAAGCTTTAAGAGCCAATGTGTAATTCACCAATTCACTTTCCCCATGCCACACCTGCCGGTGACCCCCAGATGGAATTTCCTTCAGCCTGCCACTCTTTGCAAAGATAATGTGGAGTGGAGACTTCTCCAACCCACAGTGAACACTTAACATGAATGTGAGATAATCTTTTGTCACTGTAAATCCCAGGGATTTTTTATGGCAGCATCACCGAGCCTTTCCTGACTAATATGCCTGGAAGGAAACTCACCTTTCCTTTTCTTCCTTCCTTTCTTTCTGTTTTCCTTCCTCTATCCCTCTCTCCCTCTTTCTCTTTCTTTCTTTCTTTCTTTTTCCTTCTTCCTTTTTTTTGTGGACAATGTGAAAATTCTTCTTCTAGAGTGTAAGACTTCCACATCTAATTAAATAATCAGATCATTATTCAATTAGAAGCCTGTATCTCATTTTCTTACTCAATTTATACATCTCCTATGGGTCAAAACATCATTTAAAAAATATGAATTGGAAAAAAAACAACTGAATTTTAGAAGTACTGAAAAGGAATCTCAGAATCATTGCTAGTCCTCCACAGGAATTTGGGGGGGTGAGGCTCACTGCCTGCTTACATATTCACAGTGAAAGGTGTGCCATAGGCTGTGATTCATGAGGGGACAGAGAAACATCTCTTCCTTCAGTGTTTAATTTTCTTCGGTCCATAATTTCAGGATGGTGAAGGGGAAAAATATTTGGCTAATCAACTTGTATTTAAGGAACATGACCTAGGGCAAGTTTTTTAACTTTTCTAGACCTTACTTTCCTCATCTGGAAAATAAAAGTAGGAGACAAGATCATCTTCAGGATGCCATACCATTCCATTCAACTGGAATTCTGAGATATTCAGGTGATATCAGTTCCAGGAGTTGATGCTACAGTATGAGAATCTTCATGTGTTTCTATCCTCAGCATTATTTTGTGAAACATTTTAAATTTTTTCATGCTGAGCCCAACTTAAAACAACTGCTTCTTGGACAAGATAGAGAGTGCTTCTTTTCTTCAACCTCAAATTTTTTGAATGTTGGAGTCTGCTAGAAAAGTGGGCCATATAGATTTGGGGCCATGTAAAATTGTAAAATGGCTTGTCACTTTCTAGCCAAGAGGGAAAATTTGCTTCTTCTGCTTCTTCTTCTTCTTCTTCTTCTTCTTCTTCTTTCTCTTGAGAAGTATTCTCTTCAGGTTTCATTATCAGACTACCTAAGGAAATTCTTGTGAATTTTCAGGAAACTTTTGAGACAAAATATTGATTGTGTGACAAGTGCTGTAGAGTGAAATCGTTACTGATTATTCTTTACCCTTAATGTGGCATGACTGATTTCCAGAAACAATACTATTACCTTCATTCAGATAACAATTTATGGTTGACAAAGAGTTATTGCCTTGATTCCTCTCAATGAACTATGCCACTGACATTTCTCCCCCATTTCACAGAGGAGGAGCTGAGGTTTGGATTTGCCCATGGCATGTGGCTACCAAGCAGTGGGGCTTGGCTGTAACCCAAGAGCCCCAGCTGCCTATGAAATTAAGAAAGCTGTCTGCTACCTTACTAGGAAATAGAAAGCATTGAAACCAGGCCACAGGGCATCTTTACACAAAGATGCAGACGTTATTTCTGTCAACCAATTCCTGCTTTCTCTCTTTTCTGGGCACCCAAAAAGATTGTAGTCCTCTCTTTGAAGTTAGTATGGTCATCTGACGTAGTTGAGCCAGAGCATTTACTTATAGGTAAGAGAATCCCCAGTACTTGCTCCCCTCAACCAGAGGTATTACTGAGAGCAGCAGCAGCAGCAGTTTGGGTCTTCCTGTCGGGATCACAAACAGAATTCTTTAGCAGTATGCAACAGGTGTAATGTAAGCAGGTGGTTTAAGCCACTAGGACTTGAGGCTTCTTTGTTATGGCAGCTTTACGTTGTCTATACTGACTGCTATAGTTTCCTTAATTCAAATATATGTGTTTTGTAAAAGAGAGCTCTCTCTGTTGGGTGGACTCCTATAAACTTGCATTATATGCACATACCTTTAAGAAAGAAGATGTTCTTCTGGATCTCTCATGTTTTTATTTAAACTAATTTTACTATCTTATTTAAATATGCACAAGCATAAATCTAGGGACAAATTCTTTATGCAGATACCATTTAAACAGCTGTGAAACCAAATTACAAAGTTAATGAAAAAGAGAAACTGCACAAAACCAAAGGTTTATAAATGAACTATAATAAAATGTGCTGGATCATGTTTTTTGGAAATTAAATTGTCACTTAAATGTCCACATGTTTGTTTCTGACTTCAATAAAGTAGGTTCCTGTAGAAGTGGTCTGTCTATGTAATTATGCCCTTCCTTCTAGCACTTTTCAAACTTTTTTATTTTAAACTACCACAAAGCGTTCCTTAATTCAAATGGTGTAGGACAAGTTTAAAGGAGTCATTTCAGTATCAAATCCCCCTCTGTCCCTTTTTTATAAGCCTATGACAGTTAGAAACCACTGTTGGCACCAATGAACACAAACTAAAATTTGGAAAAGTTGTGTCAGTCATTCAGTTTTAAGGTAATTATCCAGATAAGTCTGACTGTGCTTAACTTTTTAAGACTATAATTGAAATGACTTATCTGTAGTGACTTAACTGTATTTATTTAAACACTTGCTTTTAGGCACAAAGAGGATGGAATGACTAGAAGACTCTAGCACAGAGTTGGTCTGTAGAGAACTGCTGTATGTCTTACTCCTGGGCCATCGCTAGGCTACATTCTCAACTTCCCTAGCAGCTGCTTTGGCTATATGACTGAGTTCTGGCAAACAAAAAGTAGGTGGGATTGATGGTAGCCATTTCCAAAGATAGTTCATGAAAACCTCCCACACAGTCTTTCACTCCTCTTCCTCCCCCTCTTCGGGCTAATCAGAAAATCCAAGGCGATATTCCAATACTAGGGCAGGCTTAGCAAACTTTTTCTGTCAAGATCCTGATAGGCAATATTTTATAGTTCATGAGCTGAGCCTGTTGCAAGTACTCTAGTCTGCCATCTTAGTGTGAGAGCAGCTACAAAGCACAGGTGATACATGATGAATCGGTGTGGCTGTGTCCCAATAAAACTTTATTTACAAAAAAAAAAAAAAAAACTACAAAAACTCTAGACCAAATTTGGTCCCGGAGCCATAGTTTGCTGACCCTGCTCTAGGATATGTCAGAATCACAAGACAGAAGGAATCTGACCCCTAAATGACTGCATGGGGAAATAAACTTTATACGCGCAAGAAATAAACTACTATTATGTTAAGTCATTGAGATTTTAGGGTTGTTTCAGCATTAGCTTGCTCCAGTATTGTTGGATGAGGTTATCGAGGGGACATGACCTCAGGTTGACCCATGATGTGAACCTGGGCAATCAGAGGCTCCTCTTCCCCTCCCCTGCACTTCAAATGTACATTTTGCGTAGGATTCCACAGTGAGAAATGTTTTCAAGGATGCAGCTTTAAGAGACAGTGTGCTGTTGAGACCATCTGGACTGTACATGTGACTGAACCCAATTAAGGCCTCTATATAAACTTTTAAGGTTCTGGTGGTTGGGTGCAGAGATTTCCTTGTCTTGTTACCTGCCAAGATGAGCCTCATGTGTAAGTTCCCTTGCTTATTAAACCTGCCACCAGCAATCTGAGAGTGTCACCACCTACCAAGAGTGGTCTGCCTCTTTCTTTGGTTTCTCCTTGCCCTCCACGTATGGAAGCCAGATCCAGGATGCTCCTGAGGTTTCAAACCAACAAATATAATACCTGGTCACACAGATGGCTTCTTATAAATATTAGATTTCCCCTTCTTCCTTATGTTCCTTTGAAGATAGGCTTATTCATTTGTCATAGAAAGTTTCCAATACATGTTAGTGAGATCACTAAAACACCATCAGATAAAAAATCGTATGCATGAAGCACTCATACCATGCAGTGTCTGTGACATTCAAAGTTGTTGCTGTATCAGATGCATATTCCTAGATGCGTATCAGAATCGTTTTGTGCCGCCTCCCTGATAAACAAAGTCACACATTTGGGAAACGGTTTTCTAGGATAAAGTGAATAGAGCTTGGTGAATTGGTTCACTGTATGTAAATAGGTTCCTCTCCCTTACATTAAGTCTCTGGAATGTGTTGCAAAGTCAGTTTTGTATTGTCGCTCAGCTGCTTTGTAGCTTGTCAGCTATAAACCGGCCAATACCGCCAGTGTAATTTGGTATCTTTACTCCTAATTTATAATCAGGGAGCCTGAGACCCAGAAGGGTTAAAGAACTTTTCCAATATCATATTCTGGCAATACTGGAAACCTAGACCTGCCTGAATCCCAAACATTACACTATCAAGATTTGGATTCTGAAGCCTCTGGAATCTTCTCCACCTTCCTTATTTGAAATGTATTTGTTGGGGAACAATTAACCTCAGGATGAATAATTTGTCACCATTCTGTATGTGTTTCAAATTTTCCTATTACACATGGAAAATGAGAAAAATATGTCCTAGATAACACAGAGAAAAATGCTTCATTGTCTTAATTGCCTTTCTATTTCAATCAAGGAAGGCACTTAATTATTTCTGAACTACATTCAAAACTCTCTCTCAAGAATATTACTCTCCTTAGGTGGGTTAACCAAACCTGTGCAAAATATTTCTCAAGTCTAAATATTAATATCAAACAGTTATTGAGTATTTTTATATGCCAATGACTATTTAAATGCTTTCCATTTATGATCTCATTTATTTCTCACAGCAAGTCTGTGAAGTAGAAATAGTCATTATTCTCCTCGAACAAATGAGGAAACTGAGGTACAGAGAGGTGGGAGGTCTTGTCTAAGTTCGGAAAAGCAGTAAGTAAGTGGTGAAGTCAACATTCAATCCTCGGCCACCCCCTCAGGCCACATTGCTCCCCTCACCACTCTGCTGTGCTGACTCTGAAGAGAGCTATACTTTCCCCTTTGAGTATATGTGCAAAACCAGTATGGAAGACTTACCCAAGATGACTTGTGTCAGTTATTCAAGGGTCATTCAGAACCTCAAGCCTCTAGAATTTGAGATGGGTCATCTAAGGGCAATGGAGTCAGAAGGGGCAGAATCTGTCCAGGGTCTTGCACAATCTGAGGAAAGAAGCCCTTGTGGCTGAACCCTGCTGCCCTGGGCCCTGAAAATGCCCACATGACATCCACTCAGTGCCCTACTTTGACTTCATCATCGCTGTTGGAAACCGCAAGGAGAGGAAACAACATTTCTATGATATGTACTTTATGGCCATTACTCTTACCTCATTATTCTTACTTCATGTACAAAAAATAAAGAACAATCAACTCAGATTTACACTCTAAAATTGAATGGCATGAGCATGTGTGTTTTAAAAGTAAGAAAAAGAAAATATTTTCTGGCATGATGGACTACACCCTGTGAAAAGCATACAGTACTTGAACTATGTGGGCCACATCAGTGGGAAAGATGGCACCTGCAATTGTTCAGAAGGATTTTAAACTTCGTTAATAGATAAGCTTAGGACAGTAATAGTATCCTTACATCTTCAGACCAAACTATTTCATAGTTTGGGTTAAAAAAACTGTTCAGTCTTCACAGTAGTCTTAGTCTTAATAGCATAGTTATTTTTAACATTTTTTAATGAAAATATTCTATTTCATTAACTTTGCATAAGGGCAGGTATGAGAAAGCATTGATGTTTTTCAAATATGAAATGTAGCCTCCATTCCCAATAAACAAGAGCAATTGTGGATTCTTTGCGTGTCTTTGAAGGCCTCTAGTCACAAATATAATCACCTGTTCAAATGAATCTATTTTATCTCCAATAAATATGTTAACACTTAAAAAGACTCTATAAGCCCAGCTTCTTGCATTAAGATTTGTGAAAATCAGACAGCCTTGAGACACGCAAGCCGATGTTTAGCAAAAGACTTGAACCATAATCTTAACCACTTGGAATTAGGTAAAAAATCTAAACAAAGTTCATTTTCTCTTCATTTTCCTTTGTGCTGGTCCATGGCCACATGTGCTAGTCCATGGCCTTCACATGCACTTACGCACTCAAGTTTCACTATGTTCTGGAGAGACCATGGGTGAAGTTAAGGATGGGAGAAACTAAAAATATCATTGAGCTTTCATTTTCCAATCACAACAGCTGTCATTCAGATCAGCATTTCCCTCACCATCCCCACCACTCTTTAAATAGTTTGTAAATCTCCTGATAAAGAAAAACACAACTGAAGTGCCAGAGCAACGGCGGGGAGTTTCCAGGCCAGTTTTTGATGAAAAGCCTGTCACCAGAGAGATTAGTGAAGCATTGGACACTAACGCACTCATTCCCCAGAGCATTTCTGGTTCCTGGTCACCCAGGGCTTCTGCATAGGGACTGCACGAGGGGAGGAGCAGCACTGGTCAGGGCTCGAAGCCCATCCGAGGTGGGAAATTTTTAGAAGACCCCTTTACATTAAGCTTGGATTTCAAAGAGATGCATTATCAATGGCAGGACAAAGTTAGTGTAAACCTATCCCGCCTTCCCCAAAGCCAGGAGACTTGGGGCCCTCCAGACTGGCCCTCAGGAGGCTTTACACTCAGATACTCACAGCTTGAGCTGGCTACGTAATCAATTTGTGAAACGGTGTACGTTGGTAGCCAGCTGGTAGTGTGCCCAGGTACCTGACGGAGCAAACCCAAAGTATCTCAGGGGCAGGTCTCTCTATGCCAGGCCTTGGTTATCCCTACAAACAACTTTACAAAGGAAGGAAGGCAAGCAAACAAAGATTAGCAGAAACACAAGGAAACACGACCTAATGAAATCCAGCAGAACCGACAGAAAGCAGAAACACACCAGCACTCTGCCTAGACGTGGGAAGTATCAGACAGACTAAAATACCACCAAAATGACCATGCTTAAAGAAACAAATGACAAACTGATAACATCTGCAGGAAACAGGTATGTTATCAAAAACAGATTATATTTTAGGAAACTATAAAATTTGTCATAGCAAATTTGAAAAACAAACAGCTTTTATAAATAAATACTAAAATAACAAATGTTAAATACTCAGAGAATGGGTTTAACAGCAGATTGGATAAAACATAAGGAGAAGTAATGAACTGATAAACTAGAAAAGTTTTAGGTATAAAATTATATCTAATATATCTAATATGTATACTGGATAATATATAATATACTGGATATATATAATATATATAATAAACTGGATATAAATTAGAATACACTATTCAGTATAAAACATGGAATAGTAGATAAAGAGAGAGTAAGACACAAGGGGGATATAGTGAGAAATGTAACATACATTTGATCAAGGCCTTAGAAGGAGAAGAGAGAGAGGACGAGGCAGAGGAAATGTTTAAGGAGAAAATCACTGGAATTTTCCAGAACCAAAGAAACACATTAATCTACAGATCAAAAAGATCTAGGAACCCCAAGAAAATAATTTTTTTAAATCTGCTAAGAGAGTAAATCCTAGAAGTTCTTATCACAAAGGAAAAATTTTTTGTAACTATATGAGGAAATGGATGTTCAGTAAACTTACTGTGGAAACCATTTCCCGATATTACAGGAATGCCAAGTCATGATGCTATACACTTAACTTTATAGTGTTTAAGTCAATTCTATACCATTAAAGTAGAAAGAAGGGAGAGATGGGGAGGGAGAAAGTGAAAAAAATCTGCAACTAGAGGCATGACAGTAAAATTGCAAAAGGTAAAGAGAAAAACCTCAGGTAGCCAGAGAAAAAAGAACAAGTTACCTTTAAGAGCATGGCAGTTAGACTGGCCTCTAATAAACAGCTAGCTGTTTTCCCCACAGCAAGAACAGAAGGCAGAAGACAGTGTACTGGTATCTTCGGTGTATCAAATGAAACCAATTGTCAAACGAATTCCGCAGCCAGTGAAAACCCAAGTAAACCTGAGAGGATTTGTCACCAGCAGGTTCTCACCGCAGGAACTCTGTCGATGTGCTTCAGGCAGAAGGACAATGGTACTGGGAAAAGGATCTAAGATGCAAGAAAGTTGGCGAAACAAAGACAGTAGAGAATGCGGTGGAATAAAATAAGCATAGGCTGTATGAAACGTAATGACAATTTCTAGTGGGCAAACAGGGATTAACTTAAGGTATTAGACAACAACAGCGTACGAGGTGGACTAGGGGAAATGGAGAAGGGAATGAAAAGTTCTGGTGTGCGGTTTCCTCGTGCCCCCTATCTGTGCAGGAGAGGGTGAAAGTTGCCATGACTTCTAGACTTGGGTACGTTAATTATGCAGGTTGTGATTTCTAAGGTGGATTAGATTGGAAGTGCTGCCATAACAAACTACCACGTGCTGACTGGCTGGAAACAACCGAAATTTGCTTTCTCACAGTTCTGAAGCCTAGAAATCCCAAATCAAGATGTTGGCAGGGCCAAGCACCCTCTGAAGGCTCTTCCCTTCAGAATCTTTCCTTGGCAGCCCCAGGCATGTGGCAGCGGTATCTCCGATCTCCACCTCTGCCCTCACGTGGTCATCTCCCTCCTGGGAGTTTCTGTCTCCCCGTCTTGTATGGACACCAGTCATACTGGATTAGCACCCACTCTAATGACTTTATCTTAACTTGATTACATCTTCAAGATTCTATTTGCAAATCAGGTCACACTCACAGGTACCAGGGGTTAAGACTTCAATATAATTGGGGGAATGTGGGGGGTGGACATAATCCAACCCATAAATAATGTAACAATGAAAATTGTAGAACTAGAGTATGTTACTTCCAAATTAGTAGAAGAAAATGAATTGAATAATTATGAATACTGAAGATGAAAAATAATATTGATATTAAAACCTAACAAGAACACAAGAGAAAGGAATATTACAGGATATATATATATATTCTATTATGTATATATTTCTATTCCATTATATATATATACATATATATATATGAATACTATTCAGCCATAAAAAGAATGAAATCTTGACATTTGCAATGACATGAATGGAGCTAAAGAATATAATGCTAAGCAAAATAAGTTAAAGACAAATGCCATATGATTTCATTCATATGGAATTTAAGAAACAAAACAAAGGGAAAAAAGAGAGAGAGACAAACCAAGAAATAAAAGCTTAACTCTAGAGAGCAAACTGATGGTTACCAGAGGAGAGGTGGGTGTGGATCAGGAGGGGTGAAATACTGGATGAAGATTCAGAGCACACTTCTCCTGATGAGCACTGAATACTGTATAGAATTGTTGAATCACTACATGATACACCTGAAAATAATATAACACTATGTTAACTATACTGGAATTAAAATAAAAAACTTAATAAAAATGAAAAAATAAAAATAAAATGTATTGAGATGTGTGGTTCACTATATGATCTATTCTGGAGAACGTTACACATGCATGTGAAAAAAACATGTAATCTGCCCCTGTGGCTGTCTCGAATCTGGACATTAAATCCTTGGCAGTGTGCTAGACTGTTGCTTGCCCCAAACAGGACCTTAAGCTCAGGCTAGTGGCCTGCTGCTGGCTCTCCCTGTCTGCTTGGCACAAGGCTGCCACTTTAATGGACAGTGCTGCAAATCGGGGGGCAGCAATAACGCTGCTGGCTTTCCTGGCCTGGCCCACCCAAGGTGAACTACCACCACAGAACTGCGGCTCCATGAAGGTGTGGGAGCAGCTCAGGCAACAATGTCACAGATTCCTACTGTTCTCGCCCAAAGTTCAGGAGATTTCCTCAGTGTGTGGTATGCTTCTGATCAATTTCCACAGCACTGAAATTGTTGTTTTTGAACTTTTGACCAGCTTAATAGTTGTTTTTTAGGAGAAGATGTGTCAACCTTCTCACTCCATCGTGCCAGAAGTTGGAAGTCTAAAAACATAATCTTGAATGAAAAGTACATCCAATATAATAACTGTATATATATTTACTTCTAAGTACAGGCAAAACTAAACTACCTGGTTTAGGGAGGAGCGTATAAGTGATAATAACTATGAAGAAAAGTAGGTAAATGATTATCAT
Source organism: Cryptoprocta ferox (assembly GCA_028646485.1). Taxonomy (NCBI): domain Eukaryota; kingdom Metazoa; phylum Chordata; class Mammalia; order Carnivora; family Eupleridae; genus Cryptoprocta; species Cryptoprocta ferox. The sequence continues at coordinate 96,863,911 of CM053572.1, read as the reverse complement.
ATAAGTAAGGATTGTAGTTACCTCTAGGTTGTGGGTGGGAATAGATACATGGAGCACAAGGATAGTTTCTAAGAGAACAATACTATTCTAGTTCTTGACTTGGATGGTGGTTAACAAACTTCACTCTATAACCATTCCCTAAAGAATATATATAGTTTTATGCATGTTTCTTTATGTATGCTATACTTTACAATAAAACTTGTATAAAACATACTATTGATTTGTTAATTTATTCAATAAATATTTATTGAGCAAATTTAGTGTAAAAGACACAGTTCCAGACAACAAGTATATAGTAATAGAAAGACAGATACCGTCTCTATTCTTATGGGGCTCATGGCTTAGTAGGAAGATAGGTAGCAATAGTAAGTCCCCCAAAAAGATAACTTCCAGATTACAATAAAGAGTATGAAAACCAGGGTGGTTTCATTGAGGATGAGGGCCATAAGCCTGATTTGTCAGAGGAGGTCTCTCTGAGGAGATGACATTTGAGCCAAGAACTGAAGAATGAGAAGGAGGGCGCCATAGAAAGATTTGGAGCAAGTGCCTCCCACGGAGAGAAGATAATAAGTTCAGAGCTCTGAAAAGTCTGGAGAAGGAGAAAGTGACATGAGAGGAACTTGCAAGCTGACATCCATCATCTGAAGGATTTGCTTTGGAGGAACTCAAGGAAGTAGAGTGAGGGGCAGAGGGTGCAAACCAAGGGAGGCTCAATTCCACTCGAGGGAAGGCAGGACTCAAAGTAGACTGATGTGACTTTGAGGTGAGGCTGCCAGGGACCAACAGCATTTTTAATAGTCATCATTTTAACTTGTAATGTGTGAAAGCAATTCTGCACCTCTTCTATTTTGGAATGGCTCCTTGAAAAGCACATTAATTTCAGGGATGTTGGCTGTAAGATGTCATCTATTTCAGTAAAATGATTCTTTGCCTTTTACTGTACAGTATACCATGATGCAGGGTTAGAACTGACAAAGGAAACAAAAGGAGGAAGGGCTGCCCAGACTTTGTGAATGACTATGGATAGGCATGCTGGTTATGACCCGAAATCACAATTTTCTTCTGTAGAAAGGAAGACGAAGACTAAATCGTAGAATATTTTTGCATGTCTTTTTCACAATCATGTACCAGGGAACCAATTTCAGACTAAACTGACTGCATAATACATTTGTGATCTAGAACTGTTTGCACGTACGGTGTTTTTGGAAACATAAACTCTAATTTGTTGTCTTTTTTATATCTGTTTTGTGTAACATTTAAGGAAAGACTAACCAGACTTTTTTTTTTTTACCAAAAAAATGTATTTAGGGTCTCCGGGGTGGCTCAGTCAGTTAAGTGACCAACCGACTCTTGATTTAGACTCAGGGAATGATCTCACCATTCACAAGTTCGAGCCCCCAGTCATGCTCTGTTTTGACAGCGTCGAGCCTGCTTGGGATTCTCTCTCTTCCTCTCTCTCTCTCTGCCCCTTTCCCACTCGCATGCTCTTTCTAAATAAATAAATAAACACCTTTTCAAAAATTTAAAAAATTAAAAAAAGAGTTTATTTAGAAGGTAACATAATAAAAACAATTGTTCCACCATGGCTTTCTTTTAATACAAGACTTAACGATGCGAAGCTACAGCCAGTCTTGAGGAATGCACTTCTCTAGAAAGCTGGGTTTCTTAAAAAAGAGCACGTGTGAACCACACATGATTAATAAAGACTTCCTTTGAGGCAGGGAAAAAAGTCTTTCCCCCCAATTAATAATAATAACACAAATATTTGTCCTGCTTTATTTTCAACAGTCAAAAATGGGAGATAACTCAAATGTTCATAAACAGATGAATGGATAAACTAATCGCAGTACGTCCAAAGAACATTACTGAGGAAAAAAAAAAGGCTGTGCTAACTCAGAATATCATTATTGATGGATCTCAAGGTAATTATGAAATACCAAAAAAACCACAAAAGAAAAAGAGTAAACATTTTAGGATCCCAATCATATAAATTGTAGAAAACGAAGGTATCTATTATAAGTGGTGGGCTTATCATTTCTGGGTAGAAAGGATGGGGGTGGCAATCTGGTTGAGGGCAAGTTTGGGGAGACAGTTTTAAACTGCTTTTACATAGCATTTTGAATAAATATATGAAATCTCAACTACCCAGACTGAGAGTTGGCAAGGGGATGTTAAAACTCCCAAAAATAATACCCTTGGGGTCACCAGCGGGTAATACATAAAGACATTGCCAGTTAGCACCCGGTACCTAGCTTCCCAGAGTCAATATGGGTTCTAACCCCTCTTAGCTGGTTCTTTAGGTTTGTTTTTTTTAACTCTACGAGTCATGCGGTATTAATAAAATAAATATGGTTTTTGGTTTAACTTACCCAAAGTTGGTTTCTATTACTTGCACCACAGAAGGCTGATATGGTGGGGACCTGGGCATCAGATGGGATGAGGGGATCTTTAAAGCCTCTTTCGACGCTGTGGTTCTAAGATAAGCACAAATAGAATTAGACCTCTCTCAAAGGAATCAATAGTTATAGATGTGCTAGGGAGACAATACTTGACTCAGTATCTCAAATAGACATGTTGGCTCTAGACACTTTAAAACAATGAAGTAAAGTATAAATTTGCAGCCTTGGAGATATAGTTCCAGAAACTGGCTCAAAGTACACTTACTCGTGATAGTCAGCAAAATTTGGAAGGAGACTGCCAGAATACCATCATCCATTCCATTGAGAATGATGTCGACACATAATAAGATAATTGAGTGAATGTTGTGGGGAGCAGGACTCTGTAAACATAAAGAGGATAGTGGAATCATAAACATTAATCAGCAGCAGGGACAAACAGGGCTAAAGGAAACCTGAAGAGTTATTTAATGAGGTTCAAGTAACTCTCTCACCAGAAAATAACCATACTTCATATATCTGATTGTCATTACTATTTTTAGTGTATCTTAGATATATTGGGAAAGCTTCTAATGTCTGCTCACTGTGGTTTGGATCTCAACTTAGGTATGGTAATGAACACTGAGGGGGGAAAAAAGCAGAATTTTACTCTGAATTGGAGTGAGTAGGTCATAAGAGTGTATAGTTCTACCAAATTTGGCACAGAAAAAAGTTTCTATTGATTCAAATTCAACTTTTTTATGAAAATTTCTTCTGAAAAGCAATCCCCCTAGTGTTTTGCAGATAAGAACAGTGTTTAAGGCAAGATAAAAAGCATTCTGTTCCATTGAAACTGACCCCTCAGCTTTTGGGCTTCTAATGGCAAATTAAATTCACCTCAGCAAGAAAATTAAATCACAAAAAAATAACTTTTGTAATGCGGGAAATAGTTGGTGGATTCATCTTTATGAATGTCCTGATTTCTTTACCTTATAAAGGTTTTTCTTAATGGCAGCAGCAGCATTAAGGAAACAAAACACATTTGATAGAAATTCTTTGTCTTCCCTTTTTAAATTATTTAGTAACATTGGGTAGCTAAGAAATCGTTTCTGCTCCTATAAAACTCCCTATGCTAATTGTGGCCAGCAAATTAGTAATTATAACTGATTATACAAAGCAGGAAAGGGCTACGCTAATGCTAGGGAGTAAAACGTGCAATTAGGTGGCTCAGCTTTAGACGTCTTCACTCTGAATCTCTGTGAAGAATGAAGAAGAAAGCTCTGTACCAAAATTGAAGGGGACCAGTTTTCTGATTGTGTCCTAGGGGATTTGGATAAAGCTCAAGCAATTTGAAGCATACCCTCAGGTTGTACTCAGCAGAATTCCTGACCTCTGCCACATCCTATCTATCATAAGCCTTTATCAGGAGAAGATGCCAAATCACAAGCCATTTGGTGGCATATAATTGCTTCGACATTGACAGCAGAGCGGTATATATCATCTCCTCTGTTAAAAAGGGAGTGAGTGTTTCAAATGGAAGAAGACTGACTATAAAAGCAAATTTAAATAAACACAAAAAGGAAGCTAAACCAATACTAAATGGAAAGGAATATCAACATAAAATAAAAGCTTAAATACAGATTGAAGAAAACAATTAATAATGTATGATTTCTAATCAGACTCTTTATGGTCTATTAGAAGTACTGAAGAGTCAAGAGTTGAAAGAATCAGAAAGAAAGAAGAAAGAAAGAAAGAAAGAAAGAAAGAAAGAAAGAAAGAAAGAAAGAAAGAAAGAAAAAGAAGGAAGGAAGGAAGGAAAGAGAAACAGAACAGTTTATGGAAGCATGGGACTGGTTTTAGATGGTGTATGAAGTATTGTGATTGGTTCAGAGATAATACAGACTTAAATAATACAGATCCACCGGTCTCAATTCTTTTGCTTACATCAAGAGGGAAGTCTCAGGGCTAGTCTGTCTTCAACTTCTCTTTAACACCTCCAAACCTCCCTTTAAAAAGGAAAAACAGAGCAGGTTACAGGCTCTGAGCCTTAGGCAGACAATATCATCTATTCAAATTTAACTACATTATGTTGTTTTTATTATATTTATTTTTGTGGTTACTCTCTATTTATGGCAAGTGAACTGGTTTCCATTTGTGATCGGCCTATAAATTATTTTCTTTATTTACATTTTTAAAAACCGAGTCAACTTAAGGACAAACATTAGGTAAATTAGAGTACTGGGTGAATAAAAACAGAGAAAAGCAGTAATAGGTCCAACAAAGTTGGGCAAAAAATGTTGTAAGGTCCTTGAAATGACTTTAGTTAAGAAAACATCAGCTTAAAATCGCAGACTATTAGAGTTAGAGGTGAGTAGGAGCTAGCAATTCAAACGCCCTCATTTTACAGGAGGAGACCAAGATCCAGAGATGGGACAGGGTTTGCCAGGAATTGCCATCACAGTTTGTAATGGCAGAAACAAGCTTTCATCTAAGCCTGTTGCCACCTCCTCCGCTGCTTTGCCATTATTTAATTTGTAGCTTTCTCAAAAGCTATATGTGTTCGAATTGGCGAGATGTGTCCAGTTCACAATGGTGTCAAAGTGAGGAGGCAGGCCACAAAGGAATTTAGATTTGCTAAAACAGATCAAACTTGGCCAACTTGCAAAACTACAGTGACATCTAGTGGTGTTGTTTGATAATGCAACTCGATGCAACCCTTGGTTTGAGCAGGCTTCTCTTTAAAAAGCAAACATTTTATAGAATATCTCCGTTTGGATTTGTTTTCTCATGAATAGGTGTATTTTTAACAAGAATACAACATAAAAGTTGTGTCCTTCTTGTGCATCATATGAGGTACGTGTTGATCATTTGTCCTACCATCCTATCATTGATGATGTTAATCTCGACTGGCTAAGATGCTGTCAGCCAGTTGCTGTCCTTTCCTTTCTAATCAATAAGTGTTTTGCGGGACAATATTTCCAAGCTTTGTAAATATCTATTTCTTCAAACTTTCATCCACTAGTTTTGTATCCATTGATAATCCTTGCCTGAATTCTTCATTATTATAATGGTTGAAAATTGGTAATTCTCTAGTGCTGTCATATCATTTTATTGAAAGAAGAGCTTTCCTTCTTATTTATTTATGTTTGTATATATTTTTTAGTATGGATGAATGAATTATTATGTCACTTATAATCTATGTAATAGATTATATGTATTGATATCCAATATGACTGTCATAATTAGAGCATATATGTAAAATTTCTTTTGGTTCTCAACCAAGTATGTCCTCTCTTACCTCCAGGTCATTGCTCTTGCTGTTCCCTCTCATTCGAAGATCTCTTCCCAATAGATAACAGTGGGTAAGAATTCATGAGTATATTCATGTATGTATTATATAGTAGATATTTCATGTAAAGTATTATATACAGTATAGATTATATATTCATGTATAGGTTATAGACTATAATATATATATAATCAATAGATTATGTACAGGTTTATACTATACAATATCTATTACTCGTTATTTATTCTCTTCAAAAATACAAATGTCATGAAAGTCAAAAAGTATGAGTAATTGTTCCAATTGTAAGGAGACTGAAGGGATGTAACAACACAGTGTAATACATAATCCCAGACTAGATTCTGCACAGGGTGTGGGAAAGGAGTTGTAAACAGCTATAGAGGACATTAATGGATTAACTGATGAAATTTGAATAATCTTATAATTTAGATACTATGGATTAAATAATAATACTATACCAGTATTAAATTTCCTCTTTTGATCATTTTACTGTGATTATGTAAGAAAATGTTCTTGTCTTAGAAAATGCACACTGAAATATTTAGGGATAAAGCAGCCTTATGTCTGCAGCTTATTCTTAAATGGTTCAAAAAACAATGTGTGTGTGTGTGTGTGTGTGTGTGTGTGTGTGTGTGTATTGAGAGAGACACTGATAAGAAAATGCAGCAAAATGGTAACAATTGGTGAATCTGGGTGAATGATACACAGGAGTTCTTTGTACTATTCCAACAACTTTTCTGTAAGTTTGAAATTACATCAAAATAAAGTTATCATAAAAGGGAAAATAAAATTTTATGACATTTTAATGTCTTATTTATTGAAAAACAAATGAAAAAAAGGGCAAAGCAAATCAGTAAATTCGTACCTAGCAGCTTGAGAATTTCAAAGTCTCAGCTACTAAGTTTCTTTCCATGGTTGCATACAGTTTGAAGTAAAGCCCCACTCTTTTCATTAGGGAATTATCATGCTAGTCAAGGAAATCTATTATAAATTACTACTTTAAATTCCCCAGATGTCTGAAGAATTCCTCAAAGGCACACATATTTTTATAAAAGCTCACACATTTAATATCATCACATACAAAGGACTTTTATCCAGGCTGGGTTCTGGCATTGAACCAACCAGCTGTGATTGCCCTTAATTTGGAATAGAAGAAGCGATGAAAAAAAAAAGTGCTCTGAAATATAATTCTCATCTTAAAAGGAACAGGAAGTGGTAAAGATGCAGTTGGAGAAAGGGACTCACTGCGTGTGGGGGAAAGTTGCTGTGAATATTGTATAGAGAGAAAAATAAAAATACAAAATAATCTCAGGATTTGGATAGAATCATGGTGGTTGGACTTACTGGCTGTGTGGCCTGTGGGATTAATTTATTTAACCACTAGAACCTCAGTGTCTCGCCTGTAGAATTAGAGCTATTCCCAGTGGGTAATCTATACCTTGCACTCGCTGAAAGTATTGACTGCCCTCTAAGTCCTGGGCCAATCATGATGTGATAGTAGATAAAAGGATAATGTCTGACTGCTGAGGCATCCTGATCTCTTACCTGCACCACCTCAGCCTCTTAACAGGGTTGACCATCCACTTTTGTGAATCCTTCCAATCCATTTTCCACACAACAGCAGCATGATCTTCCTAAAAGAAAGTCTTCAGCTCCAAGTCCAAACTTCCTAATGTGGTACACTGGCCCCTTTGTGACCTCATGGCCTTGTCCCTGAGTATCCCTCTAGGCTCTCTTTCTCCAGTCTCTGGGCTCTACTACTGGACAATAGACCTTTGTGAATGATAGATAGGTGCTATCTATACCTTGAAGGTCCAGTATGGCAGCCACTAGCCATACATGGCTATTGAGCACTTGAAATGTGGCAAATGTGACTGAGAAACTGAATTTTTTTAATTTTTGAAATTTTGTCTAAATTTCAATAGCCACATGTGGCTAATGGGTACCATATTGGGCAGAGCAGACACATGAAGCTTCTTTAGGTTCCCAAACAACTTTGCCTCTCTTGCCACTGGGTCTTTGCCCTTGCTGTTCTCTCTCATCCAAAGACCGTGTCTTTGTCCTTTGTCTCAGCCTAAACATCACTTGTTAAATGCTTTTATAGAATAGGATGCATATAATCTTTGCCACTGACAAAATTTTAACCATCTTTAATTTGTGAAAGCAAGGCTATATTTCAGAGCCATGATAACACTTCAACTGTGCCTTTTGATTTCCAAGAACAGATGTGCAAGGTGTTTTTCTTTTTGCCCTTGGCTGTTCACTAATCCAATGAATGGGGGGCATCACTGAATGGTCATAAGTCAGGATTCATGCCATCAATGTGGGTTTTTTGGCTTTCACATTTTTAAAACAGAGACAAAGTTTTAAATGGAAGAGATTTCATTAAAAATCTTCATTTTTGGATGCTCTGGGAAAAAAAAGAACATCTGGATGCACATTCACTTCTACTCAGCAATAACCCGCTAGACTCATTCCAAAATGGTCATCACTAACCACATATGGCTATTTAAATTTAAATTAGTAAAAATTAAATTCAAAATGAAATTCTTCAGTCACACTAGGCACATTTCAAGTGCTCATGCCACACATGGCTAAAGGCCATGTCCAGTTGGACCTGGCAGCTACAGAACATTTTGATCATCATAGAATGTTGTATTGAGCTACATTACCTAGAGTGTAGTTAGAAGGCAGGGAGTAGATGCCAGTTTAAGGGGTAGGAGCTCCTAAGCTACTGTTGAGTATTTTCTTTAATGTTTATTAATTTAATTTTGAGAGAAAGAGAGAGAGAGAGAGAACGAGCAGAGAAGGGGCAGTGAGAAAGAGAGAGAGAATCCCAAGCAGGCTCCACACTGTCAGCACAGAGCTGGATGCAGGGCTGGAACCCACAAACGTAGATCATAACCTGAATCGAAATCAAGAGTCAAGACACTTAACTGACTGAGCCACCCAAGCGCCCCCAAGCTTCTATTGGATATCACAGTGGGAATGGACTTAGATTTTCTGATATTTCCAGAGAATTCAAGAATCCAGATTTTTTAAATCTGAAATCTCCCAGTTTGTAAATATTAGCTCAAATATTTTAGAAATATTGCCTAGGGAAAACAAAGCAAAGTTTGTCAGTCAGATGGATCCCCTAGGTGCCAACTGGCCAGCTCTGAGCCCAAAGTTTGGCAGAGGCATCAGAGATCAGCATGCCTGAGGTCAAGAATACAAAGGTTCAGTGTCGGGCAGCCTGGGGTGGGAGGTAGGGTGGGTGGGAGGTACACACATTGCCCTTTAGAAATCATTCCTCCACCATCAGCAACATCAAAACACAGAGGATCCCATCTTCCAAGTTCACTTTTTTGTGAGTTGTGCAATATAGCTCATAATAACAAAAATATAAGTGCCCCCTACATTTTCAGCTGTGCCTCATCTTTTCTAAGGGAGAGGGAAAGAGTTTCAGAGTAAATTTGGAAAGACTAGTGGATTTTGGAAAAGATTTATCGAACTAGAAAGAAAACAGGAATATAATGCTTATAATGTTATCTCTCAGTGATAGAATACTTCTCTTGGGAAGGAAATAGTTTTATATTTTAAAATTCTCTAAACCACGACTTGCCTTTCCAGCCCCAAACACTGCCCATCTGTTCCAGCAAACAGTATGATTGCAAGGTCTGGGCCTTTGGTGGGTTCTTTATACCCACGAAGAAAGCATTTTCCTAATAACTAGTACAAGGACATATTTTAAAGAATTTTATTTATTTTTAAATGTTTATTTATTTTGAGAGAGAGCGTGAACAGAGGAGGGGCAGACATGGAAGGAGAGATAAAATCCCAAGTAGGCTCCACACTATCAGTACAGAGCCTGATACGAGGCTCGAACTCACGACCCAGAGATCATGACTTGAGCCAAAGTCAAGAGTTGGACACTTCCCAAACTGAGCCATCCAGGCACCCCAGCACAAGGACATTTTATAGCTAACAGTTTCCAAATTCCGTATCTTGATGGACTGTGGCTTGCCATATAGTAAGATTTATTCTGCACCCTGACTTTTATATACTTGTTTTCTCTTTATAAACAATTTACCAAAAAATTGATTCCGATTGATAGTTTTAAATATCATGCTATCTCAGAAACTTTCACTGTTCCATCTTTCCACCAAAGCTTACATAACATACCTTTACATTTAACAGAGCAGCTCCCTTGAATGTACATAATATGCATGGATATTTGGATATTGTTTTGAGGTGAGCAGAAATAATAGGAAGAGCACTAGACTGGAATTCAGAAATCTAAGCACTGTTCCCAGCTCAGCTGTCAACTGTGTGTGGCCTTGGGCAGGTTGAATGGTTGGCTCTCTTATAAAACAGGGAAGGTGATCTAGATTTCTGAAGACCGATTTACTTCCAAAATTCTATGGTTCTTTAATTCTGTATGTGTGTGGGGGGAAAAATTGACAATGTAAAACTGAAAATACAGTTTCAGACATTTCTAGATGGATAATCAACGAAAACAGTTGGTAGACTAGGTCAGGTCTCACACATGTACCTGCCCTGACATGCTGGCCAGGCTTTGCTGCTTCATGGCAGAAGCCCTGTAAACTGTTGGAATCCTTACCCATAAATGTTTCTCAGAGCTAAACGTCTTTATGTGTATTTCTTCTCTAAGAATCTTCTTCTGTAAAAGCAGTAGTTCCAAAAACAAGGAACGACCCCCTCACCAAAACAGTAGACATATTTGCCCTAGATCAAAGTTGGCTCTCACATTTTAATGGACCAGAATCATCTGCAAAATTTATACAAAGAACAAATACTCAGGGTCCTTCCCAAATGTACCCAGTCAGAATCCATGGGGTTGGGCCCAACCATCTGTATTCTTCACAAGCATCCACCTCCTTCCAGTGCTCAACAAAGATGGAGAAACACTGGCTCAGGTCCATATAACAATGTGGTGATATCACAGAAGGCAAACTTTAAGAATAGAACCAAACTGAAAATACATTCAAATGAGACACTTTGGTCACTGATTCTTTTTAATGACTGCTATAATTAAAGAAAAATGAAAATACAGATTCTACACTTTCACAAATGAACATCAGATTTATCCACATTGCTCCTGGTTCTTACAGTTTTCCCTTTGATCAATACAGAGGTATTTGCACTATATGATGTCATTAAGTGAGGAGCCAAGCTTGCCAGTAAGCACAGCATCTCCTACTTGAACAGAATTTTGATGATAACAATGTAATTTATGAAAGCAGGTAGTGGTGGAGAGGGGGTCTGGGGTGAATCAGAAAGCCTACTTGACCCACTTCAGCTCCTGCCAACTGTTACCAAGCAGGAATGAGTAACTTCATGCAGCCAGCTCTTCCAAGTTTCCAAGAGAAGCCAGAAATTGGGTTTGTACGTATGGGCCTGCAATTTTTAAATGGTTGGCAATGAATTCAAATATTTTTTTAAAAAATCACTTAAAAGTGCACCTTTGGAAGATGGTTAAGATGGTGGAGCAGCATGGAGACCCTGAGTTTGTCTCATCTCTCAAACACAGCCACAGCAGCACCAAACCATTTTGAATACCTAGGAAATGGATCTGAGGATTAACACAACAATCTGCATAACTTGAGCCACAGAACTCAGCATGTACATGGTGTGGAGAGGTGAATGGGAGAAAAGCCACAGAGGGTAAGGGGCTGTTTTTGTGAAGAGAGGACAGAGAAAGAGAAAGGGGGAAAGTGAGGTGCATCGGGATCGTGCAAGAAAAGCACTCCCCTGAAAGTAGCTGGAAAGAGAGAGTAACAGTGAAAATGCTAGCAGGGGACTGAACAAGAGATCTGTTCTCCCAAACCATTGGTGGGAAGAAAGGAGAGGGTTTCAATACCACCAGGATTCTATAAACAGTGGAGCGCAGAGTCTGAAGTTTTGGAGTCCAGTGCCTGGTGACGCTCTGGTGAGGAAGCAGAGTGAATCCCCAGGAGCAGGCAGTGTAGTCTAAGGGGTCTGTGTGCCGCACAGGGAGAAGTGGTCCCCCTGCTTGGAGTGCATTTGGTAGAGGCCACAGACAAAGGTCCCAGCAGAGCCCTGAGAGTAGCCACATTTGCTGGTATTGGGACAAAATTGCCAGAGTGCAGTGAAACCTGGCGCAGATTGTGCGTTGTGATTTGCCATAATTTCTGAACCTCTGCTGCTGTGCAATTGTAAGAACCTTTCTTGGGGCAAGCTGGCACCCAGCCATTGCTCAGCAAGATCTTTCCCTAGAGAGTCAGTGCAGGTCCAAGTCACAGGGGTCTCAGAAGAATGGGGTTTTGAAACACAGCCCCATCAGGGGCACCTGGGTGGCTCAGTTGGTTGAGCCTCCGACTTTGGCTCAGGTCATGATCTCACATTCGTGGATTCGAGCCCCACGTCGGGCTCTGGGCTGACAGCTCAGAGCCTGGAGCCTGCTTCCGATTCTGTGTCTCCCTCTCTCTCTCTGCCCTTCCCCCTCTCATGCTCTGTCTCTCTCTGTATCAAAAATAAATAAAACATTTAAAAAATTTTTTTTAAAAAGAAAGAAACACAGCCCCATCTGAGCTAAAACTCTGGAGGGGGAGGGAGTTGCCACCTGGCAGGCAGACAGGTTGGACACAGACAGGGTAGAGGCGGGGAGTTGATGGAGGCCTGAGACAAAGGAGAGGTGTTTGATCGCGGGTGGGTGAGACCACAAAGTTCCTGTGCCAGAGACTAGGGACCTGGATGAAGCCATTTCCACCTCTTCCACACAGATGCACGGACATCACACTGATCCTCCCGAGTAAGCTAAGTATCGCCACCTGGTGAATAACAGAACCATTACACCAAGCCCCACCCAACTGTGCACTCCAAGCACATGCCCTAGAAGACGAGCACAAGTCACTCCACCTGCTTAGTGGACAGCCTATAGAAGGCTTCATACTTTCAGTCCTAGGGAAAACAGGATATAACTTCTTCACGTTTCATCCTGTTTGCTGGTTCCTTTATCTGTTCCTTTTCTTTGCTTCTGTTTTTTGCTTAAATTGTTTTCTTTTTTCTTTTTTTTGCCTTTCTTTCTTTTCTTCTTCATTCTTGGATACATAAAGAGAAAATTTTTTTTCTTTTTCTTTTATTTTTTAATTTTTTAAATGTTTTATTCTATTTCATTTTCTTTATTTCATTTTATTATATATTTTTTTCATTTTTAAATTTTCATATTTGTTTTCTTTCCCTTTTCTCTCTATTCTATCAAGTTTCTTTTGACAAGCAGACCAAAACACACCTAGGATCTAGCTTTTTTATCTGATTTTTGTTTTGCTTTTAATTTTTTAATTTTATTAATTTTTTCTTCCTTCAAAATGACAAAATGAAGAAATTCACCCCAAAAGAAAGAACAGGAAGAAATGACAGTCAGGGGCTAAACCGACACAAAATAAGCACAAATTTAGAACCATGGTAAAAAATAATGCCAGCTGGGGTTGAAAAAAGCATAGAATCCCTTTCTGTGGAGATAAAAGAAATAAAATCCAGTCAGGACAAAATTAAAAATGCTATAAGCAAAAATGAAATCTCGAATGAATGCCACAGCAGCAAGAATGAAAGAGGCAGAACAGTGATCAGCAATTTAGAAGATAAAATTATGGAGAATAATGAAGCAGAAAAAAAAGAGGGAAACAAAGGAATGTATCACAATACAAGACTTAGAGAACTCAGTGACTTATTAAAAAGGAATAACATCTAAATCATAGGAGTCCCAGAAAATGAAGAATGAGAAAAAGGGGTGGAAGGTTTATATGAGCAAGTTATCATGGAAAACTTTCTAATCTGGGAAAAGACACAGACATCAAAATCCAAGAAGCACAGAGAACTCCCATTAGATTCAACAAAAAATGACCATCACCAAGGCATATCATAGTCAAATTCACGAAATATACAGACAAGGAAAGAATTATGAAAGCAGCAAGGGAAAAGAAAAAAGTCCTTAACCTATAAGGGAATACAGATCAGGTTTGCAGCAGCTCTATCTACAGAAATTTTGCAGGCCAGAAAGGAGTGGCAGAATATATTCAACATGCTGAATCAGAAAAGTACGCAGCCAAGAATTCTTTATCCAGGAAGACTGTCATTCAAAACAGAAGGAGAGATAAAGAGTTTCCCAGACAAATACAAACTAAAGAAGTTTGTGACCATTAAATCAGCCCTGCAAGAAATTTTAAGGGGGACCCTAGAAACAACCAGAGAACATCACCAGAAACACCAATTCAACATGCAACACAATCGTGCTAAATTCATGTTTCAGTACTCACTCTAAGTGTCAATGGACTGAATGCTCCAATCAAAAGGCACAGGGTATCGAAATGGATAAGAAAACAAGACCTATATGCTGCTTACAAGAGACTCATTGTATACCTAAAGACACCTATAGATTGAAAGTAAGGGAATGGAGAATGATCTATCATGCTAATGGTTGTCAAAAGAAAGCTGGAATAGCCATACTTATATCAGACAAACTAGATTTTAAAATGAAGACTGTAACAAGAAATGAAAAAGGGCATTATATCATAATTAAGGGGTCTATCCACCAAGAAGATCTAACAATTGTAAATATTTATGCCAATGTGGAAGCATCCAAATATATAAATCAATTAATTACAAACATAAAGAAACTCATTGATAATAATACCATGATAGTAGGGGAGTTTAACACCCCACTTACAGCAATGGACAGGTCATTGAAGCAGAATATCAACAAGGAAACAATGGCTTTGAATGACACACTGGACTGGATAGACTTAACAGATATATTCAGAACATTTCATCCTAAAGCAACAGAATACACATTCTTCTTGAGTGCACATGGAACATTCTCCAGAATAGATCATATACTGGGTCACAAATCAGCCCTCAACAAGTACAAAAAGATCAAGATCATACCTTGCATATTTTGAGACCACAATGCTGTGAAACTCGAAATCAACTACAAGAAAAAGTTTGGGAAGACCATGAATACTTGAAGATTAAAGAGCATCCTACTAAAGAATGAATGGATAAATGGGTTAACCAAGAAATTAAAGAGGAAATTAAAAAGGATAAGGAAGCCAATGAAAATGAAAACATGACAGCCCCAAACCTCTGGGATGCAGCAAAAGCAGTCATAAGAGGGAAGAATTTCTGACCAGGAAGAATGTTCTGGTCTAGAACAGAGGGAAGAAGAATGAATCTGGACCACTTTCTTACCCCATACACAAAAATAAACTCAAATGGATGAAAGACCTATGAAAAAAAATGTTAACCTAGGCCACAGCAACTTCCTACTTGACATGTCTCCAGAGGCAAGGTAAACAAAAGCAAAAATGAACATTGGGACCTCATCAAGATAAAAAGCTTCTTGCACAGCAGAAAAAAAAAAAATCAGCAAAACTAAAAGGCAACTGATGGAATGGGAGAAGATATTTGCAAATGACATATCAAATAAAGGGTTAGTATCCAAAATCTATAAAGAACTTATCAAACTCAACATCCAAAAAAAGAAAAAAAACAAACAATCCAGTGAAGAAATGGGGAAAAGACATGGACACTTTTCCAAAGAAGACATCCAGATGGCTAAGAGACACCTGAAAAGATGCTCAACATCATTCATCATCAGGGAAATACAAATCAAAACCACAATGAAATACCACCTTGACTTGTCAGAATGGCTAAAATTAACAACTCAGGCAACAACAGATGTTGGCAAGAATGCAAAGAGGAAACGTTTTGTACTGCTGGTGGGAATGCAAACTGGTGCAGCCACTCTGGAAAACAGTATGGGGGTTCCTCAAAATATTAAAAATAGAACTACCCTACAACCCAGCAATTACACTATTAGGTATTTAGCTAAAGGATACAAGAGTGCTTATTCAAAGGGATACATGAACCCCAATGTATTTATAGCAGCACTATCAACAATAGCCAAAGTATGGAAAGAGCTTAAATGTCCATTGACAGACGAATGAATAAAGAAAATGTTATACACACACACACACACACACACACACACACACACACACACAATGGAATATTACTCGGAAACCAAAAAGTATGAAATCTTGCCATGTGGAAGAACCAGAGTGTATTCTGCTAAGTAAAATAAGTCAGAGAAAGACAAATACCATATTATTTCACTCATATGTGTAATTTAAGATACAAAACAGATGAACATAGGGAAGGGAAGCAAAAATAATACAAAAACAGAAAGGGAGACAAAGCATAAGAGACTCTTAAATACAGAGAACAAACAGGGTTGCTGGCAGGGTGTTGGGTTGGGGGGATGGGCTAAGGAGCATTAAGGAGGACACTTGTTGGGATGAGCACTGGGTGTTATATGTAAGTGATAAAGCACTAATTTTTTTCCTCGAAATTATTATTGCACTACATGTTAATTAACTTGGACTTAAATTTGAAAAAAACATTAAAAAAATAAATAAAAGTGCACCATTGAGGGGCACCTGGGTGGCTTAGTCAGTTAAGTGTCTGACTCTTGATTTCATTCATCTCAGGTCATGATCTCACCGTTCATGAGTTCGAGCCCCACATAGGACTCTGCACTGACAGTGCAGAGCCTGCTTAGTATTCTCTCTCTCCCTCTCACTCTCTCTGCTCCTTCCCAGCATTCTTTCTCCCTCTCTCTCTCTCTGCCTCTCCCCAGCACTCTCTCAAAATTAATAAATAGACATTTTTTTGAAAAGTGCACCTTTGAGGTCAAACAATGAAACCAAGAAAAATTCCTCAGCCCAGATTTCACCTGAATACCCCAGGTTTGTAATCTCTATTCTAGAAAGCTCTAAGTTCTATATCTGAATTCAGTCAGATAATCAAAAACCACTCACAGAAATGACCTCATCTTGCTGGCACATAATGTTATGCTCTTTGCCTCTAGAACTAACAGAATTCTCTGCCATTTTTGCACTATGGGGTTTATACATATTAAGCCATAAAGTAAGTTCATTTGTTCACTCAGATATTTAGAGAGCTCCTGTCCTGTCCCAGGCACTGGAAACAGCGGTAACCCAAACCTTAGCTAAGTTTAATATTTGGCACAGCACATAAAAAAATACATGAAGCTTATCACTCAGTCTGTGGTAAAGGTTAAAAATACAAATAGGCAAAATCTTAAGAACAGAGTGATACCTCAGAGATCATTTTCTTTCAAATGAGGCTGAAGCCCAGACAAACAAAGTCTGGCCAAGGATCACACAGCTCAGAAAGGAATAAAAATTTTAGCCCAGAGCTCTTGCCTTTCGTCAAGCCTCCTCTCCTCTGTGCCTTTGCCCAAATCCAAGGGGACAGATAAATGATTGTCAGAGGAAACTAGCAGGCGTGGTGCCACTCAGAGAGATGACTTCAGTTTGGCAAGTTCTCATTTGGAAAGTAGAATATTCCATCTAGAAGTGACACAGAATTTCTTCTTAATTAACATGAAGAATTTCTTCTTCATCATGGGGATTATTATTTCCAGCTAGTCAGAAGCCATTCTATTCTACCTTAGAATATATAAAACAACAGAAAAGCAAGGAGTTACTTATATCTATTAAGAATAGAAAGAAAAATTAAGGCTCAAAAAGCCAGCATTCATTAAAAAAAAATAGATTAGGAAAAGAACACCAACATCAGTTTTAGTAAAAGCAAGCAAAATGAATAGGACTCTAGAATCATGGTTACCTGCAGGGTTTACACATTCTTTACTAGAAATGTCCCACTTTCACTTTAAACCACACTGCAATCAAATGTCAAGAAAGGAAGTATTTTTCTGCACAGCCACAAGAATAACTCATTCTATAAGCTGCTCCTAGAACTTTTTATTATTTTCCAAGCAAGTACTACCTATAAAATGCAACTTTAAGTCATAGCAGTCTCTATTTTCAAAGTTGGGAGAAACAAGTGTGCCTTAACTGACAAATTACAGAATTGTGTGGAATATGTTTGAATTTCAGAAGCCTAATGATAGGCAGTAGACTTTAAAAATAGAAGTAAAAATGACTTCTGGGTGAGTGGGGGGTGTGCTTGTCAATGAAGGGAGTTCTGTTAGCGTTGAATGTAAAAGTAACTTGAAGGGGCACCTGGGTGGCTCAGTCGGTTAAGCGTCTGACATTGGCTCAGGTCATGATCTCATCATGGTTTGTGGGTTTGAGCTCCACATCGGGCTCTGTGTTGACAGCTCAGAGCCTAGAGCCTGCTTCAGATTCTGTGCCTCCCTCATTCTCTGTCCCTCCCTCGCTCACACTCTTGTCTCTGTCTCTCAAAAATGAATAAACATTAAAAAAATTCTTAAAAGTAACCTGAAAAGAATAATCCCAAAAGTGTGATTATGGGTATTCTTATTCTTTTTAAATCCTTTGCTTTCCAAATAATAAGCAGTGCTTAAAATGAGGAATATGTATTTTTAAAAATCATACAGGATTTTAAAAACAATCGAAACCTTGTAATTCCTACCTTCAATTTGCCATAATTCTAAAATTGGACTCTATTTTTATGAAAACCAGAGTAGAAGCAACTAGAGTGTAAAGCTTATTTTCTAAATTTTTAACTTGGCATGTAAGTTATTAATACTTAAATCTCTGTAAGGCCCTTGTCCCATTACCAGAGCCGTAGGAAAAAAAAACCTCCCTTCTGAACCTGGAAACTACAAAATTTTTCCTTTTCCACTAACCAATTAAATTCACATTTTGACATAATGTCAAAACCTTCAGGGAAAGCAGAGTGTTTCTGATGTAAAATGCTCATGAAAACATGGCATACTTCAGAGACAACACGGAAGCCCTAACGAGGGATCTCAGGCAGCCTCATGTTCAGTCCAGTGTTTGAAAATCAGGCCTCTAGAGACAGACTGTGCCTATAGCATGGTTTAGATCACTAGAACAAGTTTTAGGACATGAAAACAACACAAAGCAGAAATACATGTTAATAACTGAGGGTTTAGATTGTTTAGTACTAACTTTGATGTCAAAGTTCATAAGGCAATAAGTTTTTAAGAGAAAACTGATTATGAGTGAAAATACATACACGTGGCCTGAAAAACAGTAGAAATTAGAAATCGGTAAGTGGACCCAAAAAGGGCCCATGAAGGATGTAATATTTTTCCCACTTAATTTGATCAAGTACAATAGAAGAGAAATTGTATTTAACTTTGTTTTTTTCAGTCGTACAGATGGTTAAACTTTATGTCTTATGTCAAAAGCCTGTGAGCTGGAAACTACTACAAAAATGACCAGGAAACAGAAATGTGAAATACAGATGGCATTACACAGTGCTACAATCCCAGCATATCAGAACAAGAAACCAATTAAATCAGAGGTTCTCAACCAGTACACTTGGAACCATTCACAGGTGTGCTCTCCAAGTTTGAATAACGTGTAAATAAAAGTACGTGCAGCTTCAGCTGAGGTGTGGTAGTGGTCAGCACTGCGGATGGGTTCTTTCCAGGCCACAGAAGGAATACTGGACTTCTGCACGCCCCTGTGCTGATGCCGTAGTTCAGTCCATGGGGTGATAAGCGGAAGGGGGGGCGTCTGCTGCTGAGAGGGGCCTGGAATTGCCGATGCATGGTCTTCCAGATCCCTTTCTCTGCCATGGACATCCTGAAGGTTTCACAGTGGCTGTTCCATCAGCCTAGATCCAAATATCTGCACCAAACAGAACACCCCCGCCCACTTTGCAGTCACGTATGCAGTGTGTATGACACGTAAACTTCTACTGGTTTAAAGCCCCTGAGATTTTGAAGGATTTTGTCACGACAACATAATATAGCTCTCCTGAAAGGATTAGAATGCTAGGTGTCTGCCAGGCTGCTGGGCCGAGAGGCTCATGTGATTTGGTAAGTAGAGCTGGGGTCTCTGTGCTACTAGGAGGTAAAAAGTGTATTATAATGTGAAACTGAAAAGAAGTCTCTACTTTTATTAAAACATTTGAGTGCTTAAGGTCTATAAAAAGAGAGCCCTTTGGTCAGAATTGTAAACAACGCTAAAAGATGGCCAAGTTCACTATGCCATAAATGATTTCAACTTTAACTGTGATTTCATTTAATATTTGAACATGTACCTTTTACATAAGGGCATTAAATCAATTTTAAATCCGGGCTCACTAACCAGGTCTTTAGACAACAGCCTACCACTAGAGGGAGCCATCTGCTCTTGTTTTTGCCTAAGCGGCTCACCAAAGATGGTGAGCAACTTTAGCTACACGAGAAATGCATTCTAGTCTAGCCACTTCTTTTCTAAACATTAAACTGTTGGTATCACCTAGGGAGCTCTGAAAAGCACATTCTCAGAAACCTCCAAAGCCTGATTCAGTAGGTCTGAAGTCGGGTTCAGAAATGCACAATTTAAAAATTTTTGGGAGTATAGTTGCCAATGTTACGTTAGTTTCAGGCGTGCGCCAGTACTTAGACATCCCTTATGTTATGCTACACTCACAAGTGTAGCTACCATCTGTCACAACACAGCCCTATTACAATGCCAGTGACCATATTCCCTCTGCTGTACCTTTCATCCCTGTGACGTACTCATTTCCTAACTGGAAGTGTGTGCCTCCCACTCCCCTCCAACCATTTTGCCCCTACCCCAAACCCTTCCCGTCTGGGAACCACCAGGTCTCTGAATTTATAGGTCTAATTCTTCTTTCTGTTTGCTTATTCATGTTTTGTTTTTTAGATTCCACATGTAAGTGAAATCATATGGCATTTGTCTTTCTCAGTCTGATTTCACTTAAAATAATATCTTCTAGTTCTTCTTCTGTACTTTTTTTTTTTTTTTTTAAAGCTCCTCAAATGTTTCTGATGCAAAGCTAGATTTGATTCCACTGGTGTAGAAGATTTCAAAGAGCTGGTCATTTCCAATCAAAAGTTTTGCCCCTGCAGGGCATTTTTGACAGGGATCAAGATTTAAGAAACTTGGTTGGATCAGGGTGCCTGGGTGGCTCAGTAGGTTAAGGTTCTGACTCTTGATTTCAACTCAGGTCATGGTCTCATGGTTTGTGAGATTGCGCCCTGTGTCCGGTTCTGTGCGGATAGCATGGAGCTTGCTTGAGATTCTCTCTCCCTTTTCCTGCTGCTCCCCAACACGTGTACTGTCTCTCTCTCTCTCAAAAACATTAAAATATTTTTATTTTATAAATAAAATAAAATATAAACAAAATATAAATAAAATAAATATTTTAAAAAAGAAAAAAGAGACCTGGTTGGATTAAAAACAAAACCTCCTAAGAACACAATTTCAAATACTTCACAATAATAATCATCACAGGAACAAAATATAGTTATCTTCAAATTTAAATTTATTAAGACATTCAGCTATGTCTGTCAGTCTACATCCAAATTTGCTACTAAAAATAAAATAAAGTCACATCCCACATTAGGAATATCGAGTCTGAAAAACACTTTTTGACCCAAGCCTATTGTATAAATAAATGACTAGTTTCTTTTCATATCAAAATTCCGATAAAAAATTACATTCCCCCCTCCCCAGTTCTACCTGTAGCCATGATGAATGTAAAAATTTAAATATGACACATCCTTGTCAAAGAAAAGGTGCAAGGTCTATTAACAGCTTAAAAGTGGCATTTGCAGAGTGTGATCATACAGTTATGTACTCATTCCCAAAGTGCAAATATTGCCATAATTTAACACTGTTTTGATTCAGTTGCAAGAATTAAACATTACACAGCATTGAAACGTACACTTAAGGGCCTCTATCAGTGCCCTAAAGCCCTTCCCACTTTGGTCTCCTACACTAACGTGGACCCCAAAGTGTTCATTAGAGTTTTAGTTTACTTCACACAGCCAACACAGTATACAATATATTAACAAAAGTTTCATATACATCAAAATATTGAAGACTCCATCATAAAGTTCAAGAGTCTCAGATTACATGAATGCACCCGCAAGGCCCAAGTGCCCACCCACCCCCTAAAGCACATACGAAGTATGAGCGTGCTTCAATCTTTGAATACAATCAATGCTCTTACGTCTTTGATTTCATTTCAGTGCTGTACAAAACTCCATTATCCCCTGACTGAGTCCCAATTAACTGAGGGAAAGGGGTTGGTGAAAAGGGCTGGTCACTACTCATACTTTGTAACAAGAATGATCCTGTTCCATAGAGAGTGAGATGTCTGTTCCACTTCGGCCTGCTTCTTCCCATGCTGTCCTGATGCTCTTTATCCTTTCCTTAGCCCCTTTCAAGCACTCAAATCTGATTTTATTTATCCCTTCCAAGTCAAGGGCAGTTTCTGAAACTGCTGAGGTTGAATTTTCTTGGCAAACCTCTATAAGGTATCAGCACAGGATACAGAAATACATTTTGATTAGCATACATTGCAAAATTTCTCCCACAATGTCAAGGGGATGAAAGCCAGCAGTCTCCACTGAGAGTACTTCCTGGATCAGATCCTTGGAATGTCAAGTTTCCTGCCTCATCATCTCATACATTCATTCCTCAGATCTGAGCGTTAATTTCATAGTGAGTTAACTCTAGAGTATCAAAGCATTACTTCTGCTTCTTCTCTTCTGGACTGACCTCAACAGGACATACTTCATCTTTTGCACAAAAAGGATATTCCTTAGGATCACAAGTCCCTTCCTGGCTATCTGATCTTGTGGCAATGCACTCGTTATTGTCCCTAGAACCTTCCTGCATCCCAGTCTCTGGAGGATGCTCTTCATTTGGAGGTTCAGTACCTTCCCGAAGCACGATGTTTTGCTCAGCTCCAGCATGAGGCTGTGGAACGAGCTCCGTTCCTAGCCCTGGAGGCTGGGAGGAGTTTTTGAGGTGGCAGTGGCACAGAGGGCATGTCTCCTGGACATATAGCCATTTCTTGAGACATCCTGCATGGAAGAAATGACTGCAAGGTGTGATCACAGCAGATTTCATGTCCTAGGAGGGGGACGAAAGATGCCTCATAAATGTCTATTATCTAAAAACGCTGCTGCTAATCCCAAAAGTTCTAGATCCAACATTTCTTTCCCACAAATTCCCCATGTAAAATTTGTAACACAGATCTTAGAATAAAACTCATTTTAGATTATAGTAATCCTCCTCCTGCCATCAGAGACCCCTTTATACCAACAATGCAAGAACCACTACCCAAGTAATTAAAAAAGGAAGTAAAAACCAAAAATGAGAAAGAAACTAACTTAACTGGCTTCTGCCTCAGTATGAAACACAAGCATCACAGAACTAGCAGTGTGATTACTGGGTCTCCCTCGGCATGGCGTGAGTGTAATTAGAACCTCAGAAAATCTGATGAAGACAGGACTTTCAACAGTTATGCTTCAACACAGCTGGACAGATTATTCCATGATGAAATTATTGGCAAGGAGACAAAGTCAGCCACATGACACCAGGGTATTGGCAAGGAAGTGGCAATTTCATTAGGGACAATGTAACACAGTCTTCAAGATACGGTCCATATAAACCAGTGTTTCTCAACTTTCATTACAATCACCCGAGGTGCTTATTAAACATGCACATGCTGGGCCACCCCAGACCTACCGAATTGGGATATCTGAAGATGGCATTCACAAATCTGTAACTACAGCAAGCCACCCATGTGACTTTTATGCACACTCAAGTTTGATAACTACTGCAGTAAGAAAGAAGTGGTATACTTTGCATTAATATTCCTTGCAGAAGAAATATTTGAAGGCGGCAGGCTGAGGACATGATGCTTTAACTGTAAAAACATACGTTTGGTGACTCAACCATTAATTTTGTTTCAAGTCCCAAAACAAGGAGTTGTAGTTGTCACAGAAATTCCTTGCCAAAAACTGGTAACACCTGGGAGTCAACTTTTAAGCAGAAAGCCATCCAAGGAAAAGCAGCCAGCTGGGAAGTTAAGCAATTTAACTTTCATTTTCTGTGTGGTATCAGCAGGTAGTTCTAGCACCTCAAAAAAAGTGATGTGACAACAGGAAATACAAAAAGAGGACTTTTACATCCCAGAGATGGAACATTTAGGCATGGGCTGCTGCTGTTGTGCCCGGTCTTTGACATGCTTTGTCCTGCATACAACAGGGCTACCAAGCACAAAGGAACCAGAACTAAGACAATGACCGCTTCACTTGGGGGGAACCTACAATATTCCTTAGTTCCCCCAAATCCAAAAATCACCCTGGAAAACATTTCGTTGAGTACCCAAAAGTATGTTCTAGTAACAATAAAAAAGTGGTAGTTGCATTTAACTCTTAGACAAAATTCTTCTACTAGATAGTCTTAAACACACAGATACACACACCCCATCTAAACTGTAGAGCAGCCTTGGAGAAAGAACATTCATTCATACTCACTGACACCATCTAGAGTTTTGTTCCACCAGCATACGCTAAGAGCAATTTTAAAGGAACAGTTTCTGTTGTTGCTCTTAATTTCTGTCCATACTTCCGACAGTACAGGTTAACTATAAAAGCTGCTACTCAACCACCCCCTTGCACAGGTTACTGGGGACTAAACTCTAGGCCTATATTTTGCTGTGATATTTCCAAACTCATTTAAATACTATCTTTCAATTTTAATAGAAGGCAATCATCAGCTATTCGTGGCACACATGCCAAAGATGCCAGGAAGGCCAGCTACAGTGCCATACCAACTGGTTGCCTCTATCCCCATTTCCATACACAAAGGCCTGTCTCCATCTCAGATATCCACAACCCACAGGTAAACACATACTCTCTCCAACTACGTTAAGTAAATGAATACTTCTTCCCCACCCTGGAAATACCAGAAGGAAAAGAGTGAGAATCTTGACACACCACTTTTCAGAAGTTGCTGACTCCTGATTGATAGATTGACAGTATATATTTGATAGTACATAGATCTCTGTGTGTGTGTGTGTATTCAGGAGTAAATATAAAATACACCTGACCTGTTTTTCCTTTATTTATGGGTGAGCAATGTTGAAAATAACAACAAATTACAACTTGGACTAAATTAAAAACTTGGTTTAGAAATAAAATGGAAATACTCTATTAGGTCTTTAATCATTTCTGAGACCTTTTTTTTTTTAACCCGGGAAATAATTCTGCCTAGAAATTTAACTTAAACTTGGTTAATACGGTTAAAGTCCCAGGGGATACATCGTATGACCAACCCAAATGGATTCTTACTGTGCAAGTTACCTGGTAACAGATGGCACAGATATCATTGTGCTTCTCCAGCTGCTCTTCTGTAGCAACAGGCAAGGATTTAATCTTATTCACAGCATCCCTGCGGAGAAGGAAGCTCTTCCACCCCAGCTGCGCCCGAAGCCACACATTATAATAGGAATGGATGAAGATGATCATTGAGCCCATTACTGTCCACTCTCCAAAGATGGTCTCTGAGACACCATAGGCCACCACACAGAGGGCCACAAGAAACTCCAGGAGGCGGTAAGTGCCATTCACATAGTAGATGACATCATCCATGTTTTCTACTGGCTCTTTTCGGAATTCCTCGACCATAAATAAGACATAAATAAAAAGTGTTCCCAAAACCTGGAAAAAAATACATTATTTTAAAACAGAATATGACCACTAATAAAGGCTCTTCATAGATTTAAAGCAATAACAACATTCTTAAATACTTTTTGAATGCCATATTTAATACCCAGAGGAGATGGTATTATTAAAATGTGGGTGATCTCAGTAATCCAGGCATTCACTACCAAAAAGCCACACTTTGAGACATAACTTTCTTAAAATGATTCTGATTAGTTTCTGACTCGTCCTTTCCATTTATTCCCCAGATCACCAAAACCCATTAAAGTTCTATCTAAATTGTCCTAATTCTGTAGTCATACATGTTCCTCAACTTTCAAAGAACGTTTACCCCTACAGGGAACAATGAATAAATCTGTGTTGCCGGTGCTGTATTTTCTTTTACTTTTTACTGATCAAGCAGCAAAGATCCACCTTCAAGTTACAACAAGCTTTTCACTTCTAAGGCAATACTGTCAGTTGTGTGTATACATGTAAAATAAACATACATATGTCATATATTTATATATATCACGAAACAAAGGATATGAGTAGGTATTTACTTTAAATATGTGCTCCAAACAAGCTATAAAATCTTTTAATATTTTATAGTTCCTTATCAATTTAGCTTTACACAATAGCTCTGTATCGTTTTAAAAAAACAAGCAAAGCTTAATTACCTTGATAAAAAAAATACAGTGACATAGGTCTGTTATTTTAATAATCTACCATCTATCTAACTCCTATGGTCAAATCAGTGTAATGTTTTCTAATAAATAAGTTGGGAAGTGATCACCTAAACAGGCTACTTCTAATCATTAATTTTGGAAAAGTTTAATTTCAAGAAGGAAAATAAGAAAATCAGTTATTGCAGAAAGTTAGTTACTCTTAGGCTTACCTGAAGAGAGGTGAGAATGCTGCTGGAAATAATGATAAGCAGCCAAAAATCCATGTGGAAAAACTGGCAAATCATGTAAGCCATATAAGCAGGGAACACTAGTAAAAATAAACAAAGGCTCACTGCACGGAAGTGTTTCCATAAACTCCTAGAGAAAGAAAAGTATTCCTTTAAAGTGTCTGTCACCCAGGAACACAACAATCACATTAGCAACTGATAGGTCTTGAGCTGTGTTTACATTTCCCAAATAGTTTCCTGAGCATCCTTCTCCATCCAGTCACTGTGCTAGACTTCAGAGCAAGGGCCCTAGGCTTGGTATTTCAAAGCCCCCTGACTCACCTCTTCTCTCCACAGTCAGTCAACTGCCAAGTACCATCAATTCTTTTTTCCCCCCAGTAGTTAGCTTTCAGTTCCATTCTCATCCCTACCAATTCCAAAGTGATTTCAGGCTTTAGTAGCATTAAGCCTTAACAATTTTAGGGGCGCCTGGGTGGCTCAGTCGGTTGGACATCCAGCTTCGGCTCAAGTCATGATCTCCCTGTTCGTGGGTTCGAGCCCCGCATCAGGCTCTGTGCTGATAGCAGCTCAGAGCCTGGAGCCTGTCTTTGGTTTCTGTGTCTCCCTCTCTCTCTGACCCTCGACTGCTCACGCTCTCTCAAAAATAAATAAAAAACATTGAAAAATTAAAAAAAAAAAACAATTTTAAGAGTAATTTGTGGTTTTAAGTCATGAGACAACTTCTCCCCACTCAGTGCACTATGATGAAAATCTCTCCTACTGTGAGTACAATATTACTAAGAGGAATGGTTCTCCAATGAACAGCTATACTAATCCCACATCTGTCAGTGTTAGGGGCAAAAAACTATGAACCACTGTGTTGTAGGACCTACTAGCCGGTCTTCCTCTGTTGGTCCCTGATCTATCCTGGTCATGGCCTGCCTAACTAATCTTCCTACAGCTCTACTAGAATAATATTGCCAAAACCTGCTCTCTAAACTCCCTAGTCTGGCATTTGAGCTCCTCTACTCTCAATTTTTTGCCAAACTTGTCAACATCTCTTCCTCACTATAAGTAAAGATGGTTCATTAACTGTATTCCCAGAAAAATATAAACACTCTTACATTCCATTAGAAATGCCTCTGTTCCACTCTCTTTTGTTCTAAACCCTTAGGCTAGCTCAAGCTGAACAAATATAAGCACACAGACAGATAATGTGAATCCTTTCTCCAGGAATCACCAACCCTCTCAGGATTCTTAACACTGGCACCAGCCAATCACTAAACTGTAGTATTGTTTCGGGGCACCTGGGTGGCTCAGTCAGTTAAGCGTCCAACTTCAGCTCAGGTCATGATCTAGCAGTTTGAGTTCGTGCCCCACATCAGGCTCTGTGCTGACAGCTCAGAGCCTGGAGCCTGCTTTGGATTCTGTGTCTCCCTCTCTCTGCCCCATTTGTGCTCTCTCAAAGATAAGCATAAAAAAATTTTTTAAAAAACTGTATTGTTTCAATTATAGACATTTATATGTTGTATACCTAAACATTATTTTATATTTAATATCTAAATAATATGTACATACCCATAAAAATGTCTTATCACCCAAATTTAAACTCCTTGAAAAAAAGAACTCCTTCACATATCTCAGTTTTTAAACACAAAGGCTTGTTATGAAGTGCCAAATAAAACTAAAAAATTTATTTCTGCTTGATATTTTTCAAATTATTTTCCATTATTACCTTTTATTTTTTTACCTATCTATCCACTCAAATGCAAAGTCCTATGATATAAACAGGATAAAAGATAAAACAGGTTATCTCATGGGGGAATAGTTACTGTACATATATATATATAACTTCATATATAGGTTAGTGTTCGTATATAGTTCAGTATGTGCACATATATGTGTGTATGTATATATACACACACACATATACCCACACAGATATTTTTTTGATATAGTATAACTTTGTGCTTTTAAGACACCCAAGAAATCAAGAGACTTCTTAGATTTCAGCTTGATTCCACTTGAACCCTACTCATCAGTAGTGGAATACATACACTGGAGGAGCCCCATAGTTATGTCAAAAGGAGAAGGAACATAATTTTTTCTTTTGTGTCCCTCTTCATACATCAGAATATTCTACTAAATCATTCCCTAAATACATCCCAATTTAAGACAGATTGTATACCAAGTTCTAGAAGACACATAAACAAAAACCTTCCCCAACGAGTGTCTTAAGTAGAACTCTGAAAAATCTTTGTGCAACAGGAAAAAAAGGTCTGATTGCCACCCCCCAGCAAGTTTACTTATAGAACTATTTACTTTATATACTCCAATTTCCAAGTAAATAGATGATAGAGGGTCACAACAAGGGATTAAAAAAAATATTAGCTATTTTCATTTCCTGGGTAAATAAAAGCCAAAGTTAACTTTTTAACATAGTGATTACAAATCTAGAAAGAAATCAGCGTGAACCCAAAACAGTTTTCCTCTCTCTTAAAACACAAAACTCCATTACAATCTATGTAAACATCAAGACTTAAAATTATTAATGATTTCCTGTAAAACATGAACATTTATTTAAATTCATTATGAGGAAATGTAAATTTCAACCAAAATAGTTTAAAGCTCATGGCTACAAAAAAATTAAACCGTTTTAATTAAAAATCAGCATCTGTGATCTCAAATCCATGTAGAGTCTCAAGGAGACCCCCCCCAAAAAAAGTGACATAAATCACCCCTTCTACCTTTAATATATATAATTATAATATAGGTGGTAGTGGAGGGGAAATAACCACACACAAAGTTAAATGCTAAACTGTGTGGGACTACCTATAATTAGTAATTCAGAGAAGAAAGTAAATTATTATAAAAAAATTAAAGAAAGTCACTTTGGAACTGTTTTACACCTTTTCTTGCCAGCATTTCTACTTTCTGAGGTTAAAACACAAACAGAAACTTGTCAGTAGTTCTGCTTTAAGATGCAAAACTATTTTAGTTTTTTAAAGAAAGGCAGGCAGGAATTACTGTAACAGTAGTTATTGTATATTAGCTGATAAATCACAAATAATTTAATAGGGTAATTTGCCTTTAAACTTTATATATATTTTTCAAAAACAAGCTATAATATATTTATATAAATTAGGTATATATTTACATATACACAAGCATATATTTATACACATACACAGAGACGCATATATAACATTATGCCAAGAGTTTCAATTTAGGTCTAATTTTGTCATAAGTGTGTATATACACAAACACACAAAAATACATACACATAAACACAAATATAGGAGTATATTACATACACAAATAAATATATATATCCTTATTTAAACAGTTAAAATTAAATAAAAATCTAATTTAAGGAGTGCGTGAGTGGCCCGGTTCAGTCCGTTAAGCGTCTAACTCTTGGTTTTGGCTCAGGTAATGACCTCACGGTCTTGTGAGTTTGAGGCCCATGACAGGCTCTGTGCTGGCAGTGTGGGGCCTTCTTGGGATTCTCTGTCTGCCCCTCCCCCACTCATGCCGTCTGTCTCTCTCAAATATATAAATAAACTTAAAAAAAAAAGATCTTAAAAAATCCAATTTAAGATAAAATATAAAAAGAACAGCAGAAAATGACACTGAAACCTCATCCAATTAATAGGTTAAGCACTATAAAACACTTTATAAACACCACAATCCATTTTTTAAGAAGTTTGTCATTTGAAAATCTACTATGCAATTTGAATAAGCAGACCATTGTGCTTAAAATTCCCTCTTAAGACCTGGAAAAAAATTTATAGATAAAGGTTAACAAATATCTCTATGGCTAAAACTGAGACACCTTTTTTTTTTTTTTTAAACTTTATAGTTTATTGTCAGGTTGGTTTCCATATAACACCCAGTGCTCTTCCCCACAAGTGACCTCCACCAAGACCATCACCCTCCATTACCTTTCCCCCTTCCCCTTCCCCCCTCAGTTTGTTTTCAGTATTTAAGAGTCTCTCGTGTTTTGTGAGACACCTTTTTAAGTTAAACACTGGAAACTGCCTCTAGTCTAAGCAACTCCAAAGACATGTAAGGATTTCCCCCTAGTAATTATTTTCTTTAATGACAGAGAAGCAATGTTTCATGAATTATCAATATTATCTCTTATTTCTCAAATTGAGAATTAACATACTTTTCATTTCCTTTTTTAATCTTAACCCAGTACACTGAATTAATCATAATCCCTGATTCAGAATGCACTATTGCCATTGGTCTGTGGGTGTCCCTCTCTTTATTGAGTTAGTAACCTAATTAACTATCTTAAATATTGTAGCAGCCTTCACGAGTCCATCTTCCCATATAGAAGTGAGGGCCTGGACAATAAGCCCATTTAACCATATGGCAGGCCCGCCTATTCCATATATCCTGCCTCCCTCCACACAATGAAGTGTTCTTTACTCTCTTGCTTGCTCCCCTTTTTATAGTTTTGTTTAATCTGTATGCATTCCTAAAGAGATTTAAAATTTTTGTTTTTCATATAAAAGCAACATTCTATACTGTCATCTTTTTGGACTTACTTTATAATGCTATGAATCACTCCTACTGTTTTATGTGTCAGTGTATTTCTAATATTCCATGGTGACTATTTTCACATATACTCATCCACTTTTCTGTTTGTCATTTGGGTTGTTCCCAGAGGTTTGCTACTATGAATTGTGCTATGAACATTCTTCTACATGTCCTTACTGAGCATGTGCAAGAATGCTCTGAGTATACACGTAGGAGGAGATAATGACCAGACTGTTACCAAAGTCATTATACTTTATGCTCCCACCAGAAACCAGGGATACCCTGTGATCTAGACCTTTCTCCACCCTAGGTATCAGCTGATTTTCTTTTCTCTCTCCCTTCTTCCTTCCTATTTATTTGTTCCTTGCCAATCCTAGAGGTTGAAAATAGCACCTCAATGTGGTCTTGATTTACATTTCCCCCATCAGTAAAAAGGTTGACCCTCTCTTCATAGGCATGTGTTTCTTCTTTCACTAAAAGCCTAAAGATAAAGATGTTATTTCATCCATTTCTTTTGCTCATCTGAGCTGTTTGTGTATCGATATCAATTCTTGGATGAGTGTAAATACTTTGAGTATCTTCTCCTAGTTTGTAAAGTTAACTTTAGGTTTAAAAAGTTAATTTTAATAGTTAGATTTACGACTCTGCTTTCATAATCACAGTCATTCTTAACTCCTAGGCTCCCTTTCATAGCAGTTCTGTCGGTTTAAGAGACGGCTTCCTACTTGAAGGTCCAAAATATGCTAGCCTATGTAGAGTTTTAATTTTTTGTTTTGACATTTCAGGTCTCTTAAAATTACAGAGTTGATCCTTTGTTTATGGTGTGAGATAGAAACCCATTCCATCCTTTTCCAAACAGAAACCACTTTCTTCCAGCAACATTACGGAGGACTACCACCT
Source organism: Cryptoprocta ferox (assembly GCA_028646485.1). Lineage (NCBI taxonomy): Eukaryota > Metazoa > Chordata > Mammalia > Carnivora > Eupleridae > Cryptoprocta > Cryptoprocta ferox. The sequence goes on along the minus strand of CM053572.1, from coordinate 96,832,427 downwards.
GTCCCCACTCATCTGATATGCCACCTCTGTCACGTACCGAAGTTCCACATACACGGATCTGTTTGGGGCTCTCTGTTCCAATGCTCAAGTTGTCTATACTTGAGCCAGTATTATAAAAACTTCATAGTACCTCCTATTATGAGTGAAATAAAACTTATCTTCCTCAAGTTTTCTGTCTAATTTCAATACAAGGATTATACTAGCCACACAGGAGTTGTGTAGTATTCTTTCTATTGTCTGGAAGCGCATGTTTAAAATAGGGATAATCTGTTCCTTCAAAGTTTGGAACTTGCCTGTACTACCATCTGGGTGGAGATCTTTACCATTTGCCTCCATTTCTTTAACAGCTACAGAACTATCGGGATTTTAAATTCTCCTTGAGTCAGTTCTAACAAGTTACATTTTCTCATACTTCTCAGTTTTGCTTCTTTCCCTCTAAATTTCCCCTACATGAGACCTTGGAGGAAGAAGTCAGTAATAAATAGGCTAGTTCAACATCCTGGAGGGAACAAGAAGTGGATTTAATGGTTCTTATGGCAGTGGAATTACAGATTTTTTTTCTCTTTTCCAGACTTTCTATAGTATTATATTAGTCTTATTAATATATACCTAAGTAATTAGTATAATTAATACAACGAATTTTAAGCAATTTCTTATAGAATGCCCTTGTATAAACTATTATTAGTTTTATTATTAGCCAAAATTATACCTTAAAGAGCTAAAAAATTTGACTTTTATTCAGTAAGAAAACTTCTGTAATATGGAATGAATATGAATACAGCTATTAATTTCACCTGATCCCAGAAGGTGTCAAGAAGCTCCACTGAAACCTCAGTAAGCTGCAATGGTCTAAAATGCCATCAGATGAGGCAGTTATTCCATAAATGCCCATCTTTATGACTGCCTGAGAGTCTTTATTCTCTCTTCTTCAAATGATTTTCTCCTTTCTCTCATATGTTTTCTTTGCTTCAGCATTACACAAAATAAAATTATTTGATTTATTTCTTGGACTAAATCTTATGCTCTCTATTTTTCATTTTAAAATTGGACAAATATAAAAAGTATTAAATATCTCTGAAGAAGAGAAACATTGACTTGTAATCAATTACATGGCCTTTGATGTGATTTCTAACTATAGGCATCTTGAGAGAAAAAGAACAGAAATGTAAAACATATAAAAAAATAAAAATGTAAACTTGTCACCTTAAGCTAATACCAATTATTTATCCATCCATTTTCTGTCTCAAAACATCATCTACATCTTCAAGCTCTACATATATAAAGAATATTACAAAAAAAATTTTAGGAAGTTTCTTACTTGTCTCTGGATGCTCCCAGCGCCAAAACAATAGGATCTGCAATCTCTAACATTGACTGTAGGATAGAAGCTACGACAATGAAAAGGATAATACTGAGCAGGAATGCCCGATGAACAACCTGTAGTTCTATGAGACCAGTCTGTACCGCCAGGATTAACAGTGTAACTCCTTCTGTCATGCCCCTAAAAAAGCATATGTTTTCAGAAAAAAACAAACAATAATCAGAATCTCATTTCATTCCAAGAGCAAATAATCCAGATCAGAATGTTAACACATATAATATATAACACAGATACAACAGTAATAGTCATAATATACCACTATACGTGTAAAACCTAATACTGTTATTTTAGCATATAATGAGGAGAATAAAAGCAACTTCTAAAATAAATAAAAGTGTTCTAACTAGGCTTTGCTAACAAATGTTCAGCAGTGTGGGACATGGGAATAGAAAGATAAATCTGATGAACTATAAAATGTTATTTTGGGATGTTTTAAAAATCTGCTACCAAATTTCCATCTCCCAAAAGATCGTTTGTTCCCTTACTCATAAAACACTACCAAAGCACCAATAAATTCAGATATTTCAAAAATCAAGAGAGTATAAATGGACACTGATAAAAAGTGATACTGAATTTTAAGCAATTTCTTATAGATGCCCTCCTATAAACTATAAGAAGCCAAAATTGTATCTTAAAGAGCTAAATAATAATTTGACTTTTATTCCATAAGAAAACTTCTGTAATATGAAATGAACATGAATACAGCTAGATATCCACTGAATTACACAGATTTATATCATGAGCTTTTTCCTGACTATAAAAGATAAAATCACAGGTGAATGTCTTCATAATCTTGAAGTAGGAAAGATCTCTTTAAGCAGGCCATAAGAACTAGAAGACATAAATGTAAACTTTTATGAAATTCAATTTCTATTTGGAAAATATATACAAAATCCTTAGAGACCTTTTTTATCTGATTGACTTGTTTTATAAATAACTCTCACAAATAAATGAGCAAAGGATTAAGTCCAGTTTTCAAAACCACCAATCAGCAAATATTTCAAAGTTGGATGACCCAAGCACTGACAAGGAATCTGAGAAAAAATGGGGAGACTAATGTTGAGATAAAACAGATAAAACCTTTCTAGAGAAAAATTTGCTAATAAATTTAAAATGTACACACACTTCAACTCAATAATCTTACTGGTAATAATTTACCCTATGGATGTACAACAAAAAAATTTATATGTAAGACAAAACACAGTGAATAAGAGAACACGTTATGTGACTTCGTGCGAATACAACTGGCAAAATCCAGATTCTGAAAAATTAAGTAGGACAATCTAGTGTCTGCAACAAAGAAAATGAAGGGGAAAAAAATAGAGAGAGAGACAGCAAGGACCTAAATATTAAAAGAGACTTAAAAGATATTAACCAACTGCAATATGGGCCTTATTTGGATCTGAAGCTGAGCAAATAAAATGTTTGAAAAAAAAGATCAGGAAAATATGAACACCGACTGGGAATTTGAGGCCAAGGAATTTTTCTCTTACTGGGAATGAATATTCTATTGTAGTTATGTTTTTTCATATGAGACTTAAATATTTATGGGTAAATATGGTTATATCTGGGATTTGTGCCAAATAAATGCAGCCAGGAGTTATGGAGGGGACAGAATAGTGGAACTGATAAGGGCATGCATGATAGAAGACTGGAGATGGGTGACGGGTATATGGAGATTCATTTTATTATTCTCTCAACTTTGTTAATTTGGAATTTTCCTAATTAAGAGTTTAAAAAAGACATATACAAAGATACTCATAGCACCATTTTTAATAGCAAAAAAAAAAAAGAAGAAATACATTTATATTTTGGAATACTATGCCTTTATCAAAAAGAATGAGGATGTCTCTGTTGACATAAAAAAACAAATAATCTAAAAAATATTTAAATGAAAAAATGAGGTGCAGCACTGTTTCTAGTATGTGGAAATGAACCAAAAAATACATATACACACACCTATTTTATATATATATAAATATACATATATATGTATATATATTAATACACACACACTCACACATACATATAAATGCATTTTTCCCCATAAGAAAATTGCCATCTACAGCTGTTAACTTTGGGGAAAGGAAATGGCAAGCAGAGGGAGGAAGAGTTGTCACTTCCCATTTTGTATTTTCTGAATGGTATGAATTTGGTGAGCTTACACATGAATTATTTTTCTTTCTTGCCCTCCCCCCCTTTTTTTCCCATTATAAAGGTGTTAGCTGGGACAGGAAGATTATAAAGAATTACTTCTTCTCTTCTCTCATAAAAAAACGAATGTACACCAAAGAAAAAAAATTTGTTTCTTACAATTTATAAGGTACTCACCATCTACTAATTCTGAAATATTCCATGAGGATTCAAAGACTTTAAGAAGAGATCACTTAAATTTATATAAATAAAACCATTAAAAATTCTTATATTAAGGTAACAGAAATTATGACAAGTTCCAGAAATAGGGTTTCCCAATGTCTGATCTTAGTGATTTAATGGCAACTAGATGTACCATTCTTGCATTCTCATTAATGAATCCTTTGAAACTTTAATCAGTATCAGAATTATGCCCAAACATAAAAAATTAAGAAAGTATCAAATACAGAAATTTGACTTTAACACAGCTACACTAACTTCAAATGGGGAAAAACAAGCTATTAAAAATCTCTTAAATTTAGGAAAGTGTCCAGTACATACTAACAGGTACAAATAATAAAAAATCCATCTTTTACATTTGGAAGCTCAGTTATATTTTTCATAGTATTTTTAACCCAAAGTTTCAACCATTCAAAAAAAAAACCCCTCAAAATTCCATTTCCTCTGAAATTCATCATTACTTCTTTAAGTTATATATAATATTTAAATTTCTAGAGATATTCATAGTCAAGAACTTACCTATTCATGGCAGGATCATTCATGAAAGCTCGATAACCTTGCAAGTAAAACTTGCAGAGTGTCAGAACCCCCAAGGCAACGAAAGAAACCGTGAAGACCAAGCCCAGAAGTGAGTAAGGAGTGCTGCAGCATTCAGCAATACTAAAAAAGAGGGGGTGGGGGTATTGACAGATAAACGTTTTCTCCTAGAAATAAAACCATCTTAAGCCTTCAAATAACCATCAAGCTTGTTCTGATCCTTATAAATTAAAACACCCCAAACTAAAATTTGAGGTAAAATCATCTAACCACTCCACTAATAATTTATTATTATCCTAACCCACATTTTTAAAAAACCTCTTTGGCAAATACTGAGTATATAGAACTGTATCTGAAACAAAGTCTATTTTTATTTATCATCTCTTTCAAATGTAGTAAGAGCTTCAATTTTGTTCAAACCTTAAGAAACATACAATTACATACGTATGTATAAAAAATGAACAGAGAGAAAAATTACTTGGGCAAGACACCTAAACCTCATCTAAAATCTCAGTATTAGGGGCGCCTGGATGGTTCAGTTGGTTAAGTTTCTGAGTTTGGCTCAGGTCATGATTTCGCGGTTCGTGGGTTCGAGCCCTGTATCTGGCTCTGTGCTGACAGCTCAGAGCCTGGAGCCTGCTTCAGATTCTGTCTTGTCTCTCTGCCCCCCACCCCTTGTGCTCTCTCTCTCTCTCTCTCTCTCAAATATATATCAACATGAAAAAAAATTTTTAAATAAAAAAATAAAAAATAAAATCTCAGTATTACTTTTTTACTTTTTAAATACGTCCAAACTCATTCATAGCTTACTGATTTGTTAAGCTTATTACACTATGCTACACTTCATCTGATTGTGCTTTCTAATGGATAATAATCTGGTTTAAAACACGACCAATACCAGTCCCATGCTTTGGTTATTATCCTAACCACAGAATTCTCTTTTTCTCTTTAAATTGAATTACTTTTTGGATCATCTTAAAATTCTGCATAAAACTTCCATAGTAATTACATAAATATCAATAGCAGTGAAATTCGTTAATAATGAGTTGGCTATCAAAATGTACTTGGTATCAATTTATTGCATGTTTATAGAAGCTAATTATCAATTACAGCTGTTATTTTCAGAAAGTACAAAATCAGGGGCACCTGGGTGGCTAAGTCAGTTAAGCATGTGACTTTGGCTCAGGTCATGATCTCCCAGTTCATGGGTTCAAACCCACATGGGGCTCTGTGCTGACAACTCAGAGCCTGGAGTCTGCTTCAGATTTTGTTTCTCTCTCTCTCTCTTCCTGTTCCTCCCTTGCTCATGCTCATGCTCTCTCTCTCCCTCTCTCAAAAATAAACATAAAAAAATTTTTTTAAATAAAGTACAAAATCACTCAGTGCCAATACATTTCTTATTTACTTATTACTTATTTATTACTTATTTACTAAATTAGGTACTGTCCTATGACATTTTTATTGATATTTAATTCTGTGTAATATTTTCCCTACACCACTTAATGCACAGTGCCCCATCATTTAGTTGGCTGAGAAACAATGGCTCTATTAACAAAAACTTAAAACTTTTATCTGCTTATATGTACTTTCCCGAAGGACAGAGTTTCATTCTTGCCTTTATGTACCAATGCGCGCGCGCGTGCGCACACACACACACACACACACACACACACACACACCTATGTGCTAGACTGTGGGCCTGAGATTCAAACTCAAGAGTGGAAAAATGACAAATACAGAAGCTCACAAAAAAGATACTTTAGTAGAAAAAGTACTCTGATGACTTAAGACTTTTCTTTTTTTAACCTAAATCTTAAAAACTAAGTCATAGAATTCCTTTGGGGCAAATAGCAAAGTATTAGGATATACTCATTTCACCAATTATTTGACTGTATCTGAATAATGAAGCAAAACATCATAAATAACACGGCACAGGGGCGCCTGGGTGGCTTTGTCGGTTAAGCAACTGGTTTTGGCTCAGGTCATGATCTCATGGTTCGTGGGTTTGAGCCCCGTGTTGAGCTATGTGCTGACAGTGCAGATTCTCTGTCTCTTTCTCTCTCTCCCTCTCTTTGTCCCTGCTTCACTCGTGCTTTCTTGCTCTCTCAAAATAAATAAATAAACAAAAAAAATAATATGGCATAGCGCAAGAGTAAATCATAGGGTTTGAACTCAGATGGGATTTGATGTCGGCATGGTTTTTTTTAAGCAGTGTCACCTGGGGCAAGTTACTCTTGGCATAGTCTCCTCAGATATTAAAATGATAATGATAATAAAGGCACCTATCTCTCAGGGTTGCTGTAAAGATGAAGTGTGAAGAAAAGTGTTTAGTAGTGTGGTTGGCATATATTAAATACTCAGTAAATGATAATTATTTTTAGTAACATGTTTTATTCCCAACCAATAATTTAACTTGAAATTGAAAAAATGTTTTTAAAATTTGCTGTGTACCTTTTCACAAATCATTTGCTGAAGCCAAATATACCATTATTACATTAGCACCTCTGTGCACTGCCAGACATAGGCGTCCACTGAATGAAAATCCTTCAATTAAATATGGGGTGCTCTAATATAACTGGAAAAAGTTTATTTGCAAAACCTAACTATTCCTAGATCAAAGTTTTCTCTTCCTAAGGTTATGTACAGTATCACATGTTCTTATTAATTACCTTGTCAGGAAAAGGAAAAGAAGCCTCTCACGTGATGCAGGCTGATCTCGAGTACTGAAATAGGAGTAAATCTGAAGAGCGAATAAGACGAGCCAGAAAACCATGAAAAGTACCGGGACTACGAGTTGATTCCACAGAGACATTCCCAAGGCTAGAAGGCCATATACCTCTACTACCTGAGTAAGAAAATAAGACAGAAAAACATAACTTCAACAAACACATTTAAACACAAAAGAATACTTAAAGAGAAAAATTAAATAGCTTTTCTTTCATTGTTAAGGTTGTTTCAGATAAATTCCTTTAAAGTTTTCTCTGTATATAGTTAGTAAGTACATTTTTTAAAATTCACGGAGTTTTCATTATTATTAACATTTAACACACGTTCATCAAATGACCACCATAAATTGCCCTTATGGTTCAGAGTAAAGTCACTTTCAGAGTAAAACTACATCAAAGGCAGGTTGTAAACTTATTCATCTCTAAATTATAATGATCAGGACTACCATAAATGATGCAATAGTGCTTGAGTGGCTAGAAAAACAGACAATTTAAAAGGAAGAATTTTTGAGGATTTAGTCAGGAAATGTTATAGGTGAGAAACAGTTTGATGGAAGATAGAATAATCACTGGAGTTTACTCTACTGGAGAGAGAAGATACTTAGCAAGTCTTCCTCCCCACCCCCCAGATAAATCAATTCCCGTTGTTCCTCCTATGTATTTCTCAAACAACATTTCTCAATTTATTTGGTTTGCTAAGTGCATCAACACCAGGAAAAAAGGTACATGTTTAAAAAGTTTATTAATCTACTAATAAGTAAATTAGCTTTCTAGTTTGTAATGAGATTGATTAGGAAGAATCAATTTTCATAATCTGATTCAGCCTAAGAGCACAGACCTAACCAAGTTTCTGGAGTTACTATGCCAGACCCTGGTAACACAACATGGTTCTGCAAGGCAGGCTACAAACTCTAACCTACAGAGCTATATGGTCTTGCTGAAACTCTCAGTGTGACACCAGAATGTGTCAATAAACTACAAATATCTTAAAATACACTACTTCAAGTTATTCTGATTTCTAATTAATCTCTAGGTAAAGATCTTTTAGGCATCAAGTTAAAATAGACTGATATGCAAGTTATTCTAAATTTAAATTCTTTTCATGGAGAGGGGCACCTAGGTGGCTCAGTCGGTTAAGCATCCAATTTTGGCTCAGGTCATGATCTCATGGTTTGTGGTTCAAGCCCTGCGTTGGGTTCTATGCTGACAGCTCAGAGCCTGGAGCCTGCTTCAGATTCTGTGTCTCCCTTTCTCTGTGCCTCCTCCAGTCACACTCTCTCTCTCTCGCTCTCTCTCAAAAATAAACATTTTTTAAAAATTATAAAAAATATATTTTAGTAATAAAAAATAATTTCTTTCCATCTGTAAATCAATGCTTCTTATAAAATCTAGTCAAGTTTAAATTCTATTTTTCCCCTACTAGAAAATATTGAAAGAAAAAGCAAATTCTCCAACTACCTGCAGAATTATTATTAGCAGCAAAGTGATCATTGAGAGGTAGAGAGTACTTTTCCTCCTTTCCATTCAAGAAACAGATGACTAAAAAGCCTAACAGCCATTTCTTGCCTATCCAATTCTTTTCCAAGTTGTGAATTTCATAACCTATAATTTATTTTCAACTACAACATCTAGTGATGCATGAATCTTATGGCAACCAAGAAGGTAAACATGACATTGAAAAATGAGGGCTCTGTCCTTATAATGATTAAACAGTATCCAATTAATGTTTACTTCTTGTCTACTATTTTCCTACAAACTAGGATAGCTCCTCGAGACTGAGTTCAAAGGAAAATACTAGTCATTCTTACTCTGAGTGCAACTACAAAGCTTCTCCATGAAACAGCTCTTCACTAAGTATGAGAATAACTTCCTCTTCTCTGAAAGACCTACTTTTAGGAAAACTGCCCAAGTTAATCATTACATAACATGAACAAAGAAGGCAGAATCAGGCTAAAGCCAAGCATATGGGGAAATTTTTCTGGGAAATTTGTCCCTGGGGCTACTACAACAACAACAAAAAACCCACTTCACTTAGTAGTTTCAGTTTGGTCAATCTGAAAGCATCCTGTACCTTAAGGTCATATACACACAGTAGAGAGGTAGAAATAATGTCCATTTTAACACTTTGTTTTTATAGTTCAATGTCAGTTTTAGAATCTATTTTATATACTGAAACTTATCAATTAAGGCAAATGGAAATAGTTAAATATCTATTGTTTCTGTCTGGGAATAATCTGTTTTAGAGCAAAGGCTAAAAAAAGTAGGATAGGCAGAAGCATGTCATGTTGGCAAAATCAGTATATCTAAGCAAAATCCATCATATTATAAACGACTTAACTTCTCAGTTTACATAAATTAGGCAAACATGGGGGGAAAAACTGTAGTCACAGGATTATAACCAGGAGAAAAACCAGGATTTGACTTTAGATTTTCAATTCTGTATTACTTTGGTCTTTGTTTTAATACTCAAAACATACAGAATATCGTCTGCCTAGCACTGAACTCATTTAAATATCAGAGCAACCCTATGAGTTAAGTACAACTGTTATTATTAGCTCTATTTTATGGATAAACCAACTTAAGTGACTATCCCCGGGTTACACAGCTAGTAAACACCAGTGCCAGAGTGAAAATCCAGACAGAATCATTTTACTGACTCTCTACAGAACACTTCATAATAAAAAAATCTCAAATGTTCCTCATTAGGTTGCTATTTAGAAACTGTCCAACAGAATGTGACTATAACCATGACTGTGAAATAACAATGAGCTAAACCTTTAGTATAACTAATAGTTATGTAGAATTTTATCTACCGGTGTGTGGCTGTCAGTCTTACCTGAACCAATTCTCTGTATGCAGACTTAGCAAGGTTATAAGGTACTAAAAGATTAGACCCAAGAAAATAGAGAACTTCCAATCCAGTAAAAATCATAGCAAATTTGTTGATGATAACAATTGTCTCCAGAGGAACAAGGCAGAGTCGTGCTAGCAGGGGAAGCATGTGAGCTGAAAAGAGCCAAATCTGCTTCGTTTTCATGACACAGGAACATAAAGTACACACCACCAACTGACCTAAAATGGGGAGGAGAACGCATTTAAGATTTGGTATTCACAAAATAAAAACAAAAGACACTGCCAATAAGGATGATGACACAGCTCTTGAAAAAGTCTAAGATCTCTAAGATAACAGTATAAATCAGATTTTCAGCTCATCTGACCAAAACTACATACTCATATGTTCTGTCAATTTCTAGCATCAATTCCCTAGGTACTGATCTGAAAAAAGCAGCACAAATATCCACTAGTCTTCATCACATTTCAGATGACATATATAATACAGAAAACATTTTGTTTTATGTCTAGTTCAGTTCAGTATTATAATAATTCAATTACTACTGTTTATATAGAGCTCTTTTTACAAAGGTCCTTCAATATTTAACTGTTCTGGCCTATAGGTAAAAGCATAAAATCTAAGAGATACAGTTACTTCTCTAAGATCATGATGCAACAAAATTTATTCTGAGATTTTCAAGCTTTAATTACATTTACAGCAGCATCTAAGCCTTCTTCCCAAAGGATTCAATAATGAAAGTAAAACTTTGTTTAAGCAACAAATTCTTCTCAGATGATTATGCATGATCATTATAGAGAAGTTAGAAAAGACAGAAATAAAAAGGGAAATAAACTCAATCTCTTATAATCCAGTATCTTTGGTCCATTAATTAAAGCACTGCATAGAGAGTAGTCTAAGCATTGTGTCTGAAACCTAATAAGAGCTCAATAAAAATTAGCTACTCATACTACTTTTCCAGATTTAATCTATATAATATATAAATGTTTTATTATATAAATGAGATTACAGTATACATACTACTATACAATCACTTTTTTCCAGTTAATACATACAATACATGTTATCTCTCTCCATACCAATAAACATATACATGGGCGTCTTGTCTTTTTAGTTGTATGGTGTATTACACTGAATGTGTATAACACAGTATTAGCATTTGGCTGTTTTCAAATAGTTAATAATTATAAAATGCTTCGTTATGAATAAGCCTGATGTTTATCGATTATGACATCCTCAGATACTTGGAGCACATTTCCTAATATCTTCTTAGACTAAATTCCTAAAAGTGGAATTACTGAGTCAGAAGAAACATTTAAGACTTTGATACATACAATCAGACTGCCCTACAGAAACAAAACACCCAGTGTTCAGGGTGCCCATTTTTCCACTGACTTGCCAATAGTAAAAATAATTTAAGGAAGGGAAGGGCAAGGAATATTTACCAAGCTTTTTTAAATTTGCATTTTGTTGATTACCAAATACAAGTAAGTACTTAAAAATAATTTGCAATTATTTGGTGAAATGCTTGTTTACATTCTGCGGCCATTTCTACTGATGAATGTAGCCTTCTATGTTTTGATTAAGATATTAATTTCCTTTGTCATATGACTATATTTTCCCAATGTGTTACTTGAATATTTAAATAATTTCTTCTCTTACACTTTTTACTGTAAATGGTTAAAGCTATCAAACCTTTTCCTTGATGATTCCTACCTTTGGTGCCATGGTTAATCATATGGGTCCTCCTACTCAGGATTATACAAGTAATCACCTACATTTTTTTTAATGTTTATTTATTTTTGGGAGAGAGAGAGAGACAGAATGTGAGCGGGGGGGAGGGTGGCAGAGAGAGAGGGAGACACAGAATCTACAGTAGGCTCTGCGAACAGCTCAGAGCCTGACATAGGGTTCAAACTCAAAAACCAGGAGATCGTGACCTGAGTCAAAGTTGGATATTTAACCGACTGAGCCACCCAGGTGCCCCACATTTTCTTTTAGTATTGTTTAAAAATTAATACATTTGGAATTTATTTTAATTTTTTTAACATTTATTTTTGAGAGACAGAGAGAAACAGATCATGAATGGGCGAGGGGCAGAGAGAGAGGGAGACACAGAATCCGAAGCAGGCTCCAGACTCTGTGATGATAATGTGGGGCTCGAACCCACAAACCGTGAGATCATGACTGAGCCAAAGTCGGCGATTAACCAACTGAGCCACCCTGGTGCCCCTGGAATTTATTTTAGAATAATTTACTTTGGAATTTCGGTATTTATAAATCTTCACTTAATATAACCAGCTTAAAAAACACTACTATCTCATAAAAGACAAAGACAAACAGAAAAAAAGATCTCAGAGAAAATGGGTAATTCAAGGAATAAAAAAAAGTTTCAAAGAGATAAATGATATATCTAAGAAATAAAAAAGACTGTCTTAGTAAAAAGAAGCATTCAATGAAAACAAGTTCCTGGATATTAAAAATATACAACAAAAAAACACCTAGGTGTGTTTTTCCAATGTTTTAGTCAGTTGTCTTTTTTTTTTTTTTAATGTTTGTTTATTTTTGAGAGAGAGACAGAATGCAAGAGGGGAAGGGGCAGACAGAGAGGGAGACACAGAATCAGAAGCAGGCTCCAGGCTCTGAGCTGTCAGCACAGAGCCTGATGCGGGGCTGGAACCCATGTACCATGAGATTGTGACCTGAACCGAAGTTGGATTGCTTAACTGACTGAGCCACCCAGGAGCCCCTAGTCAGTTGTCTCAAAACTAGCTACTGGAATAATCCAATTCTTTTCTCATTACTTTGAAATGCCACTCTAGCATAGTTTCAAACTTTTTGTATATTTGAGTCTGCATCAGAACTTGCTATTTTTTTAAAAATTTGAGAGTGAATGAGCGTGCATGTGAGTGGGGGAGGGGCAGAAAGATGAGAGAGAATCCTAAGCAGGCTTCAGGCTGTCAGCAGGGAGCCCAATGCAGGGCTTAATCTTAGGAACCAGGAGATCATGACATGAGCTGAAACCCAGAGTCAGATGTTTAGCCTACTGAGCTACCCTTAACACCCTAGAACTTGCTATTTTTTTTCCAATGATCTACTCTGATGACAGTACCACACTGTGCCATTTCACTGACTGGACAAGTCTCCTCTCATTGCTCCTTTTAGAATTTTATAAAAATTCTTGAACATGTTATCTTCCAGATTAACTTAAGAATCATGTCAAATTCTCTTCCTTCTTGCCAATGAAGGGCAAAACAATACTTTGAGATTTTTGTTTTGTGTTCAATCTACATTGCTGTTACAAGAATACAAAAGTGGCAACCATTTTTACACGAAGCTAAAATAACAATCTACCATGTTATAATGTGGTATTTTTTCCCACAAATACTAATTTCAGCCTTTAAAGAACTGATATCTAAATAATGTGAAAAATATTCATAAAGGCATAAAAAGAGGAAAACTCATAATATTAAAAAAAAATAAATAAAAGCCAAACAAAACAGGAGGAGAGGCCACCACGTTAGAGGACAGAAAACTAAGAGATAGGAGGCAACTAACTGTGGTTTTAGCCAAGCCATTACTCTTATCCCCACCCTGGGGGGAAGACTGAGGTTTACTGGAGACACTGCAATAGGCTCCTGAACATCATGTACAGCCCAGAGCAGAGTGAGATGCCCAAATGAAAAGAGGGGATTAAAACAAAAGTCTGCACCCTGAGAAACGAAATCTTTCTAGATCCAAACATGCTGCCATGTTTATTGTTACCCATTCTAGTCACTGACATCGGCCTCCCCTACAGGGGATAGAAAGATTCCTCTTTGGGGAAAATGACCAAGTCTAAGTGAAAAGACATACAAATATTCAGAAATAGCCAATCCCACTTGAACACCAACTGTGAAACATACCAGTTGGTAAGCCCTAAAGAGATTCCAATCAACAACTTAACTTACTTTAATACAAATTACAAATGATCAGTTAAGGATCCCCCAGATATTTAAGTAAAATTTATGGTTAAATCAGCCTCAGATGAGGCCTAGAAATCAGTACTTATAAATCTCACTTAATATAATCAGGATTCAAATCCAGGGTTAAGAAACACTACTATCCCATGAAAGACAAAGACCAAAAAACAGAAAAAAGACCTCAGAGGAAATGGATAATTGAAGGAATAAAAGAAAGCTTCAAAGAGATAAGTGATATACCTAAGAAATAAAAAAGTGTCATAGTAAAAAGAAACATTCAATGAAAACAAGCTCATGGATATGAAAAGTATAATAACAAAAAAAGGTACAATAAAAGGGTTGGAAGATAAAGTTGAGAAATCTCAGAATGTAAAACAAAAGACAGAGAGGGGAGGAAAAAAAGGAAAATAGAACAGTAAGAAAGTTAGGGGGTCAGTGTAAGAGGAATACTGTCGAGCTGACAGGATTTCTAGAGAGGGCCAAGAGAGAAGCTGGCAGGGCCAACACAGCTATGACTGGAAAGGAGAGGCCTGTGGGGAGCTGGTACAGGAATGCGGAGCAGGGTGGTACAGGAGAGAGCCACGGTTTGTCACAAGACTGGTAGGTCTTGACTTTAAAAACAAGTGTATTTCTTTGATTAAAGAAAGGTACTTTCGAAAAGAAAGTACTTAGAAGAAATGCTTTAATACTAGGAATGATCAGAAATGTTCATTCTCACACATCTTATTTTCACTGTACTCCCAGCTATGATACTTAAATTTCCCTGTTCAGCATGAAGTAAACTTCCTCTACACTCTGAAAATTTCCCGAAATCCATGCCAGCACATTCAGTGCTCAACTCTGGGGTTGCAGGCTTCATCTTCTTTCATAGAAGACTATGACTCATATGCTAGGATTCCCTTTAAGAGAAGACCACGTCTCCTAATTTAGGTGAAAAAAGGAAGGAGTAGAAATCTTTCCTATAACTTCAAAAAAACTGGAAGTTATTTAAGTTGATGTGCCTATTACAATTGGTAAATCTGAATAAATCAAAATCACAAAGTAATCTTTGGATTTGAGGATTCCACTAGTAGAAATAGCTCCAAGAAATCTGTAACTCTCAGAAATGATAGCATATTAATATTACTTAGTTTTTAATTAAAAGTTCATTAATGAAATGGAAGAAAACAGAAAGTACCTTTAAAATCTAAATTGGAAGAAAACATAGTACTTAATAGTTCATGAATTTTATTTTGAACTAATTGAATCTTAGTTGAATAAACAGAATATCATAGCCACTGATGGGAAAAATTTAAGGAAATGTTTCAAATTTGTACGATATTGCATCCATCACAGAATAAAAAATAATACCTTACAAGGTCTCTAACCTAGCAAATAGTTGACACTTGAACAACACAAGGGGTAGGGGTGCCAATACCCCGCAGAGTTGAAAATGCTTGCCTAACTTTTGACTCTCCAAATATTAACTACTAAAAGCCTACTGTTGACTGGAATTCTTACCAAATATAAATGCATATTTTGTGTTATATGTAATAACATACTGTATTCTTACAATAAAGTAAGCTAAGAAAAAGAAAACATTATTAAGCAAATCATAAGGAAAATGATTTAAAATCCACTCTGTGAAGGGATGCCTGTGTGGCTCAGTCGACCAAGCATCCAACTCTTGGTTTCAGGTCAGGTCATGATCTCATGGTTAGTGAGATCAAGCCCTGCATCAGGCTTGATGGAGGCCTGCTTGGCATTGTCTTTCCTTCTCTCTCTGCCCCTTCCCCACTCGCTCACTTTCTCTCACAAAAAGTGAGAGAAAAATTATTTAAAATCCACTCTGGGAAGATTAGTGTTCTCCTGCCCCTAAAGAAGGTGCTATAACTTTTCTCATCTAACTTAGGTTTAACAGTCTCAATCTAACAATGACCAAAACTCTGAAACTGATTTGAGGCTTATCCCTTGCTTTAGCTCAGGCCTCCTATGGGACTATTGACTGAAAACCTGCAACTGTGGGAGGGATGGAGAAGTTATGGCAGGCTTAGTCCTCTTTCTCTGCCAGCACTATTGCCCTCTCTTCCTGTCTTATCTAGGGTTGAAGCATGTGGGAAAGAAGGAGAGTGGGAAGTAGGCAATTCTTACTGGACTATGCTTTTACGGTGACAGGGTGTTGGTGCTCCCCCAAACTGGGACATTTAAAACTTATCCCCTTTTCTCTTGAGCATTTTCATAGGTTCTTCTGAGATTGTTCCTATCACTGTGGCTCTCCCACCCTTAGTATTTGGTACGCACCCTCCCTTTAGCTGTTATTTGTTCTTTGGTAAACTCTTGGAGGTTCAATCCCTATTGGGAGTCTTATCCTTTTTTTAAAAAAAATTTTTTTTAATGTTTGCTTATTTTTGAGACAGAGAGTGAGCAGGGGAAGGGCAGAGAGAGAAGGAGACACGGAATCTGAAGCAGGCTCCAGGCTCTGAGCTGTCAGCACAGAGCCTGACGCAGGGCTCGGGCTCAGACTCATGAACTGTGAGATCATGACCTGAGCCAAAGTCGGCCACTTAACCGACTGAGCCACCCAGGCGCCCCAAGGAGTCTTATCCTTCTTAAAGGCCCTCTTAGAAGGACCTAAAAAAATCCCAAAGACTCCGGGGGCCCTTATCTAGTTCCCAGGAAATTAACATCCATTGCCTACCCAGATCAGAAGATACAAAAGAACCCTACAAGGCATTTTCACCATGTCCATAGTCAGAAAACATACAGCAAGCCAACGCACTCTTGGCCTTGATATGGTAGTAGAATTTAATATGAGCCACATATATAAATTTTAACCTTCTGGTAACCTCATTTTAAAAAATAAAACAACAAAAAACTGGGTGAAATTAATTAACAATATATTTTATTCAACCTAATATACCCCATATATTATCATGTAAGCATTTAATCTACATTAAAAAATTAACAAAACATTTTGCATCCTTTTTTGTACTAAGTCTTAGAAAGTGGGTATGTGTTTTACACTTACAGCATATCTTAATTTAGACTAGTCACATTTCCAGAGCTCAAGAGCTACATGTGGTTAATTTTATTTTTTTCATGTTTGCTTATTTATTTTGTGAGAGAGAGAGAGACGGGGGAGGGGAGGGAAAGAGTGAGGAAGGTACAAAGAGAGAGAGAGAAACGGGGGGGGAGGGAAGAAAGAAAGAGAGAGAGAGAGAGAGAGAGAGAGAGAGAATCCCAAGCAGGCTCCACACTGTCAGCACGGAGCCTGACATGGGGCTCAATCTCACTGTGAGATCAGGACCTGAACTGAAATCAAGAGTTGGACACTTAACCGATTAAGCCACCCAGGAGCTCCATGGTTCAATTTAGATGGTGCAGCTTTAGAGTTCCCAAGTGTGGGTCAGTTCACAGTATCCCCCACTAAGCCATAGAAGACATGTGACTCTCCAAATGGTCTACTGCTGACTTCTTTAAATGTGAATGGTTGGGGAGGTATTTCAGAACAAACAGCTCTCTAAAGAAATTCTCCGTAATCTCCAACATTTAACCGCAGTGCCCTCTATATGGGTGAGTGTAAGAGCCATAAGATAGGTTTTCTGTCATGTCCTTTTTTTATAATTCCAGCATTGTAGGTAGGGTCTGGTACATCACTTGGGACGCTCTATATTATTTTTGGGTCTTAGTTAACACTCCTATTTTTAACATTCTGCTACCTAAATATTTCAATCATGTCTCAAGTTCTTGACATTTCTGGCAATTTATTTTTGGATATAGTGATGGCTCTCAATAATAATAAATGAAGACATTACATATTTAATTTTAATCTTACAAAATAATAGTTTTATTTAAAAATTAACCTTCCAAATAGTTAACATATCATTAAAAAACACAAGCAACTATAGGCTACATATATGATTATTAGCACGTAAAGAAAATAATAAGTAAGATTGACCTCCACCTACACTTTCAATTCTTTCCTAATACTTACCTATTAAGGCTGTGGTAAACCGATTCATGGAGAGAGGTTCTAAATACATTGGTCCTTCATAGGCAGACTCCAGTTCACTCCTGACATAGTCCCTAAATAAATAAAATGGTAAGAATGTATTAGATACATACTAAGCACACATGGAAAAGAAAGGCAGCTAAAGCACAGTATCCTTATAAAAAGCATATTATGTTAATAACACTTCTTTTCATATCTATACTAAGGAAAAGTTTAGGTGTAAAGAACTAGATAAAGATGGCTTTCATTTCCTTCTTCCATGCATGGATCAGAACTTACTGAATCTGAATCTTACCATGCAGAGATGACAGCCAAAAGTCTACTTTGTGGGGTTTTCTTCTTTCTCACGGCCTTATTAAATAACTATTCCCAGTAAAAAGCCATTTGAGACACCATCCCTCAACCCTATTTAACTGATAATACCCAAAAATTTCCCCTCTTTTGGCTCTCTTTCACCATCATACCTATCTTACTTTCCTCAAAGTTTTATCCCCAATTATTCTTATAGGTAAAATCACAAACTAGGCAGAAAACTCCAAAGACAATTGTCACTTTCAAAAAAAAATTGTCACTTTCAACTCTATCAAGAATCTACTTAAGTAGGCTACAGATTTGTTTTGAAACAACTTTTAAATCACATCAAGTATTCCTTTTAAAATTTAAGTCATTTAACACATGATTACTGAGAAATAACAAGATTTAAGTAGAAAAAAGCCTTTTCCACACTGAAAAAACAGAACTTTCAGTGCATAAGGAAGAAGCACAAAAGGGGAGAATTTAATTTATTATCAGTAAGTTAAAATAGTAATACTAGAAGAATGTTGTGTTAAGTTCTTTTGACATCATAGTAGGGAAATTTGTATAAAAAAAGTTCTCCTTTTCTTCAATTATTGAATACTTTATTCACTGTATTTAAAAGAATTTGAATGCTTCAGTGTTTCTGAACAAACCCACAGCTATATTTACTTTTTCCATGAAATTACTTCCTATTAGGCAATCAAGCTGAATTCCTTTCACGTAGCATAGCCAAACAAGAAATGACCCTTACGTAATCCAAAAGGAGAATACTGTCAAAAAAACAAAATTAAAAACTAAAACAAACTTTTATGAATGGAAGCAGTTTGGGGGACAATTACAAAAATCAACAATGGACCTAGATTCTTGGGTGATTTAGCAATTCTCCTCTATCACTCTATGATAACCACTTCTAACAACATA
The DNA here is from genome assembly GCA_028646485.1 of Cryptoprocta ferox. Taxonomy (NCBI): domain Eukaryota; kingdom Metazoa; phylum Chordata; class Mammalia; order Carnivora; family Eupleridae; genus Cryptoprocta; species Cryptoprocta ferox. The sequence continues at coordinate 96,813,388 of CM053572.1, read as the reverse complement.
TTAATAGTCTCTTTTTACTGAAATTCTCAAGACAAATGATTTTAATGCAGTACTGGCCAATCAGGTGTGATTTGGACCCCAAGGGGCATTTTGCAATGTCTGGAGACATCTTTAGCTGTCACAATTTAAAAGGGTTGGAGGTGCTCTGAGCACCTAGGGCAAGACGCTGCCACAACATCCTATCTCCAGTGCACAGGAGAGACCCACAACAGAGGATTATTCAGTCCAGAGGTCAACGCTTTAAACCCTGGGAGAAGTACAAACGCTACCATACATGCATATTACATATAAACATCTCAATACTGCATTACTAGATAACTATCAATGTAAAATTATCACATTTTACAAAGCTTTAAGACAGAAAACTGAAGAATTAAGAGAATTACTAAACTTAAAATACAAGTATCACTTAACATTTACGAAGTCTTTGAATATGCTATTAAAGAAATAAATTTATATTTAAAAGAGCTCTAATTCGGAGTCCAAGGCCTCTACAGGCAAATAATTTCTTTGTGGCCATAGCCTATTCCTCTCCAATAGATCCAGTTACAAAGAGGGAAAACCCACAAAGACAAAAAGCAGATTGATGCTTGTCAGGGGCTGAGGGGGAGGGAAGGGAAAATGGAAAAGGCACGTAACATGTACTGGGTTTTATCGTGGGGTGATGGATGCACAACATTATGAATGTAGTATATGCCAATGAATTGTTCACTTTAAAGGTTAATTTTATGTGAATTTCACTTCAATAAAAAGGGAGTGGGGTGTCTACAGGAGCACTATCCCCAAGGGAAAGAGCCAAAAAGAAATCCCCAAAGGGTTGGTTCAGTGCCCAGGATCTTTCCTAGTAATGGGGGTGTGGGGGGTGCAAACTACAGAGTTGGTCTCCTTGACATGTTTTCTCTCCCTTGTTTGCTTCTGTCATATTACTGATGTTTTATATATAACTCAGCAAACCCATTATTTTAGAATTTCTTAACTGCTGAGACATTTGTTAATTGTTTTGCGTTATTTCCTAGACTACTTCAGTTTATCTTCTTTTTTACCTCTTCTTTGTCTTTAGAGCCTCCTTATCTTAAATTCTAACTTCACATAACAAAACTTGTAAGGAAAATCAACATTCTTTCTTTTTTCTTTAACTTCAAAAAGAATATACTGTATACATAATATGTTGTTAGCACGCTGCTACACTCTGGGAATACTACAGTAGACAGGAAAGCAACAATCCCTGTTAGCATGAAGCTTACAAATCAGGAGGAGAGAACTACAATTAATTATTAGGTTAATAATTACAATAATAATTATAATTGTGATACATACTATAAAAATATAGAATGAGGGGCTCCTGGTGGCTCAGTTAGTTAAGCATCTGACTTCAGCTCAGGTCCCTGCATTGGGCTCTCTGCTGACAGCTCAGAGTCTGGAACTTGCTTTGGATTCTGTGTCTCGTTCTCTCTCTGCCCCTCCCCCTCTCCTGCTCTGTCTCTCTCTGTATTTCAAAATGAATAAAAATGTTAAAATTTTTTTTAGTATGGAATGATTTTTTTTTTCACTCTCCGTATTTCATGACTTTGTGATGTGGTGAAATTATAGGACACTAAGGAAGATCTGCCCTCCAGAAGAGTAACCAACAACGTTAGGACTTAATGACAGCACCATAGTGTTGAACAGCTTCTTTCTTACCACTAGCCCTCTGGGCTGCTCTCCTCTAGGACACTAAGAATAGCGCTCCGCAATGGTACTGGAAAAATCATCCTACCATAGAAATTAACACCCTCTTGAGGTATCTTAGACCCTGTGTCCTTTGTTCAACTCCTGTCTCTCCAGACATTCCTTCACAATCTTCCCTGTCTAGTTGACTCATCAATAAGCCCCGCCTCAATAAAGATGGCCAGGCCCAGAAAGCCTGTATCCCTCTTTGGCCGGCTGAACTTGGCTTGCCAGAGGCAGGGCAGTAGCTCTGGTGAGGGCTAAACTACTGGTGTCACCAAGGAGCCACTACTGAGCTGCTGTCTCTTCTGAAAGGAGAATCTGGGCATTGCTGCATCCCAAACTATAGAGAAGAACCTTAATAGGAATCAATATTTGAACAAATATCTCTAAGTTATGAACAACTTCCTGGAATCTCATGCTGACAATGTAAACTCTTCATTACTAGTCTCTCAACAGAGTGGGTCATTCACAATGTAAATAAACAAGAGAGAAAGCCAAATAAGAAGAATCCAGAGAAGGAATTATCCAAAATTCCATGAGTCATTTTAGGCCAAAAATTACTCTGATGCAAGAGCCATGAAATTCTAATTTTTAACAGAATTTAATAACTATTTTAAGACTGAATCAGGGGCACCTGGGTGGCTCAGTCGGTTAAGCATCTGACTCTTGGTTTCGGCTCAGGTCATAATATCACAGTTCCTGAGTTCGAGCCCCGTATCAGGCTCAGTGCTGACAGTATGGAGCCTGCTTGGGATTCTCTCTCTCCACCTCTCTCTGCCCCTCCTGCTCTCTCTCTCTTGCAAAATAAATTACAAAATAAAGTAAACAAATACAATTTTTTAAAAACTAAAAAAAAAAAGATGACCTGTTCAAAAGCAGTATACAATTTTTTTTTTAAAGATTTTATTTTTTTTGTGAGGACGGCACACCTGGGTGACTCAATAGGTTAAGCATCTGACTCTTGATTTCAACTCAGGTCATGATCTCCCAGTTCATGGGAAATCATGTTGGTACGGAGCCTGCTTGGGATTCTCTCTCCCTCTCTCTCTGCCCCATCCTGTTTGCACATGCTCTCTCTCTCTCTCAAAATAAATAAACTAAAAAAAAATTTATTTATTTTTTTTAAGTAATCTCTATACCCAACCTGGGCCTCAAAGTCACAACCCCCAAGATCAAGAGTTGCACACTCCACCAACTGAGCCAGCCAGGAGCCCCCAGTATTTGATTTTTCAATTTAGGAGATTTAAACGGTAAAATGTATTAAGTTGGTAGGAAGCAAGAATCCCTGCCATCTACTTGTAACTGAATAAAATCTTCTCCTTCCTAAACTTTTTTTTCATTCGTGCAATTTGTGCAATACTGACGATCAATCCTCTGCACTAATAAACTAAACACTTTGAAAATTTACTTCTCCAGTCCCTGTGACAGCCTCTTCTCCAGTGACTGAAATTGCTTTGGGGTGTAAGGAGTGTGTCAGATACATGTAAAGGGCCTCAAGGACAGCCTGTAATTAGGAAAGTACTAGCTATGAAGAGAAGCATACAAGTTATAAGAATAAGTAACAAAATAAAACCTAGAAGCTTACCAACTCACCAAATGACCCTGTAACAATCTCTCAAGCAACCTGAACAACCTAGGAACAATTTGTACATTCTGGCCACTTAAAGCTTTCAAACAGTGTTTATTCCAAAGGAACCTAATCTACTTTTACAGAGAATAAACCTGTGAGTCCTCGAAGTTATCTTATGGAATATGTGCAAACAAAAGGCACTGCACTCAATTTAAGAGATCCCAGATACTGAGATGTTCCAACACCCGGATTTGAGTACCTTACTTACACCTTAAGTAATATGCTAATAATTGAAAATAGTTCATTTACTCAGGGCTTAATTATTTAAATCATCTCTGCCACCCTGCCTCTCTCTTTAGCTTCTTTCTTATGCCCTGTTAAAATATTTAGTGTCTGGATCCAATAATGTTCAAAAGAAGAAAACATGTCAAATACTGAAATGGGTCAATTTTATTCCTGTCAAAATTAAAAGGTGAGTATATAATGATAAAATTCATTTTAACGATTCCTTTATCTAATAGCAGTGGTTCTCAATTGAGGAAAATTTTGTTTCCTAGGAGAGCACACTTGGCAATCAGGGGTGCTTTTTGGTTTCAGCACTGCTGGGGAGCGGTGCTTTGCAATCCAGTGAGTAGAGAGAGGCAGGTTAGCATTCTATAGCGCACAAGACTGCCCCCACAGCAAAGCGTGACCTAGCCCAAAAATCATGACCTAGCTAATAGTCCTGAAATAGAGAAGTTTAAATTAGACAAGCTTGCATGAAATGGGGAGCTAATTATCTACATTTTTCACATAAATAACTCTTGGGAAAGTTTTACATTTGAAACAACACTTACATACCCAAGACTAGGATGAAAAGGCGTATGCTGTCACTCTTGTGAAACCCATTGGCTCTAATTCAAGTTATACATACACAAAACTAATATGATGATTCATAAATATAACAATAAAACAAGGAATTTAAGAATACTGGAGTTTAAAACTTTTAGAGAAAAACAATTGTGATGTAAACCAAGACCACACCCTCATAGGAATGGTCATGTCAGTAATAGTTTTTCTTTTTTTCCTTGTAGTTCTGGATAGTTTCAATTTTAAAGTAGGATGGATACTGGAAAATACTTCCCTTACATCATTCAAAATGAAAAGCATAGTTTAGTAATTTTAAGAATTAAGGAATTTGAAATTTATCAAATTCTATTAAGTTTAAATAGAATATTAAATGTTCATACTACATGAACTGAAGCCATGGATTTTCAAAAGTTTAGTTCCCCTGAACTAAAACCTATATCCATTCTAAACATATTCTAAACAAGTTTTTATTCACTTAAGGATAAGTAGCTTCATTATTTAAGTACATGTCTTAAGGGAAAATAGAAACTCAGCTTTTCAAAAGCTTATGAAATTTTCAATTTAAGAAATTAGTATTTGCAAATGACTTACTCTATAGCCAGTTTTTCAAGTACCAAGTTAACTATTTAAATCATCAAGTATTGGTTCTCCTTCAGGACCATACTACATACACTCTGCCTTGATATAACTAAATCAGAGTGAATGGTAAAAAATATTTGTAAATTGTATAACTGGATAAAGGACTTGTATCTACAACTGAGTTTTATTACAACTCCATAATAATAGTAATAATAATGACATACCAATTAAACAATTGACAAAGGATCCCAATAAATACTTTTCTAAAAAGGTTTACAAATGGTTAATGAACACATGAAAAGATGTTCAATATTATTAGCCATCATGGAAGTACAAATCAAAACCATGATGAAATAATCACTTCACAGTCACTATGATGGCTATACTAAAAATGACAGATGTCAACAAGTGTTGGCAAGGATGTGAGAAACTGGAACCCTTACACACTACTGGTAGAAATGTAAAATACTGCAGCCACTTCAGAAAAATAGTATGGCAGTTCCTCAAAAGGTTAAACGCAATTCCACCCTAAAGGATATGCCAAGGAAAAAAAGCATGTCCGCAAAACCTACTTATAATATTCATAGCACTATTCATAATATCCAAAGAGTGGTAAGAACTCAAGTGTCCATCAATGGATGGATGAATAAACAAAATGTAATTTTCATATAAAAGAATACAATTTGGACAGAAAAAGTACTGATACAATTGTTACAACATGGATGAAAACATGCTAAGTGAAAGAAGCCAGGCACAAAGTACCACATACTGTATATGTCTATATGAAATGTCCAGAATAAGACAATCCATAGAGACAGAAAATAGACTCACAGTTGCCCAGGCTGCGGGAGGAAGGGAATTAATGGAAAATGGAAAGTGACTGCTGACTGGTACAGGGTTTCTTTTTGCAGTGATAAAAATGTACTAAAATCAAGTGTGGTGATGGGTCTGTATAATTCTTGAATGTACTAAAACCATTGAGCTGTATCCCTTAAATAGGTATGTGAATTATATCTCAATAAAGCTTTTAAGAAAAAGATAGCTATTAAAAGTTGCCACATGAAATATGAATTGTTTTATAAAACTAAAAACTTCAACCTTAATATTTTATAAATGTAGTATGTTCAAGCCTCAATATTTATAAATGTGACATACTATGTATAATTAATTCAAGGATAACACATCTTTACTAACCTTTTGTGAGATAGCACCATGTAGTAAAATTTATACTAAGGAAAGAAATACTAAAATACGTCATTTCTTGAAATTTGTTAGTTTAGTATCAAAACTAACTCTATTAGATAGGCATTATCTTTCTATATAGTTTCAAAGAAACAACTTGCCAAGGTAACATATTTACTAAGTAGGGAACTAGTTCATACACAGTATGACTCTAAAACTCATTTTCTTTCCACTAACCATGCTACCTCCCTAGGAGGATGAAAGTGGCAATTAGAAAAACATTCAGTTTAAAGTCTGAGATTATTCCTTCCCAGCGATTGAGTCACCCACTTCAGTTTTTTCTTCTATAAATCCCAAAGGATTGGGATAAGGATCAAAATGAAATAAAAATCAGGAATGTTTTTGTATGTTATGTATGTTACTATAAAATCTTATTATAATTATTTTTACTATTTTAAAACAAGTTTGATTTTCTAATAATAAAAACAAACTTTAAACATTTGAAAAAAAACATTCCCATAAACTAAAAATCAAACGTTAAAACTGCCACCAGAAGAATCGTCAGAAAAAGGCTTTCCTTTGCCCCTGACACGGTCAGGGTCCCCTTTATCCTTATGTAACAGAATTTTGACCTCTAGAAAAGCCTGGATGGTAACACGGTATCTATCACTACACCACTAAACCACATGGGAAACAAAAAAGCATGAGGGCAAGAGCAGTATCATTATTTTCTCACCCAGAATTATAACTAATATAGCTCCACTTTCAACTTTAGGATTTTGATGATTATTCAAAGAAATCACATTGACTCTAAAAGGCTATCATTATATAGCTATACCATGAAATATGGATTTAAAAAGTCTTTTTTAAAAGAATGACACAGGTAAATGCTCACAGCAGCTCATAGTTGCATAATAAAAATAAGACACAAGAACATTAGTTAAAATTCACTAAGCACTACACCCAAAAAGCAAATAACCCAATTAAAAATGGGCAGAAAACATGAATAGTCATTTCTCCAAAGAAGACATCCAGATGGCCAACAGACAAATGGAAAGATGCTCAACATCACTCACCAGAAGGGAAATGCAAATGAAAACTACAGTGAGGTGTCACTTCACATCTGTCAGAATGGATAAAATCAAAAACACAAGAAATATCAAGTGCTGGCAAGGATGTGGAGAAAAGGAACCCTCCTGCACTATTGGTGGGACTGCAAACTGGTTCAGCCACTCTGGAAAACAGTATGGAGGTTCTTCAAAAAGTTAAAAATAGAACTACCCTATAACCCAGCAATTGCACTACTAGGAATTTATCCAAAGGATACAAAAATGCTGATTTGGAGGGGCACAGACACCCCCATGTTTATAACAGCACTATCAACAATAGCCAAATTATAAAAAGAGCTCAAATGTCCATCAACTGATGAATGGATTAAGAAGATGTGGTATATACATGCAATGGAATGATACTCAGCGATGAAAAAGAATGAAATCTTGTCATCTGCAACAACATAGATGGAAGTGGAGGGTATTATGCTAAGCGATATAAGTCAGAGAAAGACAAATATCGTATTTCATTCATTCATATGTGGAATCTGAGAAATTTAACAGATGAACACAGGAGAAGGGAAGGAAAAATAAGATAAAAACAGAGAGGGAGGCAAACCATAAGAGACTCTTAAATACACAGAACTGAGGGTTGATGGGGGTAGGAGGATGGGAGGTGGCTTAAATGGGTGATGGGCATCAGGAGGACACTTTTCAGGATGAGCACTGGGTGTCATATGTACAAAATGAATCACTGGGTTCTACTCCTGAAGCCAAGACTACACTGTATGTTAACTAACTTGAGAATAAAAAAAAAAAAAAAGTGGTTCATAAAAATTCAGAAACTTTAGGCAACCAAGATTTCACTCCAACTGATGAATCTGAAAGATCCTGTAGTTGATATCATAACTGGATATCCAGGACAGGATTCTTCATAAATTAAAGAAAAAAATCAGTTCTTAAAAAAAACACACACAAAAAAACAAAAAAAGTTGAAAACAGAACTACCCTGGGGCACCTGGGTGGTTCAGTGGGTCAAGCTTCCAACTTCAGCTCAGGCGTTGGGCTCCGTGCTGACAGCTCAGAGCCTGGAGCCTGCTTCAGATTCCGTGTCTCCTTCTCTCTCTCTCTCCCCCTCCCCCACTCGCATTCTGTCTCACTCAAAAATAAACATTAAAAAAAAAAAATAGACTACTCTACAATCCAGTAATCCCACTACTGGGTATTTGCCCAAAGAATACAAAAACCCCTAATTCAAAGGATATATGCACCCCTATGTTTATTGCAGCATTATTCACAACAGCCAAATTATGGAAGCAGCCCAAGTGTCATGGATGAATGGACACAGAAGATGTGGCGTATACATACGATGGAATATTATTCAGCCATAAAAAAGAATGATCTTGCCATTTGCAACAATATGGAGGGAGCTACAGAGTATAATGCTAAGTGAAATAAGTCAGAGAGACACATCACATATGATTTCATTCATATGTGGAATTTTTTTAAATTTTTTTAAATGTTTATTTATTTTTGAGAGAAAGAGAGACGGAGTGTGAGTGGGAGATGGGCAGAGAGAGGGAGACACAGAATCCGAAGCAGGCTCCAGGCTCTGAGCTAGCTGTCAGCACAGAGCCTGACGCGGGGCTCAAACGCATAAACCACGAGATCATGACCTGAGCCGAAGTCGGACGCTTAACAGACTGAGCCACCCAGGCGCCCCCATATGTGGAATTTAAGAAACAAAACAAACAAATAAAGGGAAAAAAAGAGAGTGTCAAAGAAACAGACTCTTAACTACAGAAAACAAACTGATGCTTACCAGAGGGGAGGTGGGTGGGAGGAGGGGTGAAATAGGTGAAGGGGATTAAGAGCACACTGATGATGAGCACTGAGTACTGTATAGAATTGTTGAATCACTATATTGTACACATGAAACTAACATAACACTGATGTTAACTATACTGGCATTAAAATAAAAAAACAAAAAAAGGAAAAAGAAAAAATTCACCGAGCACTTACATGTCAGAAATCATACTCAGAGCTTTACATGCCTTACCTTACCAAACCTTTACAATAGCCCCGTAAGATACTACCATTTTACAGGTAAGGAAACGGAGACCTAACTCACACAGTAGTAAATAAGGAACATGGAATTTGAAACTCTCCAATCACCTGTCCACTTACCCAAAAGATACAGCACTCTTAGGTGGCCAGGCACTCATCTACACACAAAAATGATGACTTAGAAAACCCTATACACTCTAACTACTGCATTATACTCTACAGACACAATTTTTGCTTAAAATTGAATAAAGATAGGGCACCTGAGTGGCTCAGACATTAAGCATCTTTGGCTCAGATTATGATCTCAAGGTTTGTGTGTTCGAGTCCCACATCGGCTGAGCTCAAGCCCCACATCAAGTGAGCACAAGCCCTGCTTTGGACAAAATACCAGCCCTGCTTCAGGTGAGCCCCTCTTCTCTCTCTCCCTCTTGTGGGATTCTCTCTCTCTCTCTCTCTCTGCCCCTCGCTCACTTGTGCCCTCTCTCTCTCCAAAAAAAAAAAAACAAAAAAAAAAACAAAACAAAAAAACAAAACAAGATAGAGAAGTGTCTCTACCTTGAACTTAAGCTCAGATTCAGAGGTGTCCTGAGTCCTGGGTAAGGCCACAGGAGCAGACCGTGTCAGGGTTTGGGGCTGGTGGTAATGGACTGAAGTACATTGTGTTGTCTGTGTTAATACTGGCCCCTGAATTCCTCTTCTTGGCTATGTGGATAAAGACGCTACAAATCTAATTCATGTTCCCACGAAGGAGTTCAAGACACAGGGACACATTTGTGTGACACAAAATTAGAAAACTCATGTCTTCACTTTAGGAGTAAAACACAGCTCAACTTGAAGCACTGCTAGGATTACAAGAAATGCAGCACTACTCCAATAGCTCCAGTTTTGTAACTGACACCCAAGGACATACGCTGGGCAAGGATAAGGGCAGTAAAACACCACCTTCCAGGTACCTTTTGAGCAAAGAAAACTGACCAGACAGGAAAAGAGGAGAGAAATGTGAGAAGACGAAGTTTCTGTGAAACACTATGGGGCCTTTGAGAAATAACCAGATGTAATTTCAAGGATGATAAAGGTCCTGCTTCAACAAGAGGCGCCAAGAGTCAGTGACTATTACTATTTTCACTCTTTTTGTATTCACAAAAGTGGTAAAAACTGAAAGGTATTAAGAAAATTGGAAGGAAATGCCAGATTTCAATAGGTCTATCTCTGGGTGGTGTGATTACAGATAATTGTCACTACCTTTAAATTTTCTGTATTTCCCAAAACTCATCTCCAATGAACAGTTTTATTTTATAATCAGAGAGTAAAAAAGGTTTCTAAGTCAACCATTCAATTTAGTAGTATAAAAATGCTATTTCTAAGGTTAATTTTCAAGCCAGCACTTTCAAAATCTGTGTTTCAGACTTCTAGACAACTACTACTTATTATATATGCAAAGTAACTGTCCGTTTTCTTAGGACTGGGAATGTATTTCATTCTGGTTATACGTTTCAAACAAAACAAAAGAAATCATACCCTCCAAATTTATTTATACCCCCACCATTACATTTACCACGTGGCTTTTGGTTCACCTGTGTTTAACATTCCATTCCAAAGTAGGGAGTTCATTTTCATTGGCAGACCAGAGTCTTAAAATTTAGGACTAGCAGACCCAGACAAACACAATATTGCTCAAGATGCAGAAGTTCTGAGCTATACCATGAACCTCATCAGATAATTTATGTAAATCATCCACCATATACATGGTTGCATCTCATGGCGATTCTCATGCATCATAAACTTGATTCCCTAAAATGATGAAAATATCAAGTCCATAATTGTTAAAATGTTCTACAGCCTATCTTTGGAAATTCTTGTCTTAGGTGATATGGAAAAGGTCATGAGTATCTCTGTAAACATAATCTTAAGGTCCATTTCATATTAAGATTGTTTTTAAAAGCAGAAATAAAATTTGAGGCATAACCCCAGCTATTATTTCTATAAAATAATATTTACGTAAAAAACAAATATCAAAAACCCTATTTTGGATACTTAGCAAAGCCTCACTTTATTCACAGTGTTCATGAAAAGTATTTTATTGGTAATGAAAAACTTCATATTCAGTCATACATTTCAAAATCGAGGTCATATACTTACCTGGAGATTTGATGTCCAGCATAGAGGAGCAGGGCAGTCAAAAAATACAGGTAAAGCTGAACCAGATGCTGCCTGGGCAAAGTTAGTAGCACAACACTTAAAATATAACCTGCAACAGAAATAGAGAGAGATTACAATTCTAATTTAGTCTTCCAATTAATTACACTAATAAAAAGAACCTGAAGTCAGTTACTTTCCAATTAAGTTTCAACAACTGTGAGGGTTTTTGTTACTTCATACGAAAATAAGTTTAATATAGTAAAAATCACTATGGACTTTTTGTTGAAAACAAAGCATTTTTCACTTTTTTTGGTAGCTTTCTCTACTTTATAATCAAATATACCACACAAAGGTACAAGAGGACTCCTCTCATTATCTACCTTTCCTTGATGTCTACTTACCTGTTCTACACCAATTCTCCATCCTCTAGTCCCAGAGGAAACACTGCTTAATGTCCCTTTCTAAAGCTGCCTCTTCCACTTGACTCAAGATCTTATTTTTCTAACTCATAAAGACCCTCTACCTCCTACATCATCCCCCTACATCCTCAATCATCCCCCTAACACCAGTGCTCATCTCTCTCTTCAGAGGATGTACAGGGCTCTTCTTCCAATCTGAAAAACTTCTCTTCATGCTGATTTTTCCTATTATCTATTTTTCTCAATCCACCGACAAATGTTATAAACTATCTATACCAATGCCTCCATTCTCTAACCATCCGTTATTCCCTCTTTATTGTCTACAATCTACAAACGCTCTATGAACCTTCTTTACCCTTCCACTCTAAAAAAAAACTCAGAAGTCAACAACCGCCTACTTGTCAAATCTAAAACACCCTGCTTATCCCTGTCCCAGCAGCCACCCTCAAAACTGGCTCTGTGGCACAGATTTCCTTATAACCTCAAACTACCCCCTACACTTTCTTTTTACCACCTGAAATGAACAAAGGAAATTTAGTCCCCAAATAACTGCTGTTTTCTCTACAAAGTATCTAGCTCAAACAATTTATGTTGTTGCTTCAAATATACCATTTTAAATGTATGTTATCAATAGACTTAATGAGAACCTATGTACTGCACATGCAAAAAAAAAAAAAGGCAATCATTTCTTATTCTAAGCAGGTATCTCATATCTCACAATGCCTGGGATATAATCCACTTAAATGTTCTCATATACAAGTACAAACTGAGCACCCTTTCTCCTCCCTCAAGAGGCTGGCTCACCTTCTTTCTCTCCTAAATCCCATTCACTCTGACTCAAACCTGAGTCATCTTTCTGTCGTCACCAAGTCCTGCTGAGTCTTCCCCAGTTAAGTGTCTCATGTCACCCTTCCTTTCCAGTTCCTGTGCCCCATATCCCAGTCCACTGTTAATACAACAGGATGCTAATAGTGATTCTTCTTGCAGTCTCTTTCCATCCTCATCCATCCTACACTTCAGTACAAAGCCATCACTTTCATCTACACAACTCTCTTGCTTAAAAACCTGCAAAAGTTCTTGACTTCTCAGTCTGACAGTCTAGGTCTTGCAAAATCTGGTTCTAGTCTAATCTTCCATAACTGTTTTCCAATTATTAGTGAGTCTTTATTACAGTACAGACATCCCTTCTTAGTACCCAATGCACCTCTCATGCTTAAAGCTAAGGAGACAGGTGCACTATGCTAGGGACTAAAGAGGTAGAATTCAGATTTCCCACACATCCTAACTTTAAGAACAATTCAGCAGAAAATAGACAGAAGTATTTCTATTAGCTTTTAATTTCTTAAAAATAATTTCCCCAATTTATTTTGTTAATTCTTATCTCAAAGGACTTTAGAGGTATTTAAAAAAGGATGTTTACTATATTTAGCAAGCAGGTTTAGTGTTTGTGGCTGAGGATTTTCTAATCAATCTATTGCATAAAACCTGTCCTTAAGTTCCCTTTTAATGAACTATCATTTTCCTTTCCAGATATTCTTGTCTTTCCCTTTTCATGCACATCTCATAAAACAGCTGCCAAATCCTCTAGACTGAACATACTGATTTCATTCATTCTTTCAATTATCCACTCAATCAATTTTTACATATAAAGTGTGACCCATATGCATTTCTAGACATGAAAGATGCAAAGAATAAAGTAATCATAGTCTAGCAAAAAAATAAACACAGACAAAAAGTATGATACAATATTGATGCTATAATAAACAAATACTAGAAGGGCTATTATTAAGTGATTTAAGTTTGACCTGTACTGAGAATTGTGAATAGATCTTTATCAGGCTAAGAAAAAGAAAAACATTCTAGGAAAAGAGAATAGCAGACATGAAAACAATAAAAAGACAAAGGATGTTTTCAGGAGACCATAAACTCTGGAGGCTAGACTAAAATTTGGTATAAATAAAAAAGTACTGGGAGTTGATGCTGATAGAACTGGTGGCTAACACCTCAATATAAAGCCTTATATACACTAATAAAGAGTGTAGAATGGGCTAACAGTTTTCAAATCCTTTAGATACACTTTAAGTGAGGTAAGAAAACAAAAAACAAAACAACAAAAACCGTATGGCCCAACTATCCCCCTCCTTTTTCATATTCCAGTGGAAAAATAACTCTGTGATAATAAAATATGTCACACAAGATTCTTAAGCAGTTATGGATACTGCTAAAGCAAGAACAGTATGAATAATTTATCTAAACTATAACATGTATATAATCTAATTATTTTAAAAATACAAGCCAAAACTATTGCCAATGCAAATATGCATCACTATTCACTCTAAAAAATTACAACAAACTCAACTGATGATGATGAAAATAACCCAACAGTAATTTACAATTAAAATGCAAGACAAGCAGCATTGAAAAATGATGACCTACTTAAAATAACATTAATGAATGTTGCTAACAAAATGCAGGGAGGATTTCTGCTATTTAAAGGTTATTTTAGTTGTGGGGGGGGAGGGGAATGAGGACCTAGAATAAATCAGCAGCTTTGGTATGGAGTTGGCAGGGTCAGCTATGAGAAACATATTTAAATAAGTGTTAGTAGTGATCTATGAGTGAGTGACTAAGAACAAGGAAGTGAAGATGGTTCTGCTGTTTCTAGCTTGGGTAATCAAGAGGATAGTTTCACTATTAAGATAGGAAACAAGAGAAGAAGGTTTGAGGTAAAGATGATGAGTTCATGACCATAAACCGAAGTATCTAAAGAACACTTAGGTGGTGATGTCTAACAACAGTTAGAAATCCATTCAGTACCAGGCACTAGCTAGGTGCTAGGAATAACCCCGTTCCTACCTTCAAGGAGCTCACTATATAGTTAGGAAGACAGATGAGCCTAAGAACCCTTGGAATGCAGCATAGTAAGTGCTATAGTAGAGGTATGAACTGGACACCATGAGATCACAGAGGAAGAACACTAACCCCAGACTACAGTGGTCAAAAAAGCAATGGAAAATGGAGATAGGGATTTGCAGCCAAAACTCTGTGAGATCACACAAACAACAAAAGATGAAAATTAAACACAAATTCTGGGCTGTATCAACACTTAAGTCTAAATAAAAAACATAGCAAAAGAGTCAGAAGGAATGGTCAGAAAGTTAGAAGAATCCAGAAACACTGTTAAGAGAAAGTAGTCAACAACTTCACAAACATGAGATGGTCTACAGACTGAGGACACAAATGAAGCCTGAGTTTTACATTTTAGGTCACTAATGATTTTAGTGATTGCAATTTCAATGGAACGGTTCTCATAGCCACTCTTTGCTTTCCACCTTCTACAATGCTAATTCTGGCTATCATTACCTCTTGCCTAAAATCCTAACAGGTCTTCTTACCTCCGGTTTCTCCCCTCCTCAATCCAGTGGCCTGTACAACACAGCCTAATCAATCTTCTTAAAATGCAATTCACCTGCTTTATATCCTTCACTGACGCTTCACTATCTACCAAATTACGCATAATACCTAATATATATATTCAGGTCTTTTCAAATTCCCCCACTCTACCTTTTCAATATTATTTCTATTTCCCTTTTTATATCCTATACTTTGCACAGCAGTTCTATAATTAGCATTCCAATTATATTTAAACATTCACTTCTTTTTGCTTTTCTCAGAACCCACACTGGAAAGCTTCTCAATTTGAAGGTACAATTATATTCCATTAACATGAACTTTACCACTCCCTACCTTGATTTTTAAGCTCTTAATAACAATTAAAGAATATAAAGGGGGGGGGAGTCACAATAGCAATAAAAGGGACAAAATACCTAGGAATGAACTTAACAATAAATGCCCAAGACCTATATAATAAAAACTTTAAAACACTCCAGAAGGACTCAAGAGAAACCTGGAACATAGGGAGGCTTTCTGTCTTCATACATAGAGAAGAGTGAACATCTTTAAGCTATCTTTTCATCCTAACTTATCTAAAGTTCATATAACCAACAATATCAGAAAAACTCTAATAAAAAACAATGAAGGAACTAAGTCTAGACAGTAAAATATAGTCTAAATATTAAGACCACACACAAATATCAGAAATGGAACCACTTTTATGGGAGAATTTAATATATAATGATTAGTCAGGAAAAGCTGAACTATTTAATAAATACATGGAAACTACCAGATAGTAATCTGGGGGAAAAAATTATACCTATAACACATTGTACATGCCGATAAATCCTAACTGGAGCAAAGATGTAAATGTAAAAAATGAAACAAAAATAATGGAGTAAAATATGATAGAGAAGACTTTTCTGAGTCAAAACTCTAAGTTATAAAAGAAAAAACAACAGGGGCACCTGGGTGGCTCAGCTGGTTAAGTGGCTGACTTTGGCTCAGGTCATGATCTCACAGTTCATGAGTCTGAGCCCCACACTGGACTCTCTGTCAGCACAGAGCCCGCTTCAGATCCTCTGTCCCCTTCTCTCTCTACCCCTCCCCAGCTTGTTCTCTCGAAGTAAATAAACTTAAAAAAAAGAAAAGAAAAAATAAATTCAATAAACTTTAAAAAAAAACAATAAATTCAATCTCATTAAAAACTTCTGCATGTGAAAAAATCATAAGCCAAAATCAAGACAACCAAAACTGAAAACAGTAATTTCAACTTCATAATTTAGCCTTCAAGAAAAGGCTAAAATCCAGAGGAGGCCAGCTTAACTACTCTCTGTTGGTGCTGTGTCTCCCTTCGGTTGGAGCTGTACCCCAATAAAGCCTTGCCTGTGCCTTTGGGGGAAAAAAAAAGGGAGGGGGACGCTAAAATCCCACAGAAAGTGGGCAGAGGACATGAACTGACAACTCACGGAAGAGGAAACACATGTTTTCCATGAACACATGAATACCATCTCACTCACAGTAAGAGAAATACAAATAAAACTATGTTAAAAAAACATCCATTTTTTACCTACTGGAATAGCCAAATATAGGAATTTGATAACACTGTTTTGATAAGGATATAAGACTACAGGAACTCTCAACCATTGTCTGTAAAATCCCAGAGAGAGTAATATAGATCCATATTACAAACATATATACTCTTTAATGCAACAACTTCACTTCTAGTCATTTATCTCAAGGCTGTATTTGTATCTGTCAAAATTATGGCTATATAAAATTATTTAGTGCAACACTGAATGAAATAGCAGAAGAAACTAAAGTGTTCACCAATAGAGTATTAACTCTATGGTATAGCCATACAAGAATACAATGCCACTACAAAACAGAATTAGGAGGACTAGGGGGAGAATGAGGCCTTAACATTTAATCAGAATCTTAAAATTTGGAAGAATAGGCAGTGTCAACATAAAAACAGAGTACAAAGCTTTATTTCATGAATATTGAAAAGCAGTAGTTATGGCTCTGTGATACATCATTAAGTCAAAACAAACAACAGGTTTAGAACACTGTATATTATCCTATCATCTGTACAAAGAGGACCATACATGGGGCACGTGGGTGGCTCAGTCGGTTAAGCGTCCAACTTCGGATCAGGTCATGATCTCACAGCTCGTGAGTTCGAGCCCCACATCGGGCTCTATGCTGACAGCTGGGAGCCTGGAGCCTGATTCAGATTCTGTCTCCCTCTCTCTCTGCCCCTCCCCCGCTCACACTCTGTCTCTCTCTCAAAAATAAACATTAAAAAAAAAGGGGGACATACATATATTTACACTTATTTACATTTATTTACCAATATATCTTTATACTGACCTACATATACATAAAAATCTCTCTAGATTTTTTCATAAGTTAATAAAAATAGCTACTTACTGGGGCTTAAGAGAACTTAGATGACAAAGATAAGAGGACGAACAGGAAAAAAGTTCACTGTAACTTTTTATG
Source organism: Cryptoprocta ferox (assembly GCA_028646485.1). NCBI lineage: Eukaryota > Metazoa > Chordata > Mammalia > Carnivora > Eupleridae > Cryptoprocta > Cryptoprocta ferox. The sequence goes on along the minus strand of CM053572.1, from coordinate 96,795,926 downwards.
TTTTGATTTTTTTAACATAAATAAATGTATAAATACATTACTAACTTTTAAAAAGAATTTTAAAAATGTATTTAAGGGTGAAATTTTGTAAACTGGAACATTACATAAATACTCAATACTCTGACAGAGATATTACTCTAACCAAAAAACTGCTCAAGCTGAAACTACTCATGTAATCACTGAGTTTATTCTACCATAGCATGTAATAAGTGTATTTAAGAAGCTGAGTTCCCAAAGTTATAAGCCAGTGTATGAATTTCAACTGTATTAGAACCCATTCAACTTCTAAAATCAATGTTTCTGATTATTAGGCAGCTGCTTTTAAAATAAATATTTCAATCTACTCAGAAATAATATATGTGATAAGCACATTTTTTAAAGTACTGTTTGAGTTACTCTGCTGATTAAGCTAAAAATCTAAGCCAAGTACCCAATTGTTCTTCTAAAACAGACTGGAATTATTTTCCAGGAATTGGCTAACATACAAAGCTTTTAATAAAGGGCTGAGAATTACAGTGTTTTGCAGCATAAAAGAACCTTCTCATTTCACAGAATTTCCCAAGGTAATGCCATCTAAGAGAGATGAATTTATTGTAACCAGATGTTCTGCTTCTAGTGCACTGCCTTTTCTACTATACTTCTTCCCACAATGGCTTACTTGGGAATCTCTCAGAGACGTAAAGGGTTTTCAGGGCTGAGCTCTAGAACCCAAAGGGTCCTTCCATAGATAAAAATAAATCTCACTGAGAATAAACCCTTCACAATTCTATAAAATATATACTTATTGATGGGCAATTCTAATAATAATAATAATATTAAACCACTATCATCAAACCACATCTTGAGTTATGCAATAGCAATGTCAAATGAAAATACATTATTGCTATGATTACATTAAACCAAAAATTAACCTAAAAGTTAAGGATCATGACTGCCATACTAGATGAACTTTTACCTGTTTCCTGCCTGTATTTCTTTTCCTTTTTTAAGATTTTTTTTTTTTATGTTTATTTTTGAGAAAGAGAGAGAGATCGAGCTTAGGCAGGGGAGGGACAGGGGATAGGCAGAAAGAGAGAGGGAGACACAGAACTGGAAGCAGGTACTGTCAGCACAGAGCCTGATATGGGGCTCGAATTCATGAACTGTGAGATCATAACCTGAGCTGAACTCAGTGGCTTAACTGACTGAGCCACTCAGGTCAGGCACCCCTTAAGATTTTATTTTTAAGTAATCTCTGCACCCAACATGGGGCTCAAACTCACAACCCCAAGATCAAGAGTCGCATGCTCTACTGACTGAGCCAGCCAGATGCCCCTCCTGCTTGTATTTCTTGACTTCAACTTCTTTAACCTCAACATTACTTTTACCACTAACTCTAAATCCTATCAATTATATTTCAAGGAGTATTTTTTTTAATGTTATAAATGTGATTTCCAACATTTCATTTAACTCAAATAAATGCCTTACGTTCCACTGATATTAATGTTCTGGAACAATAAAGAATATTGCATTTAGGAAGCTTACCTTCTGAATTACTAACAAACCCCAAAATAGACAAATTAGAACAGGCCAAATGTCTGGAAAGGTAGTTCTCATTATTTACATTTTATCATATTAAAATATAAAATGTTTTCTTCTGCCTTCTAGTTTCATCCAGTAAAATAAATCCAAAACTGTCTGTTCCCCTCTAGCTCTAATAATTCATATGCAATGGTAAGACAAATTGTACTACAAACAAGATTCGTAAACATTCATCAATGACTGTATCACTGTCATTTCAAGGTAACCAAATCTCATTTTACTCAAAGTCAAAAACATTTAACAAAGATATAAATCAGAATGCTCACTAAAAGATTAGCAAAGGTGATGTAGACACTTACCTACATAATGCATATTAAGAGCCAAATACTTATACTGGAAAAGAGGGTTGTTACTGAGGCTACTTCTTTGGATCTGCTGGAAGAAAGAGCTGACATCCCATCTGTACAGGACATCCAATAGCATGATGCTTGGCACCCTCAGGGCCACATTTAACACTGCCTCCAGTTTTTCCTTTGCAGCCATGTTTTTTCTTGGAGGAGACCTAAAATTCAGGAGACATTAACATATAAAAAAGAAGTCACCTCAAACAGCTTTTAGACACCCTCTTATGAATCTAATGGATTGTCACATACTATTCAAAAACTATGTAACAATGTATAAAACTCCTCAGCCACAACTACTACTTCTAGGTATTCACGAAGCAATCTTTGTACTGGGTTTCACACTGACCCTTTCAGGTCTTCCCAGTCTGCATTAAGTGTTACGGCCTCAAAATTTATTTTTAAAAAACTTAACTCCAATTCTAGGCCCTAGCAACAAAACACCCTTTTAATACTACAGCTTTTGTCCAATTAACTTGGAAGGAAAAATTCACTCCTATAAATCTGAGATTTCGTTAGCTCTTTAAAAAGAGCAAAATTTAAGGGGTTATTAAAAAAAAGCCTAAGCTATAAAAATTTGCTAACTACACATTTAATTTGCAGCATCTCAAAGTCCTATCCTTTTCTATATTACTTCCAATCAAAACTGAAGTACTGAATTTACATGATGTAGATACAGAGAACTCACGTTACAGGTAAAGAAAACATTGTTCACAATACTATTTCCTTGAATGATTAAAGTTAAACTCTTCATTTGATATTCCCATAGTCTGCCTTCCAAGTGGGAAACAATTACTCATCAAATTCTTCCTGTGATATACAGATATGCTGGCACGTGGAGTCTGCAGCCCCTGTCTGAGCTCAGCTGTTGATGAGTAGAATTAACCAAAAAAAAAAAAAAAAAAAAAAAAAGGAAGGAAGGAAATGAAAGATCTCCAGGACAATCTATTATTTAAAAGGACAATTCTGTGCAACACTGCTTTGTATGATAGAGCTGCAAATTAATCCAAGGAATTATGAGAATCAGGCAAACAAAAGTGGGTTAAAGACAATTTTAAAAGTAATGATAATTCTGGATTGTTGGCTCTGACAATATCCTTTTAAGAATTTTGCTGAGAAAGCTAAACACATTTCCAGCTTTGGCAGTAATTTCAGACATTACAGGACAAATGAAAACATTTATTTCTGAAGAAAATTACAGTGACAGATTGCTATGCTATGGTTAAATATTTGTCAGTATTTCTATTTTACCCTCTAATTTTCATAGCTTTTTAACTCAGATAGTTATAAAAAAAAAAAAGAGGGGGGAGATCAACTTGGCAAACCATTAATAGAAGTTTGTCAATCACTGAAAAACTGATGCATTATATCAATCATTGAGTGATCATAAATCATTACCATTACTTAAAAGTTATATATATATCCTAAGAATGCACAAGTAACATTTTTATAAATACATATAATTCTGATTACTTTAAATGAACAAAACCACTTTAATAATTTTCCTACGTAAGAAATAAATATTGTCAGAGAATTAAAACCTAACAGTTGTGTCCTAAGGGGGAAAAAGTACTGAAAAAATAAAAAGTCTACTCAACATTTATCGCAAATTACACCACTTAGGAACCTCGATTTCTCAAAGCTTGTTATTATGAAGAAAAAAAAAATCCTGAGACCAAAATACCACATTAACATCCTTCCAACAACAGGGCTAAGGTGATTTTTTATTTCCTTTTCTGTTTGCCAAATGTTGTAAAATACCCATTATTGGGAATTAAAAACAGAAATTCCTGTAAAAAGTGTAATATGCCTAAGCTATCTTGATGACTTAACAGAATATATAGAACATAACTACTTAGGTGGCCAAAAAGATAAACAAACTCAGTTGGAAGTTTATTTCAAAGTACACGAATAATAGATTTTTCTCATAAACCACCAGTCCCGTGTGAAAATCATCATGGACTGAGATAATAGTATCACTGACAGGCTTTGTACTATATATACTTTTTCCATAGTCTAGAATCCAATATAAATCACTACTGCTTTTGTAGGGACTGTAACTAAGTTAATACTTGTGGTCCATATTTATTTCATCTGACTTAGAGCCTTCCTCCTTTTTTAATGTTTTGCTGCTTTTACGTTTACCCACTTTCACCTTTTATTGCAGCTCTCAAGGGGGTAAAGAAAAAAATTTAAACTAAATAACCACTCCTGCATCAGAAATCAAGATACGAACAACTAGCGAGAAAAAAATCTCCCTAATTCTTATAGAGGTTCATCTCTATTACAGAAGAGGGCCATTACCAGAATGGTACAAATTCCCTTTCAATTACCACTATTCCTGCCTCACGTATAGAAGAATAAAACAGAAACCTTGAGTTCCTAAAGCTCTCAATACATAAGAATATCTGAGACTGATCCCCAAATTCTACTGCATAGCAAATCCAAGACTCAAATGTCTGAATTGAGGAGGACCTCATATAGAATGAAATATGCCCACTTAATAACAATTCTACTGCTTATAAACATTTATTTCTGTATGTGAGTTATATTTTAGCAAGTCATTGGCAAGCTGGGCCTATATGTGGACATGGAGGAAACAAATTCAATACATGGAAAACCAGATCTAAAATTCTACCCACAAAAGCTGTGAAAAGACAACCCTCCCCCAACTTTGTGATTTCTGAAGTATAAGTGCCACATGATAGGGTGATCACCATCACAAATACCATACACTACATTCCAGCACCACACACTAAATTAACATCTAAACAAAACGTGGAAACATTTATCTTGTTTAAAATCACTGAAATCACTCACATTGCCAAGCCACTCTATTAGAAGCATGAAGTAAAAATGGAGCTTTCTCCCCTGGAATGAAAAGATTATTGTATTTCTATGATGTCTGGTTGAAGTCTAATTTACTTTTTTCTTAGATTTATTATCAGAGCTAATAAGTATATTCCAAGTCAGAGGAAGCTTAAAATAATAATACCAAATTATCATCAAAAATAAACAAAGGAGCTAAACACAAAGATGACACTCCTAAGGCCAAATATGTAAGTTATTTCCTGCCATGTTCAATTACACAAATTTTCCCCTCCATAAAAGATTTTTATACTTCCTCCTTGAAATGTTAACAGAACTGGGAAATTAATATGCCAACACAATGTCTCTGCATGTAATGTGAACTAATTATGACTCGAGCTTAAAGATGTTTTACAGTGAAACAGCTTTAAAAAAAAATCCTTTCCAAACAGGGCAAAAAAAAAAAAAAAAAAAGAAAGAAAGGAAGAAAGAAAAAAAACTCAAAGCTAACCAAAACAGGACCACAGTGATTTCATTAAATGACTTTCCCAGGCTTGGAAGCAGGAATCACTACTTAGAGGGTAACGTCCTATACAAGTATAACATTGCACAGCTCACCATTCTTATTTGTGGGTTAGGAAACACAGGGAGTCTCATTCTACACCTTCCTGAAAACACTGCACTTTGATTTTTGTTTTATGAAGAAATCACACAAATCATCCGGAACAATACGGAAAATGCATGTTTTTAAAGTAATAGCTTGTATGTTGAAGAATTAAGAAAAAGAAATGGAAAATGAGATCTTACCAAAAAAAGAATACTCACATCTCCTAAACTCCCTTTTTAAAAAGGCAAATCAAAAGTAAGAAATAAATAGGAAAGCCATATGACCCAATTTAAAATTCAGTACGATAGATAATTTAAGGCTGAAAGTTTCTACACCTTTCCTCCTCTTAGAAAGAAAAAAAAAAATCATCATTAATCTCCTTTCTTTGTCCAATCCAACGGGAAAAAAAATTCTACCATCCGCTAAAACCAATCTCAAGAAAAATCTTCTGGCTGTCCATACTTTAGGATGATAGGCCCTGAAAATGTTAGAGGACAAAGCTAGAGCCTAAAATCATAAGTAAACTCAGCAACAAACTGAGATACCCCGGAGAACACACCTCTTACATAAGCATTGGCACATGTTTTAAATATAGCTGGTCCTCCCCACTCCCACACTATTGCTAGCTAACTTTGTATGTACCTGATTTCCACACAAACTACTAGCAATTCTGTGGCTTCTCCTCATCTCCAAAGTGGCAAAGATATGGAATCCGGTCTGAATAACAGAGCAGTCTTTCAACTCTTAAGGGGCCAGACAGAGGGAATAAAAACTGCTCTCTGCCATTGGGTGCTCAGCCTGGGTCACGACTGCAGCACCGACAGCTCATCCTTTGGGCAGGATTCAAGATTCAGTAGAACGGCACAGTCCGCATTTAAAAAAAATAAAAAGACACACAATTCTCTCCTTTCCTTTCAAACTAGTTTCCTGTTTACTGCAGACAGCGATGCAAAGCCATCCACTAATCTTTGAAGCCTTCTCACTGCAAAGCCCCCTTCCTCTCTCCCCGCACCTCCTCCCCCGCCCTCCACGCCTGCTGATCTCAGCCGCGTTTGAACTATAGTAACCCCAACCCAGCTCGCTGCAAAGCAGGCAGCGCAACAGCAGGGCCGCTGCCGCCGCGGGGCTAGGGGATTACGTTCGCAAAAACTCTGCCAGTAAAGAGGCCCATGCCAGGGAGCTCCCCTCTTGTCTGGCCAAGGGTGCTGGCTCCGCCACGCCACGCACCAAAAAGCTTCCAAAGAAAAGACGCGGGCGGAGTTCATCATCCACGAGCAGAAAGGGGACTCATTCCTAAAGGGAGGGCAAGGGTCTTGGGTGGGAAAAGAAAAACAGGAGTGGGGTGAAGGGATGGCAGCCGAGAGAGGAAGCGATGGGGACAAGAAGGAAAGGATCGGGAGAGCTCTCACAGGAAAGGACTGACAGACGGGATGCAGGGCCCCCATTCGAAGAACGGCTTGGCAGGCCTTTCCGCACCCCCAAAAAACCTCAAACCGCATTAAAGGAGGAAGGAGGAGGCTGAGTTTGGGGCTGCGTAGCCCAAAGGATAAGTCAAAAGGAAAGAGGGAGGTAAGCTTGGAAGCAAAGTGGACAAAGACGCAAAAGACGGAAAGTTGGAAGTGGGAACTAAAGAAAAGGGGCTGAAAAGGAGTACCTAAGAAGGGGCAGCTCAGGAAGCAGCTTAGAAAAGACTTCTAAAGAGGGTCCTGAGGATGCGATGGGGTGGGCAGAGCTCAGAGAAAGGGCATCTTAGGAATGCCAAGGGAGGTAAGGGATGTCTCCGGGAAGGTGGGCAATTAAGGAGGCGGAGCTCAAGGCCCGGGAGCTGGGGGAGGGGGCTCTCCGCGGGGAAGGGGCCTGGGAGGGAGCGCAGAGAGTGAGAGAGGGCCGGTTGGGGGCCAGGAGGTCTGCAAGAGGGGCAGCTGGTTAGGACGGAGGGGAACGGGTGAAGAGGGGATGGGGACGCCGCGGAGACTGAGGAGAAGGTGGGAGGTGAACCGGGAAGGGGCGGGGAGGGGGAGGAAGAAGCGGGCAAAAGGGTGGGGGAGGGGAGAAAGGAGATGTGAGAAGAGAAGGGGGCGGGGGAGCCGGGATGAGAAGAGGCCAGCCAGGGCGGACGGCTCGGTCACCTCGAGCAGTGGCCTCTCACCCCGCAGGGCGGCGCCGCCGGCGGGCAGGCGGGCTCCGCAACTCCCCGGCTCTCTCGCCCGCCCTCCCGTTCTTCTCGGGCGGCGGCGGCGGGGGCCGGGACGGCGCGGCTCACAGCGGCGGTTCCTCCGCGCCGGGCCTTGGATGCAGCGTCTTGGGAGGCGGCGGCAGCGGCGGCGGCGGCAGCGGCCCGACCCGTGCGGTCACCATCGTCCGCGGCGGCAGGCGCTCGCGGGCCGAGCCCCTCAGCAGCCGACGGCGGCCATGGCCTACTGCGCTCGCTCCTCTCGCCCCCGGCGCTCTGCGGCGGCCGCGGTCCGCTCTCGCTCTCTGCGCCTGCGCGCGCCGCGCCCTCCCCTTCCCTCCCCCGCGCGCGCGCGCGCCCGCGCGCGCGCCGGCGTTCACTCACAATCGCACTGGCCGGTGGTTCCCGCGCCGCCCCCGGTACGTTGGCGGGAGACAGCTCTCCCCGGGCCCACGCAGCCGGGCCCAAGCGGCTATGGAGACGCGTACCACCCCGACCTCTACACGCACACTGTGACTCGCGCCATTCTGACACACGTGTGCTCTCACACTCCTCAAATACCACGAGCCGCGGGAGCTCACACCCACACTCACCTGCTGCGACCACGTGGGAGAATTGGAGGGTCTGATCCTCACCCGGTGCAACCGCAGTAGCAATGATGCCAGAATTTTTTTTTTACCTCTCTCACCGACTGGACTAGACTGTCCACTCCATGGCGTCAGGGACCAAGTCTGTGATGGCTCAGCAGTGTCTAGCACAGAATAGGCGCTCCATAAGCCTCTGTTGAATAAGTGACTGGATGCATGAATAAGTGAACTGAAAATGTTCACTATCTTCAATTTTAAATTTCCGCCCCTTGGTTTAAAGAATTTGTTCAAAGAGTTTTATTGTAATGCGAAATTGAATAGTATTTGTGTGTTGGTTTTGGTCGAAGCTTCAAAATAGAGGTAAGTGAACACACCCCCTTCCCAAGGTCTAGGAAACTCATTTGTTCTGCCCCACCGACCAGCGTTCCTACCTTAATTTAAATAGCAACGTACCTTTTAGGGCTGCAACTGTTCCCCACTTACCCACAATACAAAGTCAAGCATGTCTCGGTGCACAGGACAAATCAAGGACGCTGCTAGTCTTCTTTGCTTTGGCAAGACACCTTATTCCCCAGTTTTTCTAGGGCCTCAGCGACTCTCCACAAATCCCTCACCCCCTATCTGACACCCCTTCTCCCAGAAACAAAAAACCTACACTATTCCTTGTTGTGTGTTTGGTTAGTAACTGGAGAGCCTGTGGCTACTAGGAACCAGTCTGGCCTTTAATGTAGGTAGTGCCTGTATACACAGACACCCAGCAGTTGGTCAAATGTTGCAACTATCCTGGATCATCCTGAAATTATGAAACCTCAACTTATGCCTGTTACAAGAGAAATTAATGTACTTATGTGTATATCTCTGTGTTGGGGGCCCTCCTTGAAAATTCAAGTCTTTGGTCTCTGTGCTTTAAATGATAAACCTCTAATTTCTCACAACCTTTATATCTTGTTAAAATTGTAAAAGCCAGCTTTCCTGAAGGCATCTGTCAATCAAATTCAGAGTAACTTCTCTTCCACTAGTTTGATAGTGCTATAGAAATGAAGTTTTAAAGATTTCTAGTTTTAAAAATTTCTGGAAAGTATGTTCATAACTCTATAGACACCTTTCATCCTGGTGCCTTAGACTACTTTAGAATAATCAAGCATGCTACGTCCTAGAGAGGCTGTTTTATGAGTCTCTTTATACAGCCTGTTAAGTAAGAAATTATAGAGGCCACATGACTAATGACTAGAATAGAAAACTGCCCAAAATAGCAAAGCCTTATACCTTGGTTTTCACCACCGCATTTTAACAACTTTACTACTGACTTCAGGCAAGAAAACATAAAGCCAGAAACAGATTACAAAGAAGTCAAAATCTATATAACCTTAAATTCTAATTGGATTTATTTATTTGTTTAGGGTAAATTGCAGGATATTGAAAATACTCCTTTAATATTGTTACCAGATTTGTGTGTTTTTTTTAAATGGAGGAAAAGCTTACCTCAGCACTCACATTTCCTTTTTTAAAGGAAAAAATGGCTTCAAAGTTCTATACCCTCACTAATAAGTACTCTGGACTTGTAAAAGCAGGACAAAGTTACATGTCTTTTTCACCTTTGAGTTTTACAGCAGCTGCCTATAAATGCTAAGTTCAAAACAAGTAAATTACTCTGGTAATGAAAGGGTTACTGCTATTATTTGCTGCTAATCCAGTTTTGGGAAAGCTCCACATTGCCAGATGCAGGTAACCGAATCAAACTAAAAAGAAAAAAACAGGGAAAAAGACTGGGAGTGGGACAGTAGAGAAGCCTGCTCAAATAAAAGCAGTCACATAGAAAGTACTTTCTAGAAGCACCCAAAAAAACAGGGTAGGAGCAAAACTTACTGTAAGTACCTGAAACCAAGCTTAAGCAATGCCCAAATGCCACAAAACCTGGCCATAAAAGGAATTAGCTTCATGGCTAGAAGGAAAGAACTGGAATGTTTATGACTGTGGAATGGCAGACCATTCAGGATTCCAAAGGTTATCTTCTTGTTCACTAAATGTATATGCAACACTGAGGAGGAAGTTAGCCTAAAGTTTGGAAGAGTGCATGTTTGTTACAGCTCTAGCCATCCCAAAAGACTAGTCCCTGAATGCCTGACAAAAGCTACTATTGCTAATAATCCCATAGAAACTGCCCTCTGTTGCAAATCTGCAGATAATTGATGGACAGTTCACTATGCCTCCTAGATCCAGAGATAAAATCTCGTATAACAGGCTTCACGTAATGTGGTCCAAATCCAAAAAACTCAGATAACCAACCTTATATATGGGGGAAAGGTGAATTTTCATGTATGCATTTATTCACTTACTTTATTCCTATGGGCACTTTGAAGTTTTCTCCATCTAATTCCAAAATAGTTAACTTTCTTGAATAGAAGAGACTAAATGATACATAAAATCTCATTCAACCTGACTACGCTGAAGGTTTGATTTTGAAAGCCAATTCTAAGAGGAAAACTATAGTTTTCTTAGGCAACATGGTTCAGCAAAGTGGAAGTAAACTCTTTTTGAGATATAATTGAGATCTAATTCACATATGATACAATACACTTTTAAAGTGTGCAATTCAATGGTTTTTAGTAGATTCACAGAGTTGTGCGACCATCATAATCAATTTTAGAACAGTTTCACCACCTCCCTTCCAAAAACAACAAAAACCAAAAAATGCTCTATCCCTTAGTAATCACTCTCTGTCCCCGCCTTAAGCAGCCACTAATCCTTCTCTCTTACAGATTTACCTATTCTAGACATTTCATAAAGGTTATGTCATACAAGATGTGGTCTCTTGTGTTTGCCTTATTTCCCTTAGCAACATGTTTTCAAAGTCCATCCATGTTGTAGCATGTATAGTTATTTCATTTCCTTTTATTGCCAAATAACATTCCACTGTATAGCTATATCACATTTTGTCTATCCATTCACCAGTTGATAGACATATGGGTGGTTTCCACTTTTTTGGCTCTTATGAATAGTACTGCTATAAACATTTGCATACACGCCTTTGTACGGACATATGTTTTCATTTGTCTTCGGTTATAGTAGGAGCAGAATTGAATCACCTGGTCACATCACATCGTAACTCTGTGTCTAACTTTCTGAGCAACTGCCACTGTTTTCTAAAGTGGCTGCTCGATTTCACATTCCCACCAGCAGTGTATACGAACAGATTTACTGTTAGATTCAGATACCTCCTACTTGTTAAATATGGGACCCTGTGCCAAGTGTTCCTAATTTACAAACACCTCCATTTGTCATGTGTAAAACAAGGATTAATGACAGTATCTATTTCACAGGATTGTAATAAAAAAATAAATAAAACAGTGTATGCTAATATTCCTGGTACAAAGTAAGCCCTCAGTATATGTTATTAGTAGTTCCCTCTGTCTTTGGTATCTGGTTGGCAACATTTATTCTGTAATAAAGTCAGACAGAGATAAAATTATAAATACCTATTAACAATAAGAAATGCATACACATGGTTGAGGCTGAATAAATATTTTTTCATGGATAATTGGAAAAGCAATAGGACTTAACACTGTTTTAATAACAAGATAAATTTATCTTTTTCTATCTCCTGTAGACCTAATGCCTGAGGCTACAAGAGGGAAAAAATATAGAAACAAGTCCTATTTTGTTTGGTTTGGATTTTTCAGGTTTTCCCCCAAAACATTTTTTTATTTCCCCAACTTCTTTTATCTTGAAGAGTTTCAACTGTACAGAAGAATTGTTAAAAAATTGCAATCATCACTCATACACTCATCTAGATTCAGCGATTGTTAATGGTTTGAGTATTTGCTTCATATGTATGGGTTGTTTGTTAAGCTATTTGAGAGTAAATTGCAGACATCAACACATTGCACCCCTTAATACTGCAGGCTGACTCTTCTAAAAATAACAGCTTTCATATTACCAAATGACCTTATCACACCTAAGAAAATAAATGATAATTCCCTAATCTTTACCTATCCAGCTGATGTTCAAATTTTCACATTTCTCCCTGAAATATCTTTTACAGGTAATGTTTTTTACTAACCAAATCCAATCAAGTTTCACTCATTGCCTTAGTTTTATGTCTTATAAACCAGCTTTGCTTTTAATTTATCTGAGTACTTGTGACTGTTTTGAATCTCTAACATCAGCAGGAGGGAAAAATGTATTGTTGCTATTGTTTTCAGATTTAAGCTCTGCTGGTGTACCTCTATCTTACCCAACCACTTTCTCTGTATTGATTCTGATTAAGACAGAGATGGGTATAATGCAAAATTGTGTGTTGCTTTTCAAGCATGATGATATTTAGCTAAATAGAATGGATATTGATTGTCATAGACATTTGTTAGTTGCCTCCCCAGTATCTATTATTCTCCTTTTTTCTCTTTTTAATATCATCTTGAACATTCTAGCCATTCAGTCTACTGTGGATTAATCAGTTTATCCTATCTCCCATAGTGATTAGTCTAGGGAAGGACCCACGACCCAAGTCAATCAGGGCAAGACTCAACACCAAAACATTTGCCTGAACTATTGAAAGAACAAAGTTTCTCTTTCCTGCTAGATCTAAAAAAGGACTACCATAATTTCAAGGACTACAGGCAGTCATCTCAGATCCAAAAGTGTCTCAAAGCAGGTAAAAGAACCTGAGACACAAAAAGAAACAGGACCTGGTCACAGTGTGTGAATCCTGTTCTAAGCCTCATGTGAAGCCAGCATGTCCACCTCCTATTCTTTAACTATATCAGCCAATAAATTACTTTTGCTTAGCTACTTTGCAATGTGTTTTCTGTTTTTTGCAGTTAAAAGTCCTAAGGCATTCAATCCTTTTAATTTGTTACTGTAATGTGCTCTTATAAACAGAAGGAAGTAACTTAAAAAATAATGATGATAAGTAGAAACACAATTGTGCAACTTAACAAATTATTATGAAGCAAAGCTATTTAACCACTCTCCAGAAATAGAAGCTTGCTAATACCCCAGAAAATCCCCAGATACTCTTTCCCATCACAACTTATCTCACCACAAAGGTAACTATTTTTCTGACTTTAATATAGCTACTTCCTTTTCTTTGTTTAACCTCTAAATACTGTAATTTAGTTTTGCCTGTACTTGAATTTTATATACATGGATTCCTACAGTATGTATTCTTCATTCTTCGGTGACCAGATTTTTCTGCTTAACATTGTGTTGAGATTCAATTATATTCTTGTGTGAAACTGCAGTTCAGCCATTTTCATTGCAGTATAGAATGCTATCACATGCATAGAACATTATTTATTCATTCTGCTATATATGAACATTTGAGTTCATGAACACCCAAATTCCCATTTGGGGCTGCCACAAATTATACTATCAACATTTTTACAGTTGTCTCCAGGTGCACATGGGCACACATTTCTTTAGAAAAGGATAGCTGGGCCATAGTCTGCAGGTATTCAACTTTCTTAGAGGTGTTTGCACCAATTTACACTCCCAACAGCAATTCCTCAGAGTTCCTATTGCTCTGCATTCTAGGTTACAACTGATGTTGTCAGTCTTTTAAATTTTAACCACTCTAGTGGGTTTGTAACTTGCATTTCCCCAATTACTTATGAGGTTGAGTACCTTTTCACATATTTACGGCCTTTTGGGACTTCCTCTTTTGTGAATTGTTCAAGTCTCTTACCCAATTTTCTCCTGGGTTGTTTGTCTTTTGCTTTTGGTTTTATAATCCTTTATATTCTGAATGCAAGCCCCTTGTCAATTATATACACCGCAAAAAATTTTCTCTTGTTCCATAGCTTCCTTTTCATTCTCTAAATGGTAATTTTTAATGAACATAAATTCTTAATTTAATTTATGTTAACACCCCCCCCCCCCCAACTCCACAGTGCCATCTCTGTTATAAGTCAGATGTGTGTATCTGAGTAGGTCTGTTTCTAAATTTACTATTCCATCCCACTGGTTTGTTTGTCTACCTTGATGTGGATACCAAACTGTTTCAATTACTCTAGCTAAATAAGAAGTCTTGATAGGTGGTAGAGCACGTCCTCTCCCCTGAATTTATTTCTTTTGTTTTGTTTTCTTCAAGAGAATCTTGGCTCTGCATTTCTTTATCAATTTTGGAATCAAATTTGGAATTTGGGCTTGTCAAGTTTCCTAAGATCTAGTTGAGAATTTTAGTTTTTGGCATGGAGGTCTTACATTACCTTTTATTACATTAATTCCTAGATATTTTATGTTTTTGATACTACTACTAATGGTAATTTACATTTTCTATTAGTACTTGAATATGTAACAGTAAATCTCAAGAGTCCCTGTCCCCAGGAATTTTCAATCTCTTGGGTTTGGGGACAGACCCATAAATGGTTTTAATATAAAGCTAAATGAATTGGTTATGATAAGGTGGGCAAAGGTTACCATGGAAATACAAACGGGATGGATCAGCCCATTCTAGGGGGTCACAAGGTGGAAGGAAGGTAAAGGCATGTTGAAAAATAGATAAGGAGTCACCTGGTGAGTAAAGACTGAGGCAAAAAGGGGAAGAGCACACATTTTACATACACATTTCAGGATGTTAACATGGGACATGTCCTGCTCAGGGACTTACCAAAACAATAGAATCAGATGTCAGCATGAGTGTGAAGCAAATTCTCCCCTGCGCATAATTTACAAAAGGAATTTACAAAAACAAAAACAAAAACAAAAAACAAACAAACAAACATACAAAGAAAAAAAAATGAGTTCCAAGGCTCCTGGACCCATTTAGCCAGAGAAGTTTATCGAATGGTATATGGTATAGAAGCATGAGCAGAGAGAGGATTTGAGAAGTTTCTCTGGAGAGAGCTGTTGCTGTCAGTACTAAGGAAAGGAAGCATCATGGGGAATACTACCTCCTTCTGCTCTGCTCTGATGGTGGAGAGATCTTCCGTGAGACCAATCACAGAAGTTGAAATATGTTCCCTGCAAAGGACTGAGAGAGTGAAAGCAACCTGTGGCTGTTTTGGGATAGATGAGCATTACTAGAGTTTATCAAAGGAAGCAAGAGGTGTGTGGGTGTTTCTCATAGAGCAGATGTGCACCACATGAGTAACAGAGCTGGCCCCAGCTGTCTGGGGTCCTGTACAGTAGGACTAAATAAAAGAACAGAGGAAACTGACAGTAAGAAGTTGGAGATAAAAACCTAATTCCCAATTCACCTAGAATAGGGATGCATCCACATAGGTCACTGATACTCGAATTAAGAATCTTCTGGGGCGCCTGGGTGGCTCAGTCGGTTGAGTGTCTGGCTGCGGCTCAGGTCATGATCTCACGGTTCGTGGGTTCAAGCCCCGCATCGGGCTCTGTGCTGACAGCTCAAAGACTGGAGCCTGCTTCGGATTCTGTATCTCCCTCTCTCTCTCTGACCTTCCCCTGCTCACGCTGTCTCTCTCCGTCTCTCAAAAATAAATAAAAAAATTAATAAAAAAATTAAAAAAAAAAAAAAAAAGAATCTTCTAGGGTTACCTGGGTGGCTCAGTCAGTGAAGCTTCTGAATTGATTTCAGCCCAGGTCATGATCTCGCAGTTGATGGGATTGAGCCCCACATAGGGCTGTGTGCTAAGGATGCACGGCCTGCTTGGGACTCTCTCTCTCTCAAAATAAATAAATAAACATTAAAAATAATGAATCTTGGAGAGCCTGGATGGCTCAGTCGGTTAAGCGTCTGACTTCACCTCAGGTCATGAACTTGCAGTTTACGAGTTCGAGCCCCATGTCAGGCTCTGGGCTGACAACTCAGAGTCTAGAGCCTACTTCAGATTCTGTCTCCCTCTCTCTCTGTTCCTTCCCCGCTTGCGCACTCTCTCTCTCTCTCTCTCTCTCTCAAAAATAAAGATTAAAAATTTTTTTTAAATAAAAAAATTAAAAAACATGAATCTTCAAACAACCCATGGAGATCCACCAGCTTGCCTTAGTCTAGCAGTTATAAAAAGCCAGCTAGCTTCTCCTAGTTGATAGACCAGTAGCAGTCTGGTGCTGATTGTTTAAATTCTACAAAGTAATCAGCAACCAGCATGGAAGCAGCCTAAGTCCTCTTGCAACCAGGTCCCCCTTCTAAGTCACTGAGTGAACTGACATCCTGGAGCTATTAGCAAACCACGTTCTCTTGTATTATCCATGTATCCTCTTCAATCAACTTCTATTTAAAACAAACAAACAGTTGTGCACTAGGCAGAAGAGAGAAAGATTCAAGTTTAGCCATCTACCTGACTCAGAGAAGTTGAAGGCCCCCAACAAGCGTGAACTTCCTCATCCCTGACCTGTCCAGCTTTGGGCAGGTTCCACCCAGGTGGGGTCTGTTGCAGCTGCTGGTATACTGGAAGGAAGGCAGTGGGGACAGAGCAGAAGCCCACCACTTCATATATGGAGAGAACCTTTACTGTTTGAAGGAGATTTAAGCATTCAATTAATCTCCTGACTGGACACATTCTAATTACCAAGTCAAGACTGTGATTTGTAACTTAAAGTGAGTAGTACTGCCCATCCATTAAGAAATCTTGGGATCTGCCCAAGTTTGCATTGGAGGGCAGGGAAATAAATAAAATAAAATCAGTTTTCTGAATAAAAATGTTGAGGGCTAGTGAGTAACAAAATCAGATACCCCCAGAGTGTAAAGCACATGCAAGAAATGAAAAGCAATACAATTATGATTTGATCTCAGATTTACAGAGGGAATGTAGGGAGAGATGAAGTAAACTGGGCTCTATGGGGCTGAGGAAAGACTTTCCATGCCATGCTAAGGAGTCTGGACTTTAACAGGATATAAAGCAATACTGAGTAGTTAGCACAGGATAGTAATAGTTATTGGGCATTTACTATATTCTAGGCTCTATACTGGGTGGTTTAAATGAATTATCACATTGTGTTCTGCTTCCTGTCAGTCTAGGCATACCAGAAGAGGTAATGAGTTTGTTCACAAAATCACATCTCTGAGTCTAGAACTCAAACTTCAGTTAAATTTAAGCTTTGCTCTTTTTAAAAATTTTTTTAACATTTATTCAATTTTGAGAGACAGAGCGAGACAGAGCATGAATGGGGGAGGGGCAGAGAGAGGGAGACAGAATCTGAAGCAGGCTCCAGGCTCCAAGGTGTCAGCACAGAGCCCGACTTGGGGCTCGAACTCATGACCCATGAGATCATGACCTGAGCTGAAGCTGGATGCTTACTGACTGTGCCCCTCTAAGCTTTACTCTTGACTAGCTGTGTGACAATGGGCAAATCATTTGACTTCCCTATACCTCTGTTCCTTCATTTTTAGGATGGGGATAATTATCCTATTCATTTTATAGAGTTTTTGTGTCCCCATTTTTCGTGACTTCAACAACACAGTAATCCATGTGGGATTTTTTTCTTTTTCTTTTTTTTAAATTGTGGTGAAATTCACATAACATCAAATTAGCCACATACGTTATTTTTTTAAGTTTATTTATTAATTTCGAGAGAGACAGAGACAGCATAGGTAGGGGAGGGTAAGAGAAAGGGAGAGAGAGAGAATTCCAAGCAGGCTCTGAACTGTGAGCACAGAGCCTGACACGGGGCTCGAAACACAAAACATGAGTTCATGACCTGACCAAAACCAAGAGTCAGACGCTTAACCAACTAAGCCACCTAGGCGCCCCCAAATTAACCATTTTAAAGTGAACGATTGAGCGGCATTTAGTATAGTCACAACATTGTGCAAACACCACTTTTTCCTAGTTCTAAACCATTTTCTTTGCCCCCAAACAGAACCCTCCGCCGGTCAAGCAGTTGTTTCTCCTAATCCCCTTCCTAATCTCCTCATTTAACACTCTCACTTAAATGACCTTTTCCTCCCTCCCATTTGTTATCATAGTTACTTCTCAAACTGTCATTGACATCAACTTCCAAAACCTCAATTTCGAGCATCTTTCTCTGTGATCACTCCTACAAATATTCTGATTCTTTTTTAAATATACTCACATGTTCTTCTTAGCATCAAGCTTCCAATCCCCTTCCAATCCACTGACCCTACCAACTCTTCACATACCCTTCTTCTGTCCTACCTCTTTCTTTACCCACCATAGATTCTATAGTCTACCATTTAAATGTCTCATTTATAAATGTTCTTAACTTTCCTCCCCACCATCTGCTTGGCACCTGCACCTGAGCAGCTGAGATTGCTGGATAAACCACACAAGCAACCATGAATCTCAGAGCTTAGCCTTCAGCGCTGCTCCACAGAACCACTGCATTGTCCTGGTGAGACTGTGTTCGACTCCCCAGACTGGCTCACTCTGCTTTCTTCTCAAACCTCCAATACCACCCACTCTCTCTCCTCCATCCACTTTCAGCTGAGTGAGTAGCTGAGAAGATGGATGCAATCAATCAAATTCCTCAACTTTCTGCCATGATCTACCAGCTTTTGTGCTGATATTCTGGGCCTTCACTCCCTTCAGGTGGGAGAAGTATCCCTGCTTCTGTCAAAGGTCATGTCCTCCACTAGCAATCAGGATCACAGCCTCTCTTGCTGTTCAGGGACTTAGAACCTGCAATAATTTCCCTTTCCCCCAGTACCATCAACTTCTCTTTCTTCTCTCATGGATAACTACCACTAGCATACAAACATGCTTAGGATGGCAATCTTTAAAAAAAATCACTCCCTTAACTTCATGCCTTGCAACCATCACCCCCCATTCACTGCAAAGATTTTCTGAGAAGTTGTCTAAGCACTATCTCAATTTCCTCACTCTCCCTTTGCCCCTCAACCCACTCCACTTAGAAGTCCATCCCAAATACCCCACTGAAACCATTCTCAGTAAGGTCATCAAAGACTTCCTCATTGTCAGGTACAACAGGCCCTTGCCAGTCCTCATCTTATTCTACTACTACTACCAGTAGCATTCCAAAGAGTCTGTCATTTCCTTCTTTCTAAAAACATTTCCATTTCTTGATTTCTCCATTGGATTCCTAGGGCCACTATAACAAAGTGCCACATTGGGAAGCTAAAAATGACAGAAAATTTTTCTTTCACAGTTCTGAAGGCTAGGAGTCCAAAATCAAGGTATCAGCAGGGCCATGTTCCCTCTGCAGGCTCTAGGGAAGAACCACTCCTTGCCTCTTCCAGCTTCTGGCAGCTCCCAGAAATCCCTGGCATTCCCTGTCTTATAGATGATGCATCACTCCAATCTCTGCCTCCATCATCACATGGTCTTCTTATAAGATTATCAGTTATTCGATTCAGTGCTCATCATTATCCAGTATGACCTTATCTGAACTTACCAACTGCATGTGCAGAAACCATATCTCCAAATATGGTCACATTCTGAGATTCCAGATGGACATGAATTCTGGGAGAACACTATTCAACTCAGTATAACTTCTGTGACTGTACACTGCTGGTTTCCTCCTTCTCCTGACCTCTCCTCCTCACTCTCCTTCTGGGGCTACTTTGCTTCCCCTAACTCAGCTCTAAATGTTGCAGTGACCCATGGCTTGGCCCAGGGCCCCTTGCCTCTCTTCCTTTTCTTTTTTTTTTTAATGTGTATTTATTTTTTCTGAGAGACAGAGAGAGACAGAGCACAAGTGGGGGAGTACCTGAACCTGGGTACCCCCACTTGCCTTCTTTAAATACACTCTCTTGGGGCATCTGGGTGACTCAGTTGGTTAAATGTCTGATTTCCACTAAGGTCATGATCTCATGGTCCATGGGTCCGAGCTCTGCATCAGGCTCTGTGCTGATAGCTCAGAGCCTGGAGCCTGCTTTAGATTCTATGTCTCCGTCTCTCTCTCTGCCCCTATCCTGCTCATGCTCTTCTCTCTCTCAAAAAAAATAAACATTAAAAAAATTAAATATACTCTCTCCTGAGGGGGTATCATCTAATCCCATGGTTTAAAAATTCCATGATGACCCGCAAATTTATGTTCCAGCCCTCACCTGTACCCATATTGATAATACTAGTTAAAACTTATTGGATACTTACTATGTGCCAGACTCTATTATAAGTTCCTTGTGTGTATTAGTTAATTTAATCCTTACAACAAATTTATGGGGTGAGTACTATTTTTATCCCCAATGTGTGGATGAAGAAAGTGAAGCACAAGGAGGTTAAGTAAATTGTTCAAGCCCACATAGAGAGAAGGATCCAGGATTTGAAACTGTGGAAGCTGGGTCCAGAACCTCCTCTCTTGACCACTACATGCTCTGGCTTTCCACTGGGCTCCAGGCTCATTCTTTCAATGTCAAACTTGACATCTGCACTTACCTGTCTAATATGCATCTTAGGCAAGAATTAAATAGAATGCTTGACTCCTATCCTCCATCCCCATTCCCACCTTAATCTTTTTTTCTTGCTTCTACATCTTAGTATTTGGCACCATCAACACCCAGTTGCTCACATTAAAACAAAATCTAGGAATCAAATTTGATTTTGCTCTTTCCACATCCACCCCAGCCTTCATTCCCACCCCCAACAAATCCAAGGAAACATATTAGCTTTACCTCTAGAATAGATCCCCCTCTGCTCCATTTTCACTACCACCCTAGTTCATGCTGAACTATTATCATCTTTCAAGTTACTGCAATCACTTTCTTCCTGGTCTTTCTGCTTTCACTTTTGCAGTCTATGTATAACCAACCCAACAGCCAAATGAGTCTTTTGAAACATAAGTCAGACCATGACATGCTCAAGTTTCAAAGCTTCCAAAATGCCCCCTTCTGTTTAGAATAAAATCCCTACTCCTGTTCTTAGCCTACAGGTCACTGCTTGATCTGGCACTGCCCACCTCTCTGCCCTTACTCCTACCACTCTCTTTCTTGCTCAGACAGTTCCAGTCATGATCTCACCCCTGCTTTTCCAGGAATATTTTGTGCCTGCACCAGGCCCTTTGTACCTGTTCACCTTCATGCCAGCAATGCTGTTGAAAATGCTCCACTCTCACATCTTCCTCCCATCAGATCAAACACTGCTTCCTCAAAAAGTCCTTTCCTAAATCCTTAGCTAATGTGCCCAATCACATACTTACACACCATCCTATGTTTGTGTTTTAATAGCATTCATCACTATTTGGAAATACCTTAATTATGTAGTTGGTTATTTAAACAGAGACTTTCTCCATCTTATTTATATTTATGCCCCAAATGATGTTCAATACATAGTGACTGTTTAAAACATATTTTTAAAAGGAGGAATGAATGAAACTTAGTGAATATACAGACAAGTAAGGCCAATCATGGAAGGTTGATTGGAGGTCAGTTTTCAGGCCTGTTTTCAAAGGTCAGTTTGAAAGGAGAAAAGGTGATTAACTATTAAGGAAGAGAAAGAATATTTTTAGTGAGAAAACAAAATATTCAAAAAGTGATTTAGTCTTGAATAAGTGACAAACAGAGGCTATAACTGTATTACTTCAGGTGATATGGAAAGTTGGTCAATACAGAAGTAAAATTAGCTTCTCAGAGCAAGGAATTATCATCATTTGGTTAAACATATTGAATGTCATCTTAAGGGGTTTAAACTTATGCCTTCAACAAATATTTATTATTTCTACTGGGTACTATTCTAGGTACTATTTAATATAATAATAAACCAGAGAGACATGATCTCTGCCCTCATGGTGTTTATAATTTAGTGGAAGACTGACATCAAATATTAATATCCCATAAACATTTGGAATTGCCAAGCAAACTGCCTAAGTGTGCACGCTGGGTTAGTATTTTGGTAACATTAATCAATGTGGTTTTTGTCCCTAGTACTATCTGTTTCCCTTTGGCCCTTACCCATTCATTCATCTCAGTATTTTGTATGTAATGACTCAGAAAATGTATGAAACAGTGAAATCCAATACATAAGTAACAGAAATCTTGTCCTAGCTCTTGAGTTTCAAAATCTCAGCCTTCAGAAGTACAGAATAGAACTCTGGCATGAATAGTGGTTTAGGAAAATACTTGATGAGTCAGAAAGGCTTCCTGGCCGGCAGACTAGTAATGTTTCCAAATGTTGGAGGAGAGGAGGGTCAGAAGGGAAGTGATTAGACCTTAGGTGCTGTTGGCTCTTTGAAAAAGGGAGCCTCTATCCTATCTCATTACCTAGACCATCCTCCAGTGGGTTATTATGAATAACAAAAGACACTAACAACTGTCAGGAAATTTTCTAGAGTTTTAGGAGTGTTGTGCCAGCAACCAGAAACAAAGACCAAATATATATATTTTTTATTTATCATATCATACATATGGTGTCAGAAGGCCCCAAAACCTTTTCCATAGTTCAGCATAGTGCAGGAGCAACAGAATGGATTGTCCCAGGCCTAAGGAGTATATGGAAGGAGCAAGGCAGAGCAGTGCCTGGAGGGCCCTATGGACAGGAGCCAGAAGAGGCCATTGTAGGCTGTTATTGTGAAACTGAGGGATGTCACAGCAGAGATTAGCTTGAATGGATGGCAGTCAGGGACCTGATTCCTCTCCCCTAATGTCATGGTACTCAATAAGCTCCCTGGAACCTAGATAAAACCACAGGAAAAAAGGAGGATTCCTGGTTGAATCAAATTATTAAGCCAGGTGAGTAATATTACTCACCTGGCTTAATATATATATATATATATATATATATTTGCATACCTTAGTTTGTAGATTGAGATCCATCCCTGTTACTAAATAGAGGTGTACAAAGCTACAGGAGATATGTGAAATCCATTTGGATGTGATTTAAATATCAATAACAGCTGAGACTGGCTCACTAGGAAGAATTAGAAGATAATTTAGAAATAATTTGATTTAGGAGAAAATTTAAGTGGGGCGCATGGGTGGCTCAGTCATTTGAGTGTCTGACTTCAGCTAGGTCATGATCTTGCAGTTTGGGGGTTAGAGTCCCACATTTGGCTCTGTGCTGACAGCTCGGAGCATGGAGCCTGCTTCAGATTCTGTGTCTAGGTTTCTGCCCCTCCCCTGCTCTTTCTCTCTCTCTCTCTCAAAAATAAATAAACATAAAAAAAATGATAACCCTCAATTGTTTGGTATAGTATAATTATCTGCTTCATCTGACCATTTTAATTCCAGGAGATTTAGAATTGAAACTAGACATAATCGAGTAGGGGCACCTGGGTAGTTCAGTCGGTTAAACATCTGACTCTTGATCTCAGCCCAGGGCTTGATCTCAGGATTGTGAGTTCTTAAACTCCCTATGGACTCCATGATGGGCATGGAGCCTACTTAAAAAAATAAAATAAAGATAATAGAGTAAATGATGACAGCTATTTTGTTTATGTATTTGTGGTTAAGTAGAGGAATTATTGGGGGTATTATTCAAACAGAATTGTCTTGTGATTTCAATTTATACTATATAATTGAAGAATTGATTAGATTTGTGATTTTAAGTTCAACTAATAAGAAAATTTTATTAAATTTAAAAACAACTTTGGAATGTTTAAGAGAACCTAATAGTCACCATATTGATGTGTTTAATATATTACAGTTACTTAATGTATTTTTGTTAAGCAGTTGAATGTCTTAAAGACAATTACATTAAATTTATAAATGTAATTTAGATGTCTGAGAAACTAAAACTAAGTTTGTAAATGGGCTCACACATTAATCAAGGCTCCCTTAAAAATGAATGTTGATAATGTATAACCTTGTCAGATTACTAAATTGTACACCTGAAACTAACATAACATTGCGTGTCCATTATATTCAAATTAAAAAAAAAACTTTTTAAAAAAGGGGAATGTTAAAAGACTTGCCTACTTATAAACAGAATGATGTCATTTTATTTTAAATTTAGAAGCTTAAAGATGAATAGATTTTTATAACCTTAAGGGGAGCATTAATTTTTAAAATCAAACTAATCATATATAATCTTTTCTGGGCATAAAACTGTCATCAACGATACCAAAAAACTCATACTGACAGTACCCTCTATAATGCCTTGAAAGGAAAGAATATGGTGTCATGAAAGAGATTAATAGAAAAAAAATCCTACATGAATACAACCTAGGATTTATTTTATTTTTAAATATTTTATTTTTAAGTAATCTGTACACTCAACATGGGGCTTGAATTTACAATCTGGAGATCAAGATTGTAGGCTCCACTGACTGAGCCAATCAGGCACCCCTGTATTAATTTTAACCCAAATGTGAGAATTGATGACAGTAAACTACAAAGCATTCTACTATGAAAATAAAAAAATAAAAAAATAATATTTTAAATAAATAGTCTTTGTCTAGAACAAAAAAAGAGATGAATTGAGAGGACTGAATTTAGTTCAAGGAAGGCCTCTCTGAGAAAGTGTCATGTGAGCAGAGACTTCAGAACATGAGATTACCAAGGGAAGAACAAGGAGAGGAGAGTTCCAGGTGGGGCCCTGGGGAGGGCTTGATGTGCTAGAACAGAACAGATGGAGCTGGATTGAGAGGAGGCTCAGGTCAGATCAGATAGACCCTCAGAGGCCATCTGTTACACAAATATAAATACTACACGAATCCCAAGTGTCGTGAAAAACCACCAAGGATTTTAAGCAGAGGCCAGAGGTGCTGGGTATAGCTGATTATACAGCCTGGGCACTATATAACTCCATGAAACACAGCTGGCATAGTCCCTGTTGTGGCACATTGCCTCCCTGCGGGTAACATAATCAAATTAGGATTTTTAAAAGATCACTCTGTGTGCTGTGTGGAGAATTCTAGGGCCAGAGCGGAAGCAGGGAGATCACTTAAATGGCTACAATCAAGTGCCCCAGCATAGTTCTTGTGATAGAGAAAAGTAAACAGACCATATTTGCAGTTTCCACAGTCGGCATTAGAGGTCCAGGTAGATTCCTGAATTTGAGAGTAGCCTGACTTCAATGGTGCTTGAGAAACATTAATCTTCCAGCCAGTGGTGTGCTGGAGCAGACTTGTAGCAGCCCTGCACTGGCTCATGAAAACTGAGTGTGTGCACCTCTAATTTTTATTCAGTGACATCAAGTTGATAGCTTGAAATCTGCCTTGGTGGGAGTATTTACACCAAGGAAATTGGCAAGTGCTACAAATAGAGCTTCTGTCCCCATTTACTAGCACTTCCAGCTTTTTAAAAATATTTCAACACTAAAGAATCACTATATAATATATGGCAAAAAGTGATAGAACATTCATAAGGCTGCTGCAGTTAAAATAAATGGGATGGTTATAAGAGACACTGGGAGGGAAAACTTGATAGTTTATTAATGGCAGTGATGAGAAGAGAGAGGCAGATTATATTTTCTCCCCTGGAAAAAGAAGTCATTTCCAAACATGTCTCTTTGGAAAAGACTTCAAAGAGAACATTTCACAACTGACTTTCCCATCATGTGTATTTTAAAATGTCCCTACTTCAGCTGTCAAGGATTTCAAGTGCCTCTTTAAAATTCCACCTTATTGTATGTAGCTCAGAATTCTGAATTCTATCACCATTTATTGGTGTAGTTAAATGAATGGAATAATAATTGAATCCCAAACTCGCAGTCACGAGCATAACTGTCTTGCTAAAACAAAAAATCAGTAAAGATCTAGAGAAGAACATTCTTTAAAACTCAAAAATGTCTTCCAATCTGTGAATGGTGCAGAATCAAGGCAGCCTGTGTGGAGACTGATCAGGCCTTAAGTAAATACGTGGAAAGTTCATATAAGGGTTTGTAAAGGGCATCAGGAAAGGAAGTGAAAGAAGATACTAAGAGATTACTAAACAAACACTTTTTTCATGAAAATAAATGTTCTGTAGAATTTATAACTTGTGCCCTAAGAAAAATACTAAACATCCTTTACTATCAGCATGTACATCTAATAGTTCAGAAACACTAAATGTGTTAACCCTTAATCAATTTAAGTGAAATATAAAATAGTGATTTCATTTTTTCATTCTTTCAGTAAACCTCTGTTGAAGGCATACTAAGTGACAAGTATTTCCCTAGATCTTGGAGATATAAAAGTGAGTGGGACTACCTTGGGTTTGTGCATAATAATTGAGGAAGATGGAGTCATTAACAGATTAGAGTACAATGTGCACAATGCAGGAGTTCAGTATTTAGAAGATATGGAAGCCCAAGAAGGGACACATGCCTCAGAGTTGAGTGAGCAGAGGCAGCTTCCTGGGGGAGGTGACACTAAGGTGAATCTTAAAAAGTAGGGGGAAGCCAGATGATATATGTGTATGGAATGGGGGAATTTCAGACAGACGGGAGAGCATGATAAAAAACACAGAAGAGAGAGAAATAGCAACGTGATCTTTAGATCCTGACTTGAAAGGCAGAAGGGAATAAGAAGACGAGGCTGGAGACCTATAGTTCTCAGTGGCATACCAAAGAGAAGGAATGGTCCACGCTGGATGGAGACAAAAATGGGGTGCATTGTCTGTGGAGTATTTGAAAACAATAATAAGAATGATTACATTGCCAACAATTCTAAACAATGATAAAATGCTCCCTTCTGCCAAGTGCCCACGCTCCTGAGTAGACCACTATATGTTTTTCCTCAAGATGTGGAGAAGGAAGTTTCTCCTTCCTCAGAAAAATGATCAAGTTTCTGAGCTGTGCAGATACAGAGATGCCAGCTGCAGTTATATCTAAATGAGAGATCCTTTCTTTGCATCCCCCTTAGAATTTGAGATAAGTTGAGTTTTTATTGACTTATGGGAGATCATGAAGAGATATATAGCAACTGGGCATTGATTTTGGACTGGAACTGTACATTCAGGAGTCAGCACAGAAATGGTAGTTAACTCTCTGGGAGTGGAAGAGAACCTGGGAAAACAGAGATAAGTGGGCCAAAGATGGAATGCTGGGAAGCTGAATATTTCATGGACAGAAGACAGAACAAAAGTCTAAGAAAAAGACAGTGAAGGGATGCTCAGAAGCCTAAGAAGAATCTAGATAGCACAAAATTGTGTCAAGACTTCCCAGAGCCAAGGGAGAGAGAATTGAAGATAATGCAAAAAAGATAAATACCAGTAGGTGTCCATGAGAAAGAAATCAGAAGAAATCATGGTACGTGTTGGGAGGTAGCTAGGGGGTTGAAGATGCAATGGCTGAAACCCTAGCAAGAATTGAGAGTGACAGACTCTCATCTGGTAGCTTAAGTGCATTTATGGACCCATACCCCAATCCCATATTAAGCTCTGAAGATTACAAAACCCCAGAGTTTATCCACAACCCAGAGTGGTTCAGGGAGTAAAACAGACCCAGTGAGTGTCATCCTTGCCTCAAAAAAAGCATGGCCCTAGCAAAGAGACTCACCAAACCAGAAAAGACAGGAACATGGGTGGACAGATGACCAAAGACCTGATGGGATGATGCATATCTCAAAAGATGCTATCATTCTAAGAGCTGAGGCCCAGATGGGTCCCCCATGTGACTCACATTAACTAAGCCTGTGTTTACCCCCTACCTCCACTTAAATGTTACCTCAGAAAACTTGCTTATGTTCTCCCACTGGTAGAATAATTACCCCCCCCAAAATAAAAATTAACTTCAAAGAGAGAAAAATAAAGACATATTTCTTGCATACTTCAGTTTGTGAATTGCAGTCTGTATATTTATTACAGAAAACAATAACCTATAAATCCTAGACTCAATTGGGTCTTTATATGGACACTGCATTAAAAAAAGGTACAGTGTAGTGGCGCCTGGGTGGCTCAGTCAGTTAAGTGTGCAACTTTTGATTTTGGCTCAGGTCATGATCTCACAGTTCATGAGATCAATCCTACATAGGGCTCTGCACTGACAACATGGAGCCTGCTTGGGATTCTGATTCTCCCTCTCTCTCTCTCTCACTTAAAATAAATAAATGGTTTTTTTTAAAGTACAGTCTAAACAGTTAAGAATCATTTAAAAATGAAATGAAATTCTGAGCTTTAACTTGCATTGCTCAACAATCTTTTATAGAGAATCCCATTTATTTTTTTTTAAAGATTTTTTTTAAATTTTTTTTAACGTTTATTTACTTTTGACAGAGAGAGACAGCATGAGCAGGGGAGGGTCAGAGAGAGGGAGACACAGAGTCAGAAGCAGATTCCAGGCTCTGAGCTGTCAGCACAGAGCCCGACGTGGGGCTCAAACCCACAAACTGTGAGATCATGACCTGAGCCGAAGTCCGATGCTTAACCGACTGAGCCAGCCAGGTGCCCCTCCCATTTATTTTTTAATAAGTATTTTATTGTTGTTATTCTTTTAGAGATTTTTAAAGTTACGCTCTAGGGCCAATGTGGGGCTTGAACTCACGATGAACCCAAGATCAAGAGTCACATGCTTGTACCAGCTGAACCAGCCAGGCGTCCCCAGAGGGTCTCATTTCTAACCCCCAGGAACACTTTCCCTATGTTCTTTTTCTCTCTTCCACATTTCTCTGCAACCTATATTACATTAGATTCTCTCATTCACAACTATACCTCCCCAAAACTTTTCCTCCTACAGGTCACACTGATAATTTTGCCTTCTAAATTCCTAATTTTTCTGTTCTAGTTCTTTAATCAGTTTAACTTCCCTTTCCTTCTTCCTCTCCCCCTCCTTCTCTTTATTTCTTCCTCCTTCCCAAGATAGGGAGGGATTGTGAATCTACCCAGACAGAGAGAAGAGGCTAGTGGGGGAAGAAAACTAGAAACCCTGGTTAATTTTTAAACTACAGCTCTTAAGAGAGGATGGATAAGCAAAAAGATGAAAATGTGAATTACCTGAAATTCTACTATTGTAAATATGTTGATATACGTTCAGACTTTTCCCTATGCATTTATAATACACAGAAGTTTAAGCTGCAAAAAAAAACCAATCTCATAATTAACTCATATAGCCCCTTTTAAGTAACAACTATATTGTGGAAGTCCTTTTCTCTCAAGATGTATATGTACACCCTCACTGTTAAAAGCTATATGGCATTCCACTGTTTGAATATACCATAAATGATGCACTTTGTGTCCCACTGTTAAGACATTTAGGTTATTTCTGGTTATACAATTATGAACACTATTGTTGTCCTTGGTTCACTTATGCAATTCTTTTCATAGGATTAATTAGTAGGTGTAATAATTCTGGTGAAAGAGTACACATATTTATATTAGCTTTCTAGGCTGCTGGAACAAAGTGTCACAAGCCAGGACACTCAAACAATATAATTTTATTGTTTCACAGTTCTGGAGCCTAGAAATTGAAGATCAAGCTGTTAGAAGGCTGATTTCTTCTGTGGGCAGTGTGTGAGAATCTGTTCCATGCCTCTCTCCTGGCTCCTGGTGGTTTGCTGGCCATCATTGGCCATCCTTGTCTTCTGCTGCATTACCCTAATCTCTGTCTTTATCTTCACATGGCATTCTCCGTTTGCCTACAGTGTTCAAAATATCCCTTTTTATAGGGACACCAGCCATACTGTATTAGGGGGTCACCCTATTCCAGTGTGGCCTCATTTACAATAACCTGATTTCTAAATAAAATGATATTCTTGGGGCACCTAGGTGGCTCAGTTGGTTAAGCATCTGACTTCGGCTCAGGTCATGATCTCGTGGTTTGGGAGTTTGAGCCCAGCGTTGCGCTCTGTGAGGACAGCTCAGAGCTTGGAGCCTGCTTTGGATTCTGTGTCTCCCTCTCTCTCTCTCTGCCCCTCCCCCACTAGTGCTCTGTCTCTCTCTCTCTCTCTCTCTCAAAGATAAACATTAAAAAATTTTTTTCAATGATATTCTTAAGTATTAAATGTTAGGACTCCAACATATGATTTTTGGGGATATACAATTCAACCCATAACATTATCTTTAAGACTTTTAATATATGTTGCCCAAGTTTTAGAGTGCATCTTCGAGAGATGTAAATGAAGTAGCATTGACAGGATTTGGTATGATTGATTGTAACTGGGGAAGGGATCATAGGAAAGGAGTAGCACTGAGTGATTTCTAACTGTTGGCCATGGGCAACTGAGTAAAATATAGTACAAATATACCGGAGAGGGAGTTTCGTAGTTAAGTTTGAGACAATGGAATTTGAGGCATTATAAAAAAGGCGAGTGGAAATGTCTAATCAGTATCTATATATGTGGGTCTGGTGTTTAGGAAAGACAATTTGTGAATCATCGCTACTTAAGTGGAAGTTGAGAATCATGGGGATGGATGAAATCACCCACTAAGATCACCCAGTAACATGAGATAAAAGAGGACCAAGGACAGAATCTTAGGGACCCAAATACTTAAAGGGTATTTGGAGGGTGAGAAACTTACAAATGTGACTGAGAAGAAAGGTTTCAAGGATGAGGACATAAACTAATATTTGAAGGATGAGTAAGACTTCAAGATAGACAAGGAAGAATTCCAAGCTGAGGGGATGGTTTGAACAAAGGGCTAGCGAATGGTAATGTACATAGCATAGTCCGGAAATATCCAATAACCTGATATGGCTGAGACAACAGTATAAGGGAGCAAGGAGTGGTGGAAATGAGAGAAGGAAGGTACATTAGGGTCAGACGTGAGAGGTATCTTGTGCCTGTCATTGGCCTGTTAGTGCTCAGATCCACTCCCTGCCCTTTCCTGCTTACCTCTGTATCACAGGATGCTGACCTTGGTAGCCCACATTTCTCGGGCTGCTTTGCCCACTGGCTTCTGGTTAGGTTTGGCCAATAGAGGCACAGGTGGTAGACTAGAGGGCAGCATCTCAGGCAGGGACTGCATCCACTCCATAGTCCAGCTCTTGCTGGTCACACTCTGCCATGGCTCCGGCTCTGGCTGCACAGTCCATGCAGTGGTGCTGGAGGCTCCTGCTCTAACTTCCAGGTCCTGCCACATACCCTGGTTCCTGGGCTCTAATGACACTATATCTCTTCTTTTGTCTTCTTCCCTAGGGCTGGCAGCAGCTCCCTGCAGTTGTTGATTTCTGAGATGCCTCACCTTATTTTCAGCTCTGCCAAAGCTCTATAACTCCATATCAAATTCCTTCTGTTATTTCCAGGTTTGTTGTTGTTGTTGTTGTTGTTGCTCTTATGAATGTTATAATGAACTTGTTCATATGTTTCCTGGTACATCTGTCCAATAGTCTCTTTCTAACAGCTTGGAGTAGAATTGCTAGATTGCTACCTTCAGACTTGTTTTACACATAAGAAAAACAAGCCCATGTGAAAATGGATTCCTAGCTAATGCCATAGTCAAAATTTAATTTCCATGGATCAAATATAAAAGGTAAATTTGAAAGCTTTAAAATAAAATATAGAATATCTTTATGACCTGTGCTAGGGAAAAATTTCTTATACAAGATACAAAAAGAGCAATCTATCAAGGAAAAGGTAAAACATTAAACATACTCAGAATTAAAAACATCTGTTCAACAAGACATGATAAAGAGAATGAAAATGAAAAGCAGGACTGGAAGAAGATAGTCACAACACATATAATGCACAAAATATTAGTATCCAGAATCTATAACTCCTACTAACCACTAAGAAAAAGACAAACTACCATATAGAAAATAAGCAAAAAAATTCTTGACAGAAATGGAAATCCAAATGCCCAGAAATGGAAAAAAGGCTTAATCTCATCAGTAGTCAGGGAAGTACAAATTAAAACCATAATGAGAAACCGTTTCAACTCAACAGACTGGCACAGATGTAAAAATGACACAGTACTAAGGTTTTGACGAGAATGCAAAGCAGGCTAGGGGTGCCTGGGTGGCTCTGTCGGTTCAACATCCAACTCTTGATTTCAGCTCAGGTCCTGATCTCACGGTTCCTGAGTTCAGGCCATGCATCAGACTCTGCGCTGACAGTGTGGAGCCTGCTTGGGATTCTCTCCCTCTCCTCTCTCTCTCTCTGTTCCTCCCCAATTTGATGTGTGCGAGTGCTCTTTAAATAAATAAATAAATAAATAAGAATGTAGAGCAGGGTAAGTTCACATACTCCTCATGGAGGTATGACTTGGCACAACTTTGGAAAGTAATTTGGCACCACCTAGTAGAGTCAAATAAGCACAGATCATATGCCACGCAATTCTATTCCTAAGGATAAAATTAAAGTATCTGTGCACATGTGAAGCAAAAGACACCTATAAGAAACTCCGATGTACAACAGCCTATAATAGTCTCAAAAGGCAAAAACTTTGGCCAGATTCAAATTTCTATTGACAATAAAATGGATGGTAAAATTGTGATCTATCTATGTATGTTATGGATTTTTAATACAGCAGTGAAGGTTAATATAAGCACACACGTAAAATGGCCGAATCCCGTAAGAGTGAAAATAATCACAGAATGCCATAGATGATCTAATTGATGTAGTTTAATAGACAAAACTGAATAACATTTTTTTAATTTAAAAAAATTTTTTCAATATTTTATTTATTTTTGAGAGGGAGACAGAGTATGAGTGGGGGGAGGGGCAGAGAGAGAGGGAAACACAGAATCCCATGCAGGCTCTAGGCTCTGAGCTGTCAGCACAGAGACCCATGTGGGGCTCGAACTCAAAAACTGCGAGATCATGACCTGAGCCGAAGTCAGATGCTTGGCTGACTGAGCCACCCAGGCACCCCATTTTTTAATTTTTTTAAGGTTTATTTATTTTTGAGAGCAAGAGAAAGACAAGAGTGTGACGTGGGGTGGGGCAGAGAGAGAGGGAGACACAGAATCCCAAGGAGGCTCTAGGCTCTGTGCTGATAGCTCACCCAACATGGGGCTCAAACTCACAAACCGTGATATCATTACCTGAGCCGAAGTTGGGACAGTTAACCGACTGATCCACCCAGGAGTCCCTCATTTAGAGGGACATACATATGTGGTAAGCTTTAAAGCAAAGAAGGTCATGCTTAACACCAAATTTAGGATGATGGCTATCTCTGGGTGGAGATGGGGCATGTGATTATGAACTGTAAGTTTCTTAAGAAAAGGATTATGTTTCTCTGTAGTTCAGAATCAAGGACCTGACGTACTCTGTGAGTTCACAAAAGCCTACCTGAGGAAGGGGCATTTAAGCTGATGGCTGAACAATGAGAAAGAGTTAATTAGAACAATGCTTCTCACAGAGCTCCACCAGTAGCTGTGAAAAATAATAGTATTTCCAGCCATAGTCAGATTTTTATTAAAAATATAATTGTATGCAAATAAAAACAAAAGACTACCTATTGGAGTTTTTGCCCTTGTGCAGAAAAGACATCAATATTTTTAGAAAATCAGCCGTATTCAAAGAGAATTTGGGAGGCTTTCACTCTTCTTTAATGTAAACCAGACTTGAGAACAAAATCATCAATACAAAAATGGATAGCCATTCATAAATACCTGGAAATATCCAACTCTTTACTTGGGGCTATAAGAGAGACTTTGAAGAGCTATACAAGCATTTGGAGCAAGTTGAGCTGATGGCTGATATATGAGAGAGACTCAATTTTTCTTTGGAGAAATATTTAGATCCTTTGCCCATTTGTAATTGAATTGTCCTCAAGTTGTTGAGTTGTAAGAGTTCTTTGTATATCCAAATACTAGACTGTTCCGAGGTAAAGGATTTGCAAATATTTTCTCCCATGTTGTGGATT
The DNA here is from genome assembly GCA_028646485.1 of Cryptoprocta ferox. Lineage (NCBI taxonomy): Eukaryota > Metazoa > Chordata > Mammalia > Carnivora > Eupleridae > Cryptoprocta > Cryptoprocta ferox. The sequence goes on along the minus strand of CM053572.1, from coordinate 96,762,349 downwards.
GTCTTTTCACTTTCTTGATAGTATCCTTTGATGCATAAAGGTTTTACTTTTTGTGAAATGCGACTCAACAATTTTTCCTTTTGTTGCTTGTGCTTTTGGTATCATATTTAAGAAACCATTGCCTAATCCAAGGTCATGAAGATTTACTTATGTTAGCCAAATGGAGTTTTGAAGAAAATGGATTTATGTAGCTAAAGTAAATGTGTCTTTAAAACCTATTAAAGAAAAAAAGCAGCCAAATATACACTGAATTATCTGAAGAAGTAAAAACACTAAATGTACTTACAAATCATATTAAATAGTCATAAAAACTCACAAGCTTCATTGCAGCCAGAAAAGTCCAGTTTTAAAGTGAAATTCCAGAGTTTCAGCAGAAACTTAAAGTCATTTCTAAGCTGCATCAATGAAGGAAATGGACTATGGAGCAGTCCACTTCAAGTGAATTACTGCGGAAAGGAAGAAAAGAATCTGTCCAAAGCATGTGAAGATCCTTTATGCATGTGAAGAGGTGGACACTTACAGAATACAGGCCACATCCTTTAGAAAATCAGAACAAACCATTGGGTCTTTATCAATTATCATGAGGGAAAATGGTTTATGATATTTGGTGAGATATCTGTTGGCTGAAAAAAATTTTGATAGGAAAATCAAATCCATTCTTCAGAGAAATAAATGATTTAGAAAGAATTTAAATCTAGACTTTGCACAAACTATCTTTATGTCCCTGATGTTCCAAAAGGGGCATTTGGCAGAGGCTCAGGAACTGCTGGAACTCCCTGGGACGAGGAAGGAGGTCCATTAAGTGGGGATGGCTCAAAGATCCAGGATTTTGTGCCTGCGTGTATCATAGTCCTTGCTCAGGCCGACTGCATCCTGACACAGCATTTCCTCCACAACAGCAAGACAAGTTGTCCTGGTGCTCCCCATGCTGGCAGATACTCAACACCTTCTTTTGACAACTCTGAGACATCTATATTTTCAGAAAGGCCAATAGGAATGATACCACAGGTGACCTTGGTCATTTAATTATGCCAGATTCAATCCTCTCACCTGAATGGAAGGCAGCTGACCCCAGGCTCTGTTCTTCTAAGTCATCCTCTTGTCAGAGGTCAGATATCCCAGATGGGTCCCAGGAAATAGTTCCTGACAAGAGCATCTCCTGTCATGTTCTTTTCTCTGGAAAGCCAGTTTGGACCTCCCCAAGAATCTTTCCCACGGAGGGATGTCCATGGTCCAGCACATTCTTCATTGGCAACATAAAACATCTCTAAACAAGCCCTGGACTTTGGTTTTTCTGTCCACACAACATTAAAACAGAAGTGAGGCACTTTCAGAATTGATCTAGCCTTCTAATGAGCCTACTTCTAAAGATCAGAATCATAGGAAAAATGCATTTTTGCTTTTTCCTTAAGTAACTTTTGATACTTTCTCCTACTTTCACTGCTACTAAGTCATCATTTCATGCCTCAAATGGAAGATGGAGAGAATTATAATTCTTAAGATACTGTTTTATTACTATAGATTATTTAAACATGATTCTGAAAAGGAAATTGTTTCCATTTTATTCTATTTGTAGATATGGTTATTATGGTATTTTTGTCATTGTTGTTGACAAGTCCACTAAAATAATCCAGGAACACAGCAAGAATTTTGCTGAATAAAATAATTTTGAGTGTTTTCTCTTTTAGTTTTATTGCTATTAGTTAAGTGGTATACAAGTGCTCAAACAGAAACATTACAGAATTACAGTTCTCAGGACAATGTTTCACAAATAAACATCACATAAATGGGAGTTTCATTAGTAAACTGCTTCCATTTTATTCAATTTCTACAAAAAGTATATAATTTTTGATATTGCTATTAAACAATTCTCTTCTACTGATCCAAGAAAACATAATAATTTTGTCTCCTAAACTATTTTTCAATTTTCTCTTCTTTAGTCTTCCTGCTGTCATTATGTGATTACACAATTGCTCAAATGGAGCTCAGTAGAACTGTAATTTTTAAGATAGTGTTTACAAATGTATTTAAAAGTGAATGTCACTTTCTCTGTTTCTAGATAGTCTGAAGATAGTATTTCAATTGTTTAACTTAAACTCCCCAATAACATGGTCATGAAAGTATCATGTCCGTATCAGTTGTTACAGAAGACATCTGGATGGAATGGTATCAGACATTGGATGTGCTAACCATTGATTGGAAATACAAATCAATACATGTAAAAAGCAATGCCAGTGGTATGCTATTGGAGTCCTGAGGTTGCATTCCCCAGCCCTGTTGAGGAAGCAGAAACTGACTTAAACCAAGGTCAGAGGTAGAGCACCAAGCAGCAGATTCTAGTTTTAAACAGACTGCTGCCAATGATTTTCTCAAACCATGAACCAAATGCAGAATGCAGAGTTTGCCCTTTTTTGTGTTTTGGGACAAAAAAATTTTAACCTGACATCCATAAGGTTGTTGTGAGAATTAAATGATAATAACACAACTACAGTACTCGCATGAATACATAACAGTTGCTATCACTATTATTGCCAATTAGAAATATTGTGGTGGAAAGCAATGAAGAAAAAAAAGTTATAGGTTAGATTCACTATACCAAAAGGAGAATAATAATCTTGACTAGTGTCATAACTGGAGTTATTAAAATGTAATCAAATTCAGAGAGAGCAAGTTTAAGAAAAAATTAATGGATTCATGTTAATTTAAATTATGAAACATTTCAATATTTGAGAACTATGAACTAATTTGGAACTGTTTAATACTTCTTATAAAGGCTAGTAATATAGTATAAAATAAATTTGCAGGTGGCAAAATTTAAAATTAATGTAAATCTAAAGAGCTACGATATGGATGGAGAGAAAGAAAATGAATGACTTGCTTATTGATAAGATGTGATTATCATTAAACAACAGAGTAGATAAGTGAATACTGAATCAGCTAGAATTTAAGAAGAGAAAAAGTAATACTGAGAGCTGTCAGGAAGAGAATTAACACCATTAACTATCAGTGTAGAGGATACCTGAGGCCTACAGAGAGGCCTCTTCTCTCAAAACCCTCCCCAGGAGACAGGGGCAGAGTCAGGCAGAACCTAAAGCACTCTGAGGAGCTGATGGGTCCAGAATCAAAGTGACCTAGTTAGGCCAGTAAGATTTGATCTCAGGACTTGGGGATTTGGAGCTGAGTGATAGACTCATATTCATATGAGTCAGAGTCATATTCATAGCAGTACTCTAGGGGTAAACAAGGTCTGTAGATTTATTGTTAAGGACCTTAAACTTGCCTTGGCTCCTGTTTCAACAGCATTCAACTAATTCTTTAGGTCAGGTACTGTGTGCCCTCCTGATATTTCCCTTCCTCCCCAGCGCCATCTTTTTGACTCAACCCAGCCTGATTAAGTTTCTGTTATTTAAAATTAGAAAAAATATTTCAAAACAAGTCACTTGAAGCAATATTTATACAGCATCAAAAAAAGTACCACTTTTACATTATCAATGAAATTCTAAGTACTAAATGTAAATTCTCTGTGAAGTTTATTTCAGTTTGAATAATGAAGCTCTGGAAATTCCAGCAAAGATAAATGTGGACAAGAGAGAGGTAATAATAGTTTTCAATAAAAAGAAAGAACGTGATTTTTCCAATGTACTACACGATCTTTTTATTTGACATTTTGCAAGTGGAAAACTGATGGAAACTATGTCACATGTCTATATGCTGTTATTTGGGAACTACTGAATAAAACCCTAGAGATTCTGAAATATAGAATTAAAACAAAATCTTTTGATTATTTAGTCAATTCATTTTTATAAAAAGGGATTGAGGTCATGGTAAATTGATTACCTCGAGGAGGATAATTTTAGGCAAGGCTGCATCAGAACCCTGTCTAATGCTCTTTGGACATAAACACATTGCTAAAGAAATGTTTCCTCACAACTGGAAGTATGATGAATAAAATAATGGTAGCCTATTCATTACAGATAGCTTGTTGGTGATCAAAGCTTGCTTTGTCATGCTGTAAATGTTTAAATTGTAACAGTCTAGACATTTCATTAATATTTCTTAAAGAATGGGAGATATTAATTTATCCACATATGAGTCACCATGGATATAAAAAACAAGTAAATGAAATTGCCATTATAATATGAAATGCTGCAACATAATAACAACTTGATGTTCTTATTTAAGATTTCAAATTGAATGTTAGCAATATATTATACTAAAATTTTCATTTCAGAAATAGTTCATTAGTCTAGAATTTGTGGATAGGGACATTTGTAATTATTTCTCCCACAACCGAAAAGATATAATCTCCTATGCACAACTTGGGATACAAACAAGAAGCACAAGTTTTGCAGTTAAAACTGGGCAAGGGACACTGGCTATAGGGCCATTTATGCGGGCCTGTTTTAGTTCTATATTTCAACTATAGGAAGATTTCTCCTCTTGATATTTCCCTATAAAATGATGGCAAAGTTAAATGAATCTGGATCTTCTGTCACCCTGTAATCTTTATCGACTTTAACATTTTTGTCCCATTTACTAAATAAAGTAAAATCAATGTTCTATAATGAATACACATTATTTTCATTATCGGGAGAAATAAACTTTACTGTTAGAATAAGTGGAATCAAATCATGATTTTTCCCCATATAGTTGGTAATTTCTAGACCCTCTATTTATTTTTTAGTTTATTTACTTATTTTAAGCAGGGGAGGGGGGAGGGGTAGAGAGAGGGGAAGGGACAGAGACAGAGAGAGAGAGAGAGAGAGAGAATCCCAAGCAGGCTCTGCACTGATAGTGCAGAGCCTGATATGGGGCTCAAACTCATGAAACCGTGAGGTCCTGAAGTGAGCGGAAACTGAGAGTCAGATGCTTAACCAACTGAGCCACCCAGGCACCCCTAGACCCTCTATTTAAGTTAAGCCTACCAATTTCAGGCTTAAAACTAAGTTTTTGGGATCTACCATACAACTTTGTGTCCATAGTTAACAATACCATATGGAATTTTTTTAAAGAGGATAGATCTCATGTTGTGTTCTTAATTCAATAAAAAAATTAAATCTATGTCATATACATATTTAGTTTTCAATGAAAACAATGAAAAATTTAAAACTCACTTTTTTCCCTAATTATAAAAGTAATGCAGAGACTTCCAGGTCTGGGATGAGGTGGAGTAGCTGCACTTCTCCCCATTCCTTCCGCTAAGTACAACGAAAAACCCTGGATGGAATTATGAAACAAATACATGAAAACTCTAAAAGACAGAGAAAAGGCAGATTGGCTAGTTACCTTGAAAGACATGGCAGTGAATTCCCTGGGTTTTCTTTTTGCTTCATCTTTCTCACACTAGGTGCTGGAGATGCAGGGAACCCATGCCAGCAGGCTCAGACCAAAAATGGTCCCCAAAGCCTGCTCTCTCTAGAGAAAGGACCAGGAAAGAAAGAGCCTAGCAAGAAAGAAACACTCAGTTAGTAACCGCTCATGCAGAAAAAAAGTTAACATTGAGAAGCCTGAGCCACAGAAAGTCCTGCTTGCAAGTTTGGCCTTTGGCTAGCATCTGGAAATTTCACTGATAAAACAGTTCCCTACATTGATCATTAAACTTTCCTTAAATGATAGAGATGCTTCACTGTGCCTAGACTGTTCACACAAATGATATGGTTTGTCCAGTACAGCTGCGTTCCTTCTGAGGGTCTGGTATTGGTGCTAGGCAGTGGGTACCTATAGGACCAGACCACAAAATCTTGGGCACTGAGCTTCTGATGAACCTCCCTGGGAGACAATACGTTATACCTATTGTCACAATTCACCGATGGAAAAATTAAGTGCATCCTGGGCAAATCTACTGGGGGAGAACTCTTAGAATCTTGTGCCTGGTTTCCTCTAGACTTCACTCCACAAAACTTTTCCTTTGCTGATTTTGCTTTGTAACATTTGCTGAAAATATCAAAACTGTATCAAATATCAAAACTGTACATTGAGTCCTGTTGAGTACTCCTAGTGAATCACTGAACATGAGAGTATCCTTGGAGACCCCCAACATACTGCCCTATCCCAACCAAGTTTCAGAAAAAGTAGTGGTTCCATCCCCTCCTCTGTCAGCAATAGCCCAATGGGAAATGTAGACTTTCACTCATGCCAGACTAATGAGGTACCCCAACCCCTACTATGAGTATAGTGTCAGAGAAAGGTGAGTGGGAAGCCAGAACTTTTTATCATATTCTAGTGGAAATGAGGTCCTTCCCCACATCTCCCATGTCAGTGGAGGCCGGGTGGGGAGTAGTGATGAGGCATCCTTCTACCTCCCGACTATTGGGGGTTTCAGTTGAAGTCTGGTAGAGAACCTGAACTTCCACCCCTATACGACATGGGGTGACAAAGAAGGCCTAATGGGGATATGAACTTGTACCCTGACCAGAAAGTTATAAGGTGGCATCCCTGTAACCCTACTCTGTGGTGTCAGAGAAGGCCTGATTAAGATTTAAGTAAGATCCAGAGTATCATACTATGATACACAAAATGTTCAGGATACAGTAGAAAGGTACTTTTCATACTAACAACCAGGAAAATCTCAATTTGGATGAGAAAGACAAACAACAGATGCCAAAACTGAGAGAACACAGATGTTGGAATCATTTGATAAGGATATTAAAACAGCCAGCATTAAAAATGATTCAATAAACAATTATGAACATGCTTGAAACAAACAAAAAGTTTCAGTAAAGAAATGGAAGACATAAAGAAAAGACATATAGACATTTTAGAACTGAAAAATTACAATATCCTAAAATAAATTTTTTTTTAAATTAGAAGGATAGAGGAGTATAGAAGAATAAGGGAACCTGAAGATATATAATAGAAATCACCCAATCTGAACAATAAAGAGAAAATGGATTAAAAAAAATTAACAGTCTTGGGGACCTGTAAGCTATACCAAAAGATCTAACATTTGTGCACTAGAATCCTGGAAGGAGAGGAGAAAAGAGGGTGGACCTGAAGAAGTATTTAAAGAAATAATATCTGGGGTGCCTGAGTAGCTCAGTCAGTTAAGTGTCTGACTCTTGATTTCGACTCAGGTCGTGATCTCATGGTTTGTGAGACAGAGCCCCACATTGGGCTCTGCACTGACATAGCCTTCTTGGAATTCTCTCTCACTCTCTCTCTGCCCCTCACCTGCTTCCATGCGTGCACATGCCCGTGCATGCACTCTCTCTCTCAAAATAAATAAACTTAAAAAAATACAATTATAAACTGGGGAGAGTAAAGAAACTTAAATGGAGTTAGGGTTTTTATACTTCACTCAAACTAATATAAAACACCATGTCCAGTAGACTGTGGTAAGTTATGTATGTATAATGTAATACCTAGAGTGACCAATGAAAAATTCATACAAAGAGATATACTTGAAAACATTACAGACAAATCAAAATGGAATTGTAAAATCATGTTCAAGTAACCAACTGAAAGACATGAAAAAGAAAACAGAAAAACCAAAACCAGAAGGAACAGCAGACAATAAATTGGCAGACTGAAGGTTTAACATATCAATAATTATATTACATACAGATGGTCTATTTTGTTTGTAAAAACCAAAACTGAATAAAAAAGAACCCCAAATTTCC